>CM035411.1:53549341-54074341 GCA_020310875.1 Ceratopteris richardii
GATTTTTGAATCAAACACTTATATGTACTAATTTTTGTTTATTTTTTTGCTAGGTTTTTTTTGTACACTACCATTTCTTTATATTACCTTTATTATCACATGCTAATTATTTGAGTTCTTTTGTTACAGAGTACGATGGGAGCCAATTCTCTAGTCACTCCACATTCCATGACTGACGAGCACTTCTTAGGTTCATCTCTTAGGTATCTCCCACGTATATGGCTACTGCATCATAGTATTGGATCACTCATGATAGCACTCCTCCGGGCATCACTCTTTGGGGCCTCACTCCTATCGGCCTCACTCTTGTCGGCCTCACTCTTGTCGGCTCACTCCCGTCGGTGTCACTCCTATCGGTGTCACTCCTGCCGGCATCACTCCTACGGGTGGTGCTACTCCCGTCGGAGGTATGTCTCCTAGCTTTATGAATCCACCATGACCATCTTTCCAGCCATCCCCTATTGGCTCTTGTAGTAGACATATGCATTCGACACCTCAGCGCGATACAGGTTCTGGCTTGTCTCTTAGGTCGAGATCATGCTCTGGAGCAAGAGGTTCTAGGAGTAGATCTATAGGTAGGTCTGGACGAGGCGGCTATTGTGGAAGTAGTGTGAGGGACGTTGTGTCACCTGCTTCTACTCCTACGATGAGTACCTCAGATGTAGGTATGCCACGTGGTACACCACGTACACCTTGAGGTGCTCATGACCATGATGACTCCAAGGTGTATAGTATCCAAGATGGAGCTCGAGTGATGGATGCGGCTGGCAAAGCAATGCATGCACGTATATGAGAGCTTTGCTCCATACAGTTTGGACATTCTATCATGTTGAAATGTAGTGAACAAGATAAATATCGGAAGAATTATATCACACAGACGATTTATGAGGAGTTTCAACCAGCCAATGGACATCCTCTTGTCAGTTCAGAGTGGATTCTGCACACCACATGTGAAGTTATGTCCCATCGATGATCCGAGGCTCGCGATTCTTTCAAAGCAGGCTTACCAAAGCCTGTATGGTTAGACGCTGAGGAGTGGGATATGATTCGCGACGAGCAGCAATAGACTCATAACCGATATCGCCAGTAGTGAGATGCCGTAACCACATGTTTAGATACAGTTGGACCGCCATATTTGGGCAGCGACGGATATGACATGATGCGTCACGAGTTTGTAAGTACCATTTGATTTATTGAATTTGTTTATGTTAAGATTCTCATGCATGTTCCTCTAATGTTTTGTATATTTGTTGCAGGAGCTGGCAATGGGTCGTCCTCCAACACGAACGGAGGAGGCTTATGGATATCATCATGGATTGATTGCACTATTGGAGGACTTGGAGGGACGTGGTGCGGTCGTTTCATGGGAGCATTTACGATGAGGTGATGAATTTATAAACTTGGTTTTTACTTGTTGTTTGTAAATTTCATGTGAATTTATCTCATTTCATTAATGTTCTTGCTGCACTAGTGTTGATATGGAATGTTCTTTGCATGTGTATGGCAGTGGCACACCAAAATTTTGATTTGATTTTCATATGGCAATGTAATGCTTTGCCACATCTTGTAAAAGCATCATATATGAGAGTGGTTTGCCACACTCTTGTACATGCTTCATTTATGAAATATATAACTCTTTTTGTACATGGTTCATGGTTCATCCTGATTTTCTCTTTTGGGTCCTATAATATTTTGTTTAATGAAATCATATTTCGGTTGACATTAGAGTACACCCATCATGGTAATATTTTTGTAGCAAAAGACAACACACTCTACCCAATTTTGTTTTTGAAGATATGGTTGTCGGTATAAGTGATGGTACTCCTAGTAATGCCATTAGAATAAGCATCAATACACCTAGCGAGTGCCGGCATACGCGACGGTACATCCATGAGAGGCGTTGGTCTGGGCGTCGATAATATCGACATTTATACCGATGCCTATACCGACATCCATATCGACGCTCATACCGTTGCTTTAATACCGACGTGCATACTGACACCTATGCCGACATCGGGGCGAAAATTATGCGTGTTCATTTCCCTCGGTAAAAACCTCGGTATACGACTGATCTGATGTAGTGACCTAAGGAGAACATGAAGTTATGGCATGCTAGATTTGTTCATATCAATTACACAACTCTCAAGCATATTAAAAATCAAGGAATGGTGGAGTGTTTGCCTAGTTTTGCTTTACCATATGATGTAGAATCCTGTGTGAAGGATGTCTTGAAGGAAAGCTTTGGAAACTTCTTTTCAAGAAGCATGGGTACATCACCACTATAAGGAAGTTGCAGATTGTACATTCAGATGTGAATCATCCATGTCGTGGAGATTTTCTCTTCACTCTCACTTATGAAAGCCTACAAGAAACACATTTGGTGAGGGTATCCAAAATCCCCAAAGAAGTCCAGCATGCATCAAGGATATAAAAGAGAGTTCACATGCAAAGTTTGGAAGAAATCAAACAAAAAAAAGGTAGCAATCAAAGCTAGAAAAATTTGGGAAATTAGTGTAAATATTTCACTATCACCAAATCACATGAAAACTCATATACTTGTGAAGACTATCAAAGGAAGTCTATAGCCTGAAGTTCACCTATAAATGGATTTTCTCCCACATTGATATGCCATGTTCATTTTGTAAGAATGTAATTTTTCTCACTGAGGCTACACAATTGTACAAACTTTCAAGGCTATTAGAGCTTCCTACACACCTTAATGCCACCTTGTAAATTTTGAAATGTAGTCAAACTTGTATAAGGGAGATTCAGATGGGAGTTTTTTTTCTACATATTCCTAAAGGAGAGCCTTTGAAAACATAAGCTTGCAAAGTTTCATCTTCATCAAAGCATATTTGAAGGGTCAAAGAGCACAAAATCTAGTTTTAAGAGTCCCCATAATTTTCTAGATTAAGCAAATTGGAGGCTTGAAGGGCTACCACATGGCAAAAGATGATTGAACCATGTCATATGGTCAGGACGAGCCCACATTCAATGGTGGAGATGCAATAAAGATTAAACCAAGGAGGATCCACAAGTTTTTTCCATCAGAGAAACTTAATTTGATGGCCAAAGATCAATAATACCAAGTTCTTCCAAAAATAGAACTAATCTTATCCAAATTGATATGAGCATTGACCCAATGGTCCAGATCTTTTATAGATCCAATGGTGGAGAATGAAGGTGTCTATTTTCCTATCTTTTTCCTAGATTTGATAAGAAGAATCAATTCTATCCATCCATTTGATGAATCCAATGGTTGTAATAAAAAAGTAGTTAACCCTAGGATTGAGAGTCCATTTCTCCAGATCCAAGGGCCCAAATTCATTCAAAAAACTATAAAAGCTGCTCTCCAAATTTTTGGAGCATCATTGTTAGGCATCCATAGGACCTTGCTAGCACATGGTTTCCTTGAGATGATCACCCTCAATTGAGTGTATGAGGATCCAAGGTGGGCTAGTAAGAGCATAGTTACTAGAATCAATTTTAAGTTAGATTTCCAAACTAGGATAGACTCATAAAACCAATGGTTTCTCTATCTTTTCTAACCCTTAGTTGAGCATATGAGTGAGTTAAAATTGGTTTTATGAGTCTTAGAATTCTTTAGATAGATGTTACATTCATAGAAGCATATAGGGTCAATGAAGTGGAACCTATCCTCTCATGTGTGACATTTAGTTGATGTGTCATGGTGGGTACGTTGTGCGGAACACCTTTGACTAGTAGATTGCCTAGTTTGATGTATCACCATGCTCATGTACATGTATTTCATTACAATCTCTTTCAATGCAAGTCTTTTGTCTTTTCTCTCTTGTCTCTAATGTGTTTTCAACATGTCTTCATTTAACTCTTTCTATGTTTGAGAAGGCTCCACAATCTTGCATTGAACCAATGAGGACTATCTATTGGGATTGTGAGGATATGTTTCTATATATTCATAAATCATGATCCATTGCATGCATACTATCCACAAACACCCATACATATGTTTCCAATTTTGAAGTGTATAAGAAGATCCTTTTTTGGATCATTCTTCCTTTCGAAACTCCATTCATGTGTATGGTTTTCTTTTGTTCTCATCATGCATACATACCATCAACAAGCACCCATGCAAATGGATCAAATTTTGAATGCCTATAAGAAGCTCCTTTTTGAACTATTCTTCCTTATGAAATTGATTCATGTATATGGTTTTCTTTGGTTCTCATCATTAATTTCTTTGGTTCTCATCATTAATTGTCATGGATTTATCTTGCATTGATACATTCCCCTTTCCATAATCAAATCATCACATCTCTCCTATCCATATCCAACTTCACCTTCACCTTCACATTTTGATGACATAAACCTTCCAATAGTTACTAGCTTCGTACACTCTACGTGTGTAGGGAGTAGACCCAATCCACCTGGATTGTGGTCACCTCCACATTTGAACCCGAGGTGAAATGCTTTACAATGTTTGCTTCTGATCTTGTTGGGAGGTTGTGACCTATATCCTTTCTTTCACATTTTTCATTATCATCATGATTAGGTGTTGCATTGGATTTCTCACAATATCATGCATATCTTCGTCATGAAGTAAATGTACTTGTGAGAGATCTAGAGCATCACACATCACTTGCATATTCATTTAAGAGCGAGTAAGGATTAAAATGTCTCATTGTTGAGAAACAAGGCCAAATAATAGTTTCCTCTATGTTGAGAGAGAAGTGAAAATTTAATGGCATCAACATGACAAGATACTTAGATTTATTTGAAGAGCAAGCAATGATTTTTGCTATTCCCGAAGATCTTTTGATAACATTCTTTGAATGAATCTATCATAAACCGTGTCAGTTAATATGATAGTATTTCTTGGAGTGGCTTTTGGAAGGAGATATTGAGAACTATAGCCAATATAACCAAGATGGACTCTTACAGTGGGTTAATTCCTCAAAGCCTAGTAGCTCTATTAATCACTTAGAAAATGAGTATATTAGAAGCCATGAAAAACTTCCGTATGAGGATAAGATAGCTTTGGAACCTAATCTTGTGATCAATTTTAAACTCATAGGAAAGTTGAATGGCAACTAGAAGAGCCAGATAAATGCTATGGTCTTACTAAAAATTGGCAGAAAGTGGATAGAGTAGTAGAGCTTGTAGCACATAGACATCAAATATAATCCATGCTTTATAAGAAAACTAATCTTCCTCCAGATAGTCTTCCACAAGCTAAGGAGCAAGTTAGAGAAGTATCCCATGCTATGATTTTTGAATGTACTCCTATTCCTCAAATGATGGAGCCTACTCAAGGTTTTAAAGTAGAGCCAAATAAAAGTGTATCTAAACAATCTCAAGTGGAAATTCTCACTAAGCAAATGGAAAGCCTTATTGCTACACAATCCAATTTTGCAAAGATAGTAGGTGCTTTACAATATAATTAAATCAAAACTTTCCAAAATCAAATAAAGCCAATGTCTTTTGAAGAGCCTAGTCTACATGTTGTAGCTCCCAATCAAAATCCACAAGTAGCTCCCACTCTAGTATATCAAGTTCCTTCCATGCATAATACTTCAATGCAAGATCCTTATCCTCATGTGCAAAATCCTCAAATGTATCAAAACATGTATCATTAATCTTCTCAAACAACTTTTCAAAATCATCAAAATCAAAATTTATAAAATCATCAACCATGTATTATGGAAGCTCCTCTTGCACCTCAAGTACCACATGCTAGTTCCAAGCTCCTCAAATACATCAATTTCCTTATCAAAATCCTAATTATCCTATTCAAGAAATACCTTACCAAAAAAATCCTCAATTTCAAAATTCCCCACCACAAGTTAATCGAAATCCTCAAAATCTAAATGTTTTTGTGTGTGATTCTTGTAGGTATACTTGGTGGGATTCGTTAGAGAGCGTTTTGAGATATTGTAAGCTATTGAAGGCAAATAAGGAGCAATGACTAGTAATGGACATAGATAAGAAAATATGTGGCTATCGATCAAGTCTACCTTTGTAAGGAAATTGGGTAAGGAAGGAATGAAAACACAGAATGAAAATATAACCATGATGGATGTAGGAACTAGAGAAGTGAAACTAGAAGCTCTTGACGAACAAGAAGAGGAATCAAGTAACCCCACAAAAGAAGTTGACCTTTCTCTAGAGGAATTAGTAAGAGCACGAGATGCAATTAGGAGAATAATGGCTTGGGAGTCACCAATAGAAGATCAATATCTTTTTTCTCACATATCCAATGTAGAAGAAAAACAAAAACGAGATGAATGGAGCCTAATGAAAGAAGAGTGGCTCCAAAAAAAACCTAAGAGGGAATAGAAACTATCATAGAGTAAGAGGAGAGATCACAAACCAAAGATAACGAAAAAAATCAAGACCCAATGAGAAAAAACAAGAGGAGAAACAAAAGGTTAAGAAGACAAAGCCCAAACAAATGGAACCAAAGCCTTTAGAGAAAAAAGAACAATCAAAACAAAATCAAGACCAAACACAAGAATGTGAAAAAAAACAAGATCCTAAGATAAAAATCAAAAGAAACCAAATAGAAAACCTAAAGCCATATTGATTTAAAAAATAGAGAGAAAACAGATCCAACGGGGATTTTAGATTAAATTTTTCTTAAAAGTCAAGTGACTATGAATTTAGAACACGTTTTCTCTATCACAAAGCCTGTTTGTAAAGATAACCTTACTAGCCTTATTAAAAGTAAGAGGTTTCCATGTAATCTAGATAATGAGATGCAAGATTCTCTATATCAAGATCAAGCTATGAATGAAGTCTTAAAATTTGATGAATATGATTAAGAGGAACATGATCATGATGAAGTAAATGTTAATAAACATTTCTTAGAACCTATTCAACATGACCATGAAAATCATGAAGACAATCCTGAAAGTCACTTTAAAATAATTTTTTATTTCTATAGGTACATCAAGGATGGGTGTTAAAATAGGAAATGATAAGAATGCTATCGTTGTAACTACATTAGGAGATTCAAGCTCTAAAATCAATGCGATTTCAAGAGAATTCTATGATAAGTTCTGATGGCCCATAGATAAAGATTGTGGATGGCATACGAGAACTACAGATAATGGTGTAGGTACCTTATATGGAGCTTGTGCTAGTGTGCCCATATCCATAGGAGGAATCATGGAAAAAATTCGCTTCTTTGTTCAAGATAATTTCTCCTATGAAGTTCTCTTAGGTCAACCCTTCATTTGTGAGAGTTATATGGAAGCCAAAGCCATGAATGCTGGGTCTACCTATGCTAGAATTAAGTCTAAGGATGGGATGCAATCACATCAAGTCATGATATAGGAGTAAATGATCCTTGGAATCGATTGTCAATTAGAAACAAGCCTATTGTTACGTAGGGCCATGAACATGTTTGTAGTGATTATGCACCTTGATTCGTTTTTGTAGCCACATATGATCAAAATGTTGGAAAGAATCCATTGTTGAGTGGGACAACAATGGACATTGGTTCAACATCTTGGAAGGAATCAACCTATACAATACTTTGTCACTTTGTTTTCCACATTCTAGATTAGATTTCCTTTATAAGAGTGAATTGTCCAAGTCTTTTATCTAAAAAACCCAAAAAAATATAAAACCAACAAAATTATGGAACATTATGAGAACATTGGTCATGTGATTGAGACATCTCATTGTTTCTCTAGGCATGAGGAGTTAGAGTTATGTCTTGAGAAAAATTCTAATTCCCACATTATTCTAATTTCTTCCCTTGATAAGTATGCTCTAATCCAAGAGTATGCTCTCAATGTTCAAAAGACCTCAAAACTGAACCAAACACATGATGCCTTAGATGAAACAAAGTATAAAAGTATAGACAAGAAAATCAAATCCATAGCTCAGCCATTACCCCAAGGAAGTAATGAAAAAATTATTGATGTGAAAAACGATCTGATTCTTTAGGATAGGAAAACATAGAACATAAATTCATGGATGAGAGAATCAAATAGATGAAAATTGGTAGAGATGATGACTTTCTTTTGCTAGTAGAGAGAGATAAATTTTAGAGATTCATACGTAGCCATGGGAAAGAATTTACTAAGTATCCTCATGAGATAGGTTGTGTAAATCCCAAGCTAGTTGCACCCATGATTATCTTTACTGTTCCAGTACATATTCCATGAAATCTTTGCCCCATATCGATTCCGAAGGCTCACTTGCCTAAGCTAATGAAACTACCTAAGGAGAAGATAAACATGAGAGTTTTAGAGCCATCTTTTGCACCTTACTCAAATAGATGGTTCACTGTGCCTAAAAAGAATGGGAAACTACATTTTATTCAAGATCTCCAACCCATAAATAAAGTCGCCATAAGGAATGTAGTTATAAGACCCATTGTAGATGAGTTTTTTGAATCATTTGTGGGACATTCTATCTATTCAATGGGTGATTTATATTTTGGGTATGACCCATTCCAATTAGCGATTAATAGCCATGACATAACCAAAATGAAACCTCCTTTACGCTTAGTGTGAATGTGTACTTTACCTCAAGGAGCAACTAATTATGTGGCTCGTATGATGAGTGCTATGAATATGGTCTTACATGACTTTATCCCTCATATAACCATACCATTTAGTGATGATATTCCAATTAATGGGAGTGATGAACATGTAAAGGAAATTACTTTAGATTCATCTGGATGTCATAAATTTGTTCTTGACCGAGTCAGTGATTGTGAATGAATATTTCAATGATTTGAAGAGGTCAGTGTCAAATTTTCCGTAGAAAAAATTATTTTGGTGTTAGTGAGGTTCTTATTGTTGCAAATTTATGTGGTCATTATGGTTGAAAACCATACCCATAAAAAGTTGATGCCATTAGCAAGATTTTTAAAACATGTAACAACATGAGTGAGGTACGTAGATTTCTTGGTGCTTGCATCTTTTATGTTATTTGGATCCCACACTTTGCTCATGTTGCTGATTGTCTCTATGACTTGTTGAGGAAGAAAAAAAAATATATTTGGATTGAAAATGACACAAAAGCTATGCATAAATTGAAGAAATTATTGCTTGAAGCTCGCATCCTTAAGCTTGTAGACTATTGTATTAATAAACCTATTATATTGATTGTTGATACTAGTCTTATTGGTATACGTTGGGTCATAAGTCAAGATGATAGTGAAGGGAATAGATATGTAATTAGGTTTGGGGCTAAAGTTACATGAAACATAACAAAAGCATCCAGAAATAAAACAGGAACTATGGGGTATGTTGGCAGCAATCAAAGCACCCAAGGACTCACAAGACAAGGAAGCCAAAGAAGGGAGCCAGAGCGGAGAGAAGGCACAAGAAAAAAAAGTAGTCAACGAATATCTGGCAAGTAGGCCATTCAAATTTTTCCAAATCAACATCTTCATAACAGTGATTCTCATCACTAAAAATCATTGTAAATACCATTTCACCTTTTTGTAACTCCATTTTGTGCAAGCCGAGCTTGAGGAGTATTAGAAGTATCATTGTACCAATTTTCATGATTTTTAGACTTTGTTTGAGCCCTCAAATAGGCCCTAGAACCTAATTTTTTACTAGGCTCCACACTAGGTCTGGACAGGGCCAAAGCTAGTCAAAAACTATAAAAAGAGCTAGAGAGCTCATTTTTGAGGTTAGCTTATTATAGAATTGAACTTGTAAGAGCACTTTTGAGTAATCTAAAAAGAACTCCATTGCTTCACTCTTTGTCTTGCCTTGTGTGCGCATGTGTGTATGTCTGTGCATGTTAGTGTGCTTCTCACTCACACACTTGTGCCATCACTTGTTCGAGGTCTTCATACCATCCTCACGTCTTCCCGGATTGACATTAAAGGAGGTTCTACTCATCACTGAGCTACACCAAATTTTGGCGCGGTTGCCGGGGATCGAGCTTTGAGGACGAGCGTGTGATGGTAAGACATAGAGTTGAGGTGTTGGAGTCATAGGTATTTTCTTCACTTTTATCTATTTTCTTTTGTTTTTCTCATCTCCATCATCATCATCACCATCTCCCACCTCCATCTCCATCATCGCAAAAATTCCAGTTTTTGGTCATATCACCATACCCATGCCATTCCCCTCATTTCACTTGTGAGAGAGAGCGAGAGAGCATTTGTGTGCTTGTGCTTTTCTGTGTTTTTTGAGATTTTCTGTAGGAATCAGCATCCCTAGCAGTTGTACCACCTTCAGCAGGTAAAAATTTTGACTGTACAGGTCCCGAGGCGTTGACCTCTGTCAATCGCGACCGACAAAAAAATGAACCTTTTTGCAAAACTAAGTGCATAAACATGATCTCTAGGCCTAGGGCATTCCAAAAGTGTGTTAAAAATTTTCAAATTCCTCAGTTTTCTGTCAATCGTGATTGACCTATCAATCGCGATCGACAAACGACGACGGACACCTGCTGACGGACTCGTCAATCGCGACCGACATCTCGATCGCGACTGACAGAGTCAACGACCGACTGACCATGATCGACAGAACTTACACGTGCCACGTGTCAATTGTGATTGACCTGTCAGTCGCGATTGACCCATCAATCGCAATCGACAGTCCCGACGGACCTGTCAATCGTGACCGACCCAGTCAACGGCTGTTTGACCACGAGTGATAGAACCCTCGTGACGGACTTGTCAATCGCGATTGACCCATAAATCGTGATCGACAGAGTCAACCATCCTTTGACCATGATGGACTGAATTTTTGAGCCACGTGTCAATCGTGATTGACCCATCAATCACGACTGACAGCCACAACGGACCTGTCAATCATGACCGACACGTCGATCGCGACTGACATATCAATCGCGATTGACAAACTACTCGGTCGCGATTGACGAGCAAATTCGGCCATTTTCTAGGGCAAAAATAGTTGGTCTATATTGGGGTATCATTTGGGCAACATTAGAAATTTGTTAGAGCATTGTAAGGCCACTACACAAAGTATTCCGAGAAGTCCTGTTTGCTTGTTAGCCTGTTTGAACCCTGTTTTAAACCTAGAACTCTGAACAGTCGTAACTTTCTCATACGAAATCCGTTTGCTGTGATTTTCATTTTGTTGGGAAGCTCGTGGGTTACAGTAAATTTAATATCAGGATTATAATATATAGTATTTTGAAGTGACCATACCTAAGGGGAAGAAAAAACTAAGGGATCTTTAGGATTGTTTTCCATAAAGCCAAAGCACAGTTTGATCTCAAAATTGCATGAATGAACATGGTTTGTTGTATCAACGGAATTCAAGTCTTGAGCTAACTTTGGGACTTTTACACGTCCTTTGAGAGCATCGAAGGGTACTCGAAGCAAGAGTAAGTGCAAGCTTGGGAATACGCTTCCTGGGCACACAAGGGCAACCGAGGAGAGAAACTAAAGTTGGAAACACCCTCTGTCAATCCGTAGCTTAGGCTAAGTACGGATAGAGGTTCTGATCAATTAGGGATACATTAAGCACGACCAAGTCCAAGAACTCTAATCACTCAAGTGCAAGTACCAAGAGATTACATTTGCAAAACAACCTAAGGGAAATGAATTTAAATCAAGCGACCAAACTCAAAGTACAATAAAACTTAAGTGTTCCTTGTGACGAAGATTGATTGGACAAGAAGTGACATCCTAAGAAAAATTAAAAAGAACAAGTGACTAACACAAAAGAACTCAGCAACAAAAATTGTACTTGGGAAATTTGGGATTATTCAATTGGGCTTATGAACCTTAGATCAAGATGACACCTAGGAAGAGATAGACAGAGTCTTAGGTCTTCAGAGGCTAGTGTCAATCATACTGCTAGGTCTTGGGCCCAACAGTTGAGCCATTATTTGCACTACCCTAGCTCTGAAACTAGTGAGTCAGAGATGTCTCAAGGTATGGAGAGACCCACAGGAAGCTCAAGTGTGCCATACTTACAAAGGGTAGAAGGCCCCTACAAGACGCAGCTCAAATACCTTAGGACCAACCGATTAGGTGCTTGCATCTATGAGGACGGTCTAGGAAGGCACGTGGTCCAAATTAAAAACCCTGACCAACCCATTGGAATTGAACATCGAGTTGTCAAATTTGAAAATGGAGCATACCTGGACAAAGAAGGAACCATATACGTAGTCACCAACCACCCAGATAGAACAGATGAATTCGGGAATGTGATCCGAGAGACGGACATAGGTAACCTAGAGCAAGGGAACTTAGGTGGAGAGCCTAAAACACCTGGAGGCAAATCAATCCTTACTAGAATTATCACACCAGAGTGGATTCCCCAGGACAACAAGAGCATAGATTTACTCCTGAACGGAGAGACGGATGAAGCCTTTTGGATGTATAAGTCTGATCAACCTAATGAGGTAGGAACGATCACAATCTATGAGTTCAAAGATCCGGATAGCCCAAGCAAAGTGACCTACCTAGATAGTACTTCAGAGAGGATCTTTGTGGTCACAGAACATGGTAGACATGCCTACACTTGGAAGGGAGAATTTATTTTTTCCCAACCAAGATCTAATGTCTCTTTTGGCCACCAACGGGCTGGAACATCCCAAGCTCATGGCGCTCAAAGGGATAGAAGTAGAGATAGGCCATAAGTGAGTTTCGCCAACCCAATGGGAAGAGAAAGAACGAGAACGAAAACGGATAGAATGGAACCACAGAAAACTCGAGCCCCAAGAAACCAAAGAAATGCTGATGAATTCCCTCTACCAAGACCTAGAGAGCACACGAGGACTTTGAGACCTACACAACTAGTTAAATCCATGAAGAACTACTTCGATGGCAGTGGAGATCCATACGATCATGTGGCCGAATTTAGACAAGTCTTAAGAGCTGAACAAGTTGAGGACCTATTCACGCAGTACAATGCCTTTGGTCTAACCCTTAGGAACACCGCTCTTACGTGGTTTCAACCACTAAATGAGAGACACTTCAGGAACATAGACCAACTTCTAGAGGCTTTCATTATTGAATTCTCTAAGAATGGCATTAGGCATAATACTTCCTCACTGATTCATAGCTTCAAGCAAACCCCTCAAGAGATGGTTAGACTTGTAGGAAGAAGGTTTAGGCAATATCTAGAGAGATGTCTTGTTTCTGAGTTACCCACCCCAACCAAACAAGTGGCTTTATTCCTGGATGGACTGCTAAGTACAAAGTTGAGATCATACGTGTACTTAAAGGACCCGAGGACCATAGAAGAGTGTGTACGCATGTGCATCGACATCGAGGATAACCTAGGGGAGGAATTAGAACTTTCCAAAATCTATAAAGATTCAGATAGTTCTACTAGCCTCTCTTCCTCACAATCCACATCTATTGAGGAACTCGCTGAGAAAGTAGCTCAAAAACTAGGTGTCTCTAGCAAACAAATCCCAAGATTTGCCCCAATTAAACGGTGCTATACTTGTGGAGGTGACCATATGGCGAACGTATGTCCCATCATGGCTCAACCCCAAGTGAGTCCCAATAGCCAATACTGCACCATAGAATGGAGATACACTAATCACACAGCACAAGATTGCCCATACAATAAGCAAGCGGTTAGGCAAACCTACCCTCAACCATATCCACAATAGGGCAGATACCAGAACCAATACCCACCACAACAATATGCTAGGCCTCAAAAAACCTCCCAACCACAATATCAGGCCCAGCAGAGACCTCAACCAGTGCTAGCACAACAACCTCCTGCTCTAGCCAATGTGATCCCAGTAAAGTATGCAGCTGCAGAAGAGAACCTGAATAGAGCCATCGTGCCAGTAACACCATTGCTTTCAGAAAGTGATCCTAGTGATCATAGCTTTGATTCTACACATATCAATAGCCCCTAGGCTTACTACATGCAGTCTCCTCAACATGGTGAATCCTACTATAGTGAAGAACCGAGTGAACCTAGTTGGGATCTAGAGTATGCAAACATCATGTACATAAATTCCAACCCTAGACCTCAACCTAGGCAAGTAAGACCCCCATTTCCTAGAGGACCATGCTATAGATGTCAGGGAGATCACCTCATTCGTGATTGCCCAATGCCTGCACCTACATAACCCCAATCAGTGACAATTCAAGGCTTTTGTCAAGATTGCGGGAAGGAGCATCTCTTAAGAGACTGCCCAAAGAACCCCAATAATATGCCAAAAATCACTCCTATCAATGTTATTGGGTTAGTAGTAGACTCTACAGGAAGTGTAACTTCCACTACACCAGTGCAACTGGTCACCAAAGCTCAGGCTTTATAGCAGAACCAAGGTCCAGGCCAAGAAAAGGGTGTCGAGGTTAGTGAGACTGAGAGCATAGCCAAGAAACGGTCGAGAGCCTGGAAGGATAGCCGAGAGAGAATGAAAAGACAATGGTCTAAAAAGATGAGCGAATTAGAAGAAAGCATAAGAGAGACAAAAGCTAAGATTATTGAGCTCACCTCTCAAACAAACTCTCACATAACCCCATCACCTTCATCCCTATCACCGTCTAATCCACCACCTTTCAACCCACCTCATACCATTCCACCACCCCCGAGAGTAGGATCAGTATTAGCTGACCCCACTCATGAAGACATAGACATGATGCTTAAGGCATATCAGGCCAGAATCCAAGAAGGGCCAAATGTGATGGATCATGACAAGTGCTACCCAAGAGCTGACCTAGAGATAGAAAGAACCAAGCTTTGCACGAAAATGGTAGCATTGGCTTAGACCATGTTTGAAGCCAGTCACCTCTTCAACTACTTGTTGGAGTTAGACGTCTGTGGAAGCACGCAAACATCACAAGGAAGAAGAAGAAGCTTGGAGCACAACACACAAGGCTGAATGTATTACTAGAAAATGTACAAAGATAAGTAGCCCATTAGGGCAATAGGCGTATATACAAGCCGGGGGAAAAAAACCTCCTAAAGAGGGAAAAAAGTGCCCCGGCGGTCCTAGAGAGTTCACATACATCACTACCTAAATATATCAACAAATCCCCCCTAAGAGTGATGCGGTGAACAAGGAGCTGGCACTCATGTATAAGGAAGTGCCAAGCTATGTGGAAATTACTCCACAAAAGGAAGTAAGCCCAAAGCTTTGCGGAAAGCTTCAAACTTCTCCCTAGGCAGAGCCTTCGTGAAAAGGTCTGCAATGTTCTCCTGTGTGGGCACATATACCAAGCTGATCTCCCCAGCAAAGAACCTCTCCCTGACATAGTGATAACGCACCTCAATGTGCTTAATGCGAGCATGGAACACAGGGTTCCTCGCAACTACCAATGCGCTCTGACTGTCACTGAAGATGGTGGTGGCAGAAGAGTGGCCAACACCCAAATCAGCCATAAGGCGTCTGAGCCACACACACTCAATAGTCGCTGTGAAAGCTGCCCTATACTCAGCCTCACAACTGGAAGTAGCCACAGTAGGCTGCTTCTTGCTCAACCAAGATATACATGAGCTACCAAGCTTGAAGCAAAAACCACTGGTGGATACACGAGTGTCATAGCAACGAGCCCAATCTGAGTCAGAAAAAGCATGCAAATCTGGCGGTAGTGATCCCCCCTTGGGATAAAACAACCCAAGTAGCCGAGTACCACTCAAGTAGCGAAAGATGCGCTTAACCGCCTTCCAATGCATGACTCCTGGGCAATGCATAAACCTGCTCATCTGTGAGACAGCAAACTGAATATCTGGCCGAGTAATGCATAAGCAAATCAAGCATCCAACAGCCTGCTAATAGAGAACAACATCAAATGCATCTCCAGCATCATGAAGACTCAATCGTAAACCTGTCTCCATAGGAGTGGCAATAGGCTTACAGTTTTCAAGGCAAAAACGCTGCAATAATGTGTCAATATATTTCGTTTGACACAAAGCCATTCCACCATCAACTTGCATAAACTGAATGCCCAAATAGTGATGCAAATGCCCCAAATCAGACATCTCAAATGAGGCATGCAAATCAGCCTTAAAATCAGCAATATGCTTCTCAATAGGACCCGTGAGCAGTATGTTGTCTACATAGACAACAATGATCAGAAGAACATCATTAGCACACTTAACATATAAGGTGTTTTCAGTTGGACTGTTCTCAAAACCATGTGCAATCAGATAGGCATGTATCTTCTCATACCAAGCACGTGGTGCTTGCTTTAAACCATATAACGCCTTCTTTAACCTGCACACCTGGTTTTCATGCCGTTGCTGCACAAAGCCACGAGGCTGAAAAACATACACTTCTTCATGCAAGTCACCATTCAGAAATGCTGTTTTAATGTCCACCTGATGTACATTCCAACCATGATGGGCTGCAAGTGCACAAATGCTCCGAACAGTAGCCATACGGCATGTAGGTGCAAAGGTCTCATCAAAATCGATGCCTCTTTCCTGCGCATAACCCTTTGCAACAAGCCTAGCCTTATACTTGTCAACTGTACCATCAAGTTTAAGCTTCAACTTGTATACCCACTTAGTGCCAATGGCCTTCTTGCCAGGAGGCAAGTCACATAAAGACCATGTACCATTCTTCATTATAGCATCATATTCAGATTACATAGCAGCCATCCAATTTTCTGAATTCTGTGCTTCATCAAAAGAAACAGGCTCATTCTCATCACAGAGACTAGATGCAGCCATAGCATAGCAATCTGATGCAAAGGAGGCACTATGAGAGCCTAAACGAGTACGATATGACAAAGGTGCATCTAATTTGCTGTCACGCAAAGTCTGCACTAGCCATTTTGGCATAGTTTTTGCCTGCTCAATATCAGCTCTCTCATCAGCAAGTGCATCGTGTAAATCTGCATCAGAAATGGAATGATCTGCATCATCATATGAAACCTGCAAAGGCTGAGAAGTTGCCTCATTAGGACCAGCACTAGACTGTCCACCTATAAAAAGAGGCATCAAAGTATCATACATGTCTTTGGAGCTAATAGATGTCTCCTTAGTACATGAAAGCAATGGCTGAATAGCATCTTCCACAAATACAACATCACGGCTAACCAGAATGTGTTTAGTCTGTGGATGATACAGGTGATAGCCTTTACTTTCAGAACTGTATCCAATAAAAATACATTTAACTACTTTATCATCCAATTTTCTGCAATGTTGTTCAGGAACTAATGTATATTCCAAACAACCAAAAACACGCAGATGAGCAACAGATGGCTTGCGGTCATGCCAAGCCTCATATGGAGTGATAGACTGCAGTGCTTTAGTGGGACACCTGTTCTGTACATATGTTGCACACATGACAGCCTCAAGCCAGAAACTATTAGGTAAAGCCTGACTCTTGACCATACACCTCGCCATCTCCATGAGAGACCTGTTCTTCCGTTCAGGAACTCCATTCTGTTGAGGTGTATACGGCACTGTACACTGGTGTTTTATCCCACGTTCAGCGAGAAATGCATTAAAATCTGAAGACATATATTCCCCCCTCGATCAGAACGGAGGGTGCCCATTTTACATGCTGACAGATTTTCAGCCAAAACCAAAAACTGTTTGAAGCACATGAACACTTCGGACTTTGCTTTGAGTGGATATACCCATGCATGCCTAGAAAAATCATCAATGAAAGTCACGATGTAAAGGTAATTTCCAAAAGAGGGTATCTGCATAAGACCACAGACATCACTATGTACAAGCTTCAATTTCTGCGTAGCCCGAACTGAACCATCTTTTTGAAAGGAAGAACGCTGCATTTTGCCCAAAATACAGCCTTCACAAACATGTTTTCCAGGTGCCTCAAGTTTGGGCAAAGAGGACACCATTTCAGATTTCTGCAGGCGTAGCAAACTAGCAAAATTCAGATGACCAAAGCGTGCATGCCAAAGCTTTGCATCTGACATAGCCTGAGAATCTTGAACTGCACATGCCGAATCATTCACAGATCTTTCATAGTCTATGAGCTTATACAGCCCACGACATAAAATGCCAGAAGCAATAATCACATCACCATTTGAGAGATCATGAACTGTACACCTGTCACCAACAAATTTCACAACCAAGCCAATCTTGGCTAATGCAAAAACTGATAACAGATTCTTTTTGATCTCTGGCACAAATAAAGCATCTGACAAAGTGAAAGAACTACCATCAGCAGTAGTCAAAATGATCTTACCAACTCCCATAACAGGATAAGAGGAGTTGTTGGCGCATGTAACAGTATTCCCTGTAGAGGCAGGCTCGAGTGAAGAGAAGAAACTACGCTGCAAGGTAATATGTTTGGCCGCCCCACTGTCAAAGTACCAAACATCTGAGTCTACTGCAGACATGCACTGATCATGAGAAGATGGGTCAAAACTGCAGACAGTAGTAAACGCCCATTCTTCTTCCTGCACAAGATTTGCAGACTCTGTTTTTGGTGTAGAGGCCTCTGCAACAACCATTCCAGCCTCTTTCTTCTTTGCCTCTTTAGCAGCCAGTTTTGGACAGTTCTTTATGATATGATCATTGCCTTTACAGTACTTACAAAACAATTTCTACTTTTCTGATTTTTTCTCATCTTTGTCTTGGTTCTCTGAATGTGCAGCATTTGCAGATTTCTGCTTACTAGTAGAAGAGCTCCATTTTCCTTTGCCCTTCTGACTAGCTAGGAAAGCTTGATCTGCAACTCGCATAATGGACCTGTTCTGCCTGGACTGATCTTCCTGCAACAGAACAAAGACTAACTCCTCAAATGATAAGGCATTCAGATTGCCTTTCATCATCAACCGAAGAGTAGAAGCAAAACTCTGATATGAGTCAGGAAGACCATTCAGAACGGTCTGCACAAGTGAGCTATCTGGTATGACCTCATCAGCAGAAATCAACTGTTCCTTCAAATCTTTGATCTTTGTTAGGAAACTATCCATAGAATCACCTTCATTCATGTGCTCACTCTCCAACTGTTTTCGGAGATAAGCAACACGAGCCTCATTCCTAGCTTGGTACAATGTGGTAAGTGTATCCCAAGCATCCTTAGCTGTTCTGCAAGAGTGTATGTGAGGAATAATGGCACGTTTGACAGACAAAGCTATCAATGCATGTGCTTGGGCATCTCTGCCATCCCAACGAATCTACTCTGCAATAGGTGCAACAGAAACAACAACACGAATAGGAATTTGCACATAACATCTTCGACAACATCTTCATCAGCTCCAGCACCTCCAGCACCTGTATTTGTAGTACCTGTAGTCGCAGGTGTAACACGACGTCTTTCAACACCCTGCACAATGTTCCACAGTCCTTTTGCAATCAATACATGTTGCATCATATAAGCCCATAATGGGTAGTTGGTACCATCCAACTGATCCTCAACAGCCAACATACGGAATACATCACTGCTTTCAGCCATGGCCGGTGACTAAAATACCTTGATGCAGAAAATTGACTGTATCTCAAAACGTTGAACGGAATTACCTAGACGATTTTTGCTAGACATGTAGCAGACTTCGAGACGCTTAAACTGGCGAACAGAAACTGGTATATACCTTTGACACAAATGGATGAAATAGCCTGCACAAGCGCTGTGATAGTGCGTTCGGAGGCCGAAACGAGCTCAGATCGCGATTTCGGCACCACAGAGCGAACCTGTTTTGATCTCGAAAACACCCTGAGTATGCTCACCAAATTTCGTGCGAATCTGAGACTGCAAACGGAGGAGTGTCGATAGTGCCCTAGATGAAGCGACGACCTGCTCTGATACCAATTGTTGGAGTTAGACGTCTATGGAAGCACGCGAACAGCAGAAGGAAGAAGAAGAAGAAGCTTGGAGCACAACACACACGGATGAATGTATTACTGGAGAATGTACAAAGATAAGTAGCCCATTAGGGCAATAGGCGTATATACAAGTCGGGGGAAAAAAACCTCCTAAAGAGGGAAAAAAGTGCCCTGGCGGTCCTAGAGTGTTCACACACATCACTACCTAAATATATCAACACTACTCTTGCTCAGCTAAGGCACAATTGCACTTGGATGGACTATTAGAGAAGTTGGAGAGCATAATTGCAAGATCTTCCAAGGAAGGAGAAAACCAAGGAAGAGATGAGGCAAGTAAAAGAATAAGCATTCCCCCACAAGAGGCTTATGTGCCCAATTCCACTGAACTAGACACCTCTTCTTCTATGAATAGGTACACACCAGAATTCCTACGAGAGATTCATGAAGGGAAATGGGCAAAAGAGAGTGAAGTCCCTCCTCCCATTGAACGTGTGGATGACGCGCATGATCAATTCCCACAAGATATTCCCTCCATTTATGGAGAGCAGCAGAGTGCACAATCTCAAGAGAGATTAGACTTTGAGTCTACTTCTTTACATGAATTACCCCACTTCATAGGCCCATGGGAAGCTAAGTCTACTTGTATGAGAGCACCCATGGTCATGGTACGAAACGAAGAATCAGTCATACCTAGGAACACGGAGGTAGTAAAGAATACTAAAGTGCAGTGTAATCTCACTTTAGAAGAGTTACTCAAGGTTAGGCCGGAACTGTGGAAACATGTAGCCAATCAAGTGCCAGAAATAGTGAAACCTCGTTCCCAGGTAGGATCCCATAGAACAGTGCCAGAAATACCCTTGGATAAGATAGGAGACATGAGTGAAGGAGAAGAGGGAAGCACCTATCTTCCCATTATCCATCAAGGATATACAATCACACCTATTATGAATGCCATATCTAAAACATGTAATAGTGACATCAAACAATGTCCTAGATACTTACCTTTGACACTTTGGGCAGATAGAATGACATGCACATGTACCACAAGCTATATGCCTGTTGAACTCATGTATTAAAAAAACATTGTTTCCAATTCAATCTCATAGTTTTGCATGGTCAAATTTTCCTTGGTTTGAAAACATATCTACTCATGATTTTTTGAGTTTGTGGTTTAAACAATTAGAACAAAGTAAATTTAGACTTGATGATGCCATTGAAAAATTAAGAGAATCCAAAATGAAGAAGAAGCTTTATTTTGAAAAAATTGATGGATTGTATCCTAAGCCAATTGAAGTAGGAGATCGGATGCTACTTTATGATAGTATATTTGACTCTCAATATGATGCATGCAAAAAACTCAGTCAATGGTGGTTTGTGCCATACATTGTATCTACTAAGAAATCCGCTATAATCTAGGATTATGGAAAGATAGAGCATGAAGATTCAAAGGTTTATTTTGGAATATGACTTTCATATATGAACATGCATCTGAATACTATATCAAAAGCGTAATTGTTGAAGTTATAGCTCCTGCTAATGCATGTTTATAAATCCTATGTCCACCTCACAACACTTGTGTTGGAGTTTAAATGGCTGTTCTCAGTCATAAAAAATGTTTATACCTTGTATCTGGGTTTAATCTTTCTCCAACATAAAAAACGATAAGCTACCATTTGTTACCAAGAAGTTTACACTTTCTTCCACTCCAAAAGGGTGAGCATAACCATGAAATTGCTGAATCATGAAGTAGCGAGAAAAAGATAACAAGTCAAAGGAAGCTAAGGAGGCATAAAAGAATAAAGTGTGGGCTATATCGATAGATTTATGCATTGGTGGAGTTTAGTTATATTTCCTTGCATGCAATTAGAGAAAGAGCATATCATATTTATGTAGGAAAGAAGTTGATCTAAAATTAGCTAAAGATGAAAAATGTCTCTTCAAAATCCTAAATTTGTTTATATTCATATTTAAGGTAAAAATCTTTATAAAAAGGTTACAAATTTTTCTACAAGATGAGAATAATTCAGTTGCAAAAAGACTCAATACATCACTTCCACTTGATTCTTGCACATAATGTTTTTTTTTCCCTTTCTTTAGATGTTTCAAATGTTGCATGTTCATTCATACAAATGTTGCCTATTCATTCAAAGAAATGTTGCTTTTTCATTCATAGACATGTTGCATGTTCATTCATAGACATGTTACCTATTTGTTCATGCATATTCATGTTGTTTGTTTCAATTGTTTTCCTTTCATGCATATGTTGCTTGATGTCATAATGCCTACACCTTTATGCATATGATCAATTTTTCCTCCATGTTGCTTATGTTTCTATAAAAGAATTTTGATGCTTGGTACTTTTTGTTTTTCACAGATACTAGAGTGGCGCTTCCAAAGAAAATCTAGGTTAAGTGGGAGTGAATGTCGTCGAGATTTTCTCTCCTCGCTCATTTGTGAAGACCTATAAGAAACACATTTTGCGAGGTTATCTAGAAATCCCCAAGAATCGAAGATGCATTAAGGATGTAAAAGGGAGTTCACATGCAAAGTTTGGAAGAAATCAAACAAAACTAGGGTAGTAGTCAAAGACGGTTAAATTTAGGAAATTTGTGCAAAAATTTAACTACCACCAAATCACATGAAAATTCATAAAATAGTAAAGACTATCAAAGGTTGTCTATAGCCCAAATTTCACATGTAAATGGATTTTCTAGCTCATTGATATACCATGTGCATTTTATAAAACTTTAATTTGTCCACTTAGACCATAGAAAATCTTGTATAGAAATTTCTGTTAGCCATATGTTCTAGCATGTATAAATATCATATGGGGTTACAAATATGTACAAACTTTCAAGGCTATCAGAGCTTCCTACACACCTTAATGCCACCTTGCAAATTCCCTAATGTAGTCAAACTTGTATAATGAAGATTTTGTGGGAGTTTTTTCCTGCATACTCCTAAAGGGGAGCTCTCGAAACATAGTTGTGTAAAGTTTCATCTTCATCAACCCATATTTGGAGGTTCAAAGAGCTTAAAATCTAGTTTTCAAGATCACCAGAGTTTTCTAAATTAAGCAAATTGAAGGCTTAAAGGGCTAGCACATGGCAAAAGATGATTGAATCATGTCGTATGCCCAGGGTGAGCTCTCATTCAAGGGTCAAGATGCACTAAAGCTTAAAGAAAGGAGGATCCATGATTTTTTTCCATCAGATAAACTTAATTTGATGGCCAAATATCAATAATGCAGTTCTTTAAAAAATAACAACTAATCTTATCCAAATTGGTGTCAGCATTGATCCGATGATCTAAATCTTTCCCATATCCAATGGTGGAGGATGAAAATGCCTATTTTCCCCTTCTTTGCACTATATTTGGTAAGAAAAAGCAATCCTATCCCTCCATTTGATGAATCCAATGGCTATAATCAAAAGTATTTGATCCTAGGGTTCAGAGCTGATTTCTCCACATTTAAGGGCCTAAATTCATTCAAAGAATTGTAAAACCCCCTCCAAATTTATGGAGCATCATTTTTATGCATTCATAGGGCCTTGTTAGCATATATTTTCCTTTTGATGATGAACCTTTGTTGAGCGTGTGAGGATCCAAGGTGGACTAGTAAGAGCATAGCTCCTAGAATCAATTTTAAGTTAGACTTCTAGAATGAGTCTTTTGTCTTTAGATAGATGTTAAGCTCCTAGAAAGATATAGGGTCAATGAAGTGGAACCTATCCTCTGACGTGTGACATTCAATTGAACTATCATGGTGGGAGGGTCATGCAGAATACCTTTGAGTAGTAGAATTCCTAGCTTGATATATCACCATGCTCTTTTACATGTATTTCATTAAAATCTTTTTATAATTCAAGTCTCTTGTCTCTTGTCTCTTATGTGTCTTCTACATGTCTCCTTTTAACTCTTGCTATGGGTGAGAAGGCTCCGCAATCTTGCATTGAACCAGTGAGGATTATATATTGAGATTGTGAGGATAATTTTCTATATATTCCTAAATCATGACCCACATGCATGCATACTATCCACAAACAACCATGCATATGGTTCAATTTTGAAAGTCTATAAAAAGCTCCTTTTTTGGACCATTCTTCCTGTCTAAATAAATTCATAAGTGAAGCTAGAGTTTTTCCTACTCTCACAAAGTTCTTAGCTATGGTTTAAAATTAAAGCCAATCAAAACTTGAGATTTTGAGAGAGGAGGAGGGTACATGTCTAAAGACTTCAATTGTTTTCTTGAAGACAAAGGTATCTACCATCAGCTCACTATTGCTTACACACCAAAACAAAATGGTATTGGAGAGAGAAAGAATAGGATAGTTGTTGAGATAATACATAGTATGATGTCATTCAAAAAGCTTTCTCCCAAGTTTTGTATTGATGGGGTACATACTGTTAATCACATTTTGAATAGGTCTTTAATAAAATATTTAAAGGTCATCACATCTTATGAAGCTTATTATGGGAAGAAACCCAATGTGAGTTACATCAAAGTTTTTGGCTTCCTAGATTATGGTCACATGAAGAAGGATCATGGTAAGCTTGATGTAAAAGCCATTAACATTTTATTTATTGGTTATGCAATCGAAAGGAAAGGATACGTATTCTATGTTCTAGATGCAGGTGAAGAGAGAGTTTCATTACCTACACTAGTACCTAGTCCATCATTAGTACCTCTTTAAGTTCCAACTCAAGAAGTTGGAGAAGGTTCCCAAGTTTAAAAAAAGAAGAGATACTAGAGAACGAAAAAGGATTTCACCACGTTTCAAGGATACTCCAAAGTGGTTATATCAAACCTAGAAGGATACTGGTATAAAGACCTTCACTAGAAGAACCCAAAGTCGGGAGAAGAAGAGAACAAGTAGACGAGATAAATATGTAGAACATTTTGAGATTCATAATATTTTAGCACTTACCTAAGTTGAGAATGAACTAGCTAGTGTTCAAGACGCACTTCAAAGTCCTATATAGAAAATTGCTATGCAAGAAGAGATTGATTCTATTAATAAGAATCAAACATGGAAGCTTTGTGAGGTACCAAATGGTAATAAGGCAATGGGTGTTAAGTGAATCTTGAAAATAAAATGAAAAGAAGATGGTACTATTGATAGGTATAAAGCAAGCTTAGTTGTCAAAGGTTATGCACGAAAGAAAGGTATTCACTATGATGTGACTTTTGATCCTACATTTAGAATGACAATAGTAAGAACTGCACTTTCTCTTGTTGCATTCTTTGGTTTGAAAGTATACTAGTTAGATATCAAAACTACATTTCTTAATGGTGATCTTCATGAAGATGTTTATGTTCAGCAGCAATAAGGTTTTGAAAAGATAGATAAACAGCATTTAGTGTGGAAGCTTATCAAATGTTTGTATGGAATAAAGCAAGTAGCAAGATATTGGTATGAGATGATACATCTATATTGTCTATCTATTGGTTTTGAAAAATCAGATGTAGCTCATACTCTTTACGTTAAAGCTGAGAAAAACGTTTTGATTATTATGTCATATATGTTGATGATATGATCATAACAATTCCAAGGATTAAACAAGGCAAAACGTACTCTCATAAAGAATCTTATGACAGGGAAAGCTCTACCTGATTCCTTAGGGGTTGTCATGCATGAGTATGCAGACATGCCCGATGAGGAATCAGACTTTACCATACAGATGCTTACCCAGCAACTAGAGAAAGGCTCCTCTACAATTCCATTTGTTGGAAGAGTATTATCTACCCATGGGTATGTTTTCTTTTATAAATTAATATTTTTAATGATATTGTAACACATGTTTTTATTCATTTTTATCTATATATTTTTCAGGACACCTATACCACCTCCAACTCATGAGAGCACAACAGAGTTTCCTATGAGGACATGCATAGGTAGCCTAGGGCTACAGTGTGACATAGAACCTGAGGGTAATATAGTATACATGAGGCATGGGTTGCACTTTAAAAGAAGAATGAGAGCTTTATGTGACTCCTATCTACATTTTTTTCACTTGAGATGGAAGTAAGTATAAGTTTACATATATATTGAGATAAATATTTCATGTTTTACTTATATGATTTTTTTTCTTTTGCATTGAGTTTGATGAGGGAGATAAAAAGTATGTACTTAGTTCATTGGAGACAGAATTTGGCACTAGGTGGTCTCATAAATGGTGTTTGCAAGAGATACGATACTTATGGCACATCATCGTGATAATGCAGAGTACGCATTGCTTTTATTTGTTATAGTTATGTGTGTATCTCTATCTATATCTATATCTGTATCTACACACACTAACACACATACATACATACACACACACACACACACATACATATATATATATATATATATATATATATATATATATATATATATAGAATTTGGCACTAAGTGGTCTCATAAATGGTGTTTGGAAGTGATGCGGATAGTTATGGCACATCATTGTGATAATGTAGCGTATGCATTGCTTTTATTTGTTATATTTATGTGTATGTATATCTATATCTATATCTATATCTACATCCACACACACATGCACACACATGCATAGTTCTTTTGCACCTTTTTGTTGTTTTGATTCTTCAACTTGAAATAACTTTCAAATTCACTAGATTTAACATAATTGTATTATCCCTTATTTTCATTCCCTAGATCATTTTGTTGGAGATTTCAAGGACCTCTTTCGTTTCCTCTACCTCGAAATTGCATCAGTGTGTTGTTGTTCTTGGTAATTGTTTCTCTTGCACTTTTCATCCTCTTCCTCAACCTCACTAAAATTTGGTATATTCTCTCTACTATGAATAGAAGTTATGAACTCCTTATATGCAACTCCTAGACCATGAAGGAACACTTCAACCTTATCATCATTATCATCATCTATATTGATACATAATTTCAAGTGACTCACATATATGTTTGATTTTGAAGGTGTGCATCCTCTATGTGTCCGATCATGCTATCTAGTATGCTAAGAGATAGTCAATATATTATCTTAGGATATACTGAACAAAACACAACTTATAGTTTTGCAAACTGATATGTTTTTTGTGGAATTCAGGTTCGAAGCTCAAATAGATGTTGAAATGGATCTCAAATTAGATTTTGTGCAAAAATATTGACCCTAAAGGGATAACTCTATTGGACTTCTACAAAATCACACAAAAAATGCAAGGAAGAAGAAGAATAAGCTTAGAACACAACACAATAGTGAATGAATTACCAAGTGAATGTACAAAGATAAGTAATCTCTTAGGGTTCTAGGCATATATACAAGCTGGGGGTCCTAAGTGTGTTCACACACATTACTACCAAAATATATTAACAAATCCTGCTAGGAGTGATGTAGTGAGCAAGCAGTGGTGAAGAAGGCGCTAGCACTCATGTATAAGGGAAGTGCCAAGCTATATGGAAAGAGATCAATTCACATAAAGAGCGGAAAACATGCATTGGGGGTCCTAAGTGTGTTCACACATATTACTACCAAAATTATTAACGAATCCGGCTAGGAGTGATGTAGTCAACAAGCAGTGGTGAAGAAGGAGCTAGCACTCATGTATAAGGGAAGTTCCAAGCTATGTGGAAAGAGATCAATCCACATGAGTAAGTTAGACAAAACATTTTTGGAAAGCTTCAAAATTTTCTCTAGGCAGAGCCTTTGTGAAAAGATCTACAATGATATCCTATGTGGGCACATATGCCAAGCTGATCTCTCCAACTCCTTGAATTAATGATAGTGCACCTCATTGTGCTTAGTGAAAGCATGGAATGCAGGGTTTCTTGCAATTGCCAATGTGTTCTGATTGCCACTAAGGATGGTGGTGGTAGAAGAATGACCAACACCCAAATTATCAAAAAGTCATATGAGCCACATGCACTCAACATTCACTATGAAAGTTGCCCTATACTTAGCCTGACAGTTGGAAGTGGCCACAGTAGCTTTCTTATTGCTCAATCAAGCTATGCATGAGATACCAATCACTAAGCAAAAACCACTAGTGGACACACAAGTTTGATAGCAACTAGCCCAGACAGAGTTAGAAAAACCATGAAAACCTGGACATAATGATCCACCCTTGGAAAAAAACAATCAAACTAGTCTAGAACCACTCAAGTAGCAAAAGATACACTTAATCACCTACCAATGCTTGAAAAAAGGGAAATGCACAAACCTACTCATTGAAGAGACAACAAAGTGAATATCTAGGTGCATTATGCATAAGTACATCAAGCATCCAACAACCTATTGATAGATGACAATATCAAATGCATCACCAACATCATGAAGACTCAATTGTAAACCTACTTCCATGGGAGTGGCAATACGTTTGTAATCTTCAAGGCCAAAATGCTACAAAACATTTTCAATGCATCTTGTTTGATAGAAATCTTTTCCCCCATCAACTTGCATAAAATGAATGCCTAACTAATGATGAAAATGCCCCAAAATATGAAATCTCAAAAGAGGCATGCAAATTAGCCTTCAATTCTGCAATGCATCTAGTTTGTTAACTCATAATGCTTTCACTAGCCATTTAGGCATAATTTATGACTCCTCTATATCATCCCTCTCATGAAGAAGTGCATCATGTAAATCTACATTAGAAATGGAATGATCTGCATCATCATATGGAACCTATAAAGGTCACAAAACTTCCTCATTCGGACTAGAACTTCACTATACACCTGTAAAAAGAGGTAGCAAAGTGACATACGTAGTCTAGAGCTAACCAAAGTCTCCTTGGTCCATGAAAGTAATGGCTGAATTGCATCTTCTAGAAAAAAAACATCACTGCTAACCAAACTGCATTTTTTCTGTAGATGATATAGATGATGGCCTTTTCTTTCACAACTATACCCAACAAAAAATACATTTCATTACTTAAACATTATATTTCCTACATTGTTGTTCGGGCACAAATGCATCAAGTGGACAACCAAAGACATGCAAACGAGCAAGAGATGTCTTGTGACCATGTCAAGCCCCATATATCGAGTGATAGATTTTAGTTCTTTGGTGGGACATGTGTTAAAAACATATGATGCAAACATAAGAACCTCAAGCCAAAAGCTATGTGGTAAAGCCTGAGTTTTAACCATATGCCTCACCATTTCCATGAGAGACTTTCTCTTTCTTTTGGTAACTCCATTTTTTGAGGTGTATACCACACTATAGATTGATGTTTTATCCCATGTTCAACTAGAAATGCATTAAGATATGTATTCCCCCTTTTATCAAAATGGAGGGTGCCCAATTTACATGTTGAAACATTTTTGGCATATCCCGAAACACTTTTAGCTAAAAAGAATGGAAATTTGAGGTTCATTTGAGATTTACACCCTATTAATAAAGTCAATATTAGAAATGTTGGAACAAGCCCTATAGTATGAGACTTTGTAGAAACATTTGCTTGACATGCTCTCTATTCTAAGGGTGATTTATATTAAGGATATCAACAATTCCATCTTGTTATTCAGAGTACGGATATTACCATGATGAAAACTCCTTTAGGCTTGGTATGTATGTGTACTTTGCTATAGGGAGCTACAACCCAATAGCATATATGATGAAGTTTATGAATACAGTCTTGCATGATTTCATTCCAAATGTGGGGATACTTTTGATTGAAGATATACCCATTAAAGAATGTGAGAAGAAGATTAAAGATGAAACATTAGACTCTTCAAGGTATAGAAAATTTGTTACTTACCATTTATTTGACCGTGAATGAATATTCAAAAGATTTGAAGAGGTTTGTCTAACATTTTCTATTGAAAAATATATATTTGGTGTCAATGGAGAACTCATTGTTGGACATTTATGTGGTCACTATAGTCAGAGACCAAATAGACCTAAAGTGGATGCCATAAAAAAGATATCTGGAACTTATAGCAATGTCAGTAAGGTGAGAAGATATCTAGGAGTCCGTGTCTTCTTTGCTATTTGGATACCTCACTTTGTACATTTTTCTAACTATCTTTAAGATTTGCTGAGGAATAATAGAAGGTTCATATGGGCGAAAAACCATTCTAAAGTCATGAGGGAGCTGAAAAGATTGCTAATTGAAGCTTCTATTTTGAAAAGCATTGATTACTCATATATTAAACCCATTATTTTGACTTTAGATACTAATCCTATAGATATAGGATGGGTTATTGGTCAAGATGATGAAGAGGAGAAGAGATATGTAGCTAGATTCGGTGCTAAGATTTTGGATGAAACTCAAAGAAAATACTTGCAAATCAAATGCGAGCTTTGGGGTTTACTCATAACTTTAAGGACTAACAAGTAGTACTTTATAGGATCCAATGCAATTGTTGAGACATACTATCATTAATTGTTATGATTGCAACTTGTTCATCACCTCATATGCGATGTTGAGATGGATATGATATATTAAATTTATAAATCCATTTTTTGTTCATATTGTTGGAAAATCCAATACTATTGTTGATATGCTTTTAAGAGCTAAATTTGAAGATGATTTTGATAATGGAATAGAAATGGAAATAAATGAAAAAAATTATGATCCAATTGAGGATTGAGAGATCAATGATGATGATTATGAAGGAGAGTGGAAAGATATTGGTAGATATCTTAGTGATGTAGAAAATTATCTACTTAGTCAACAAATAGATTCAAAGAAATTAGAAAATGATAAAATGTCTTTTGAAAAGATGGATTTATATGAGACATGCTAGGGGAAAAGTAAAAAAGTTCACATAGGATACTAGGATAGATGCAATTTCAACTGCAAGTTATGAAAGTTTTACATGATACACTACAGGATGGACATAAAGGGTTCATGGCTACATATGAAAAGTTTAGAGAAAGTTACTGGTGGCGGAGAATCTATGTCAATATAAGGGATTATGTAAATACCTCAATTACATGTCAAATACATTCACATCCTACTTATCCTCCTTGTATGTTGGAAACAATGTCCCATTGGTCACACTCTCACTAAGCTCAGCACGTGTAGCTTTCATTATAGATCCTTCTACAAGTAAATGGCATGGGCGCCGTCGATAAAGCATTGTACTCCTATCCCACCCGCCTGGGTTAGATACCCACGTATAGCAGCGCGTAGCATGCAAAGATTTTTTGATCATGCTTTTGTTTTAAAAGACGGACAGCGAAGCATGGGCGACGAAGCTTTTCAAAGTTGATTTATTCAAGAATCGCGATTGTTATTTGTTCGTAGCTTTATTAGAAGTGATTGCTTTATTAGTGAGAAGATTTTGGAGGGTACACAAAACTATATAAGAAGTGCTTGGGCTCACTTGTAACTATCCTTCACCTAGTGTTCAACACAAGCTTTGGAGAGCTTGGACCTCAATAGAGGGGGTGTTTCTTCTAGCACATCGGGCAGCCATGGTGCTAACTTGAAGCATGTTGAGGAGCAGCTATGGAGTTCTTCTTGGAGAAGAAGAGTGTGCTCACACTCTTGCTCATGGAGAAGAGGTTATCTATTGTTCATGGAGAGGAGTTGGTCATTCGTAGCTTGGTGGTGAGGATCGGCCATCTACATGGTGTATTTGAAGATTGTCTTCTACATGAAGATTTCGGTTTACTTCAAAGACATTGGATGGTGGTTAACATAAGATTTACATCTTATGTTAAGTATTCAGGTACATATTCTCTTTATGCACACACGTACTACTTGAAGTTTATGGAGGCAGTGACATCCATATCAGGAGGAGTCCTATTCGGCATAAGGTACAAGAGAATGAGTACGTATATGCTTTATGCATATGTGGATGAGGTATTTGAGAAGGTGTGTTCACATGAGTTTGAGGATTTCCGGCAACAAACTTATTAGCATTCTTTGCCACTTTTTAAGTATGTGATCTTTTCACACACGTATCTCACTTAAGGTCTTCCATAGCCTAAGGTTAGATGAGGATTTGTTGATTATCAATTTTAAACTGATCCTTCCTCTTTTGGTGACTCATATTCACTCTTCTAGAGCCTATAAGGTCACACATCTCCTGTATATTCAGATTTTTGTCCATACATCTGAATATGTTTGTTACATTTGTACACTCACTCATCCATCTATTTCTCATCACATAGAGTGATTGAGAGTTTTGCTCCCACATTGTTCATTGAACATTGGTATATATGATACTATGAGTAAGCAGTGGCTTATGTAACACTTTACACATGTCTAGTCTCTCTCTATCTTTGTCTCATCATTTGTATGATTGAATGTGTTATGATCATGTTTTGTCAATATTGGAAGATTGCTAGATTCAATGTTGTATATGCTGACCTATGGAACCATGGACCTGTGATATGAGCTATGGGCCTACCTCATTTCCAACATTTGGTATCAGAGCACTAAGTGTTTGGTTTCAGAACTTTAGGTCTTTGGCATCAATGCATTAAGGCTCATTAAGTTTCCCAGGTTTTCCAGAATTCCAGGTTTACAACATATGATTTAAGGGCATCTTCTAATATTTGACATTTGGCATACACACTTAATCTAGATGAGTAGAGATTTGAGAATTAGACAATTCAGTCACATGTGTATTCATCATTGTGGAGTATGAAGTTGATGATCTGTTAGCAGTCGAATATTTGTGGAAGAGTATGCAAATACTTTACAAAAGTATTGTTTGAAGACCCAGACTTGATGAAGAGAAAGCTACTTCAAATTCAAGGAAGAACAATGGTTTGGAGAAGATGAAGAAATCAAATCAACATCAAATCACAGGTATCAATTTCTACTATCAGATTATCATTTGCAGGTCATGTCTTAGAAGAGCAGTTATAAAAAGATTTGAAGGATTCAAGGAATGCTTTTATACACTTTCATCATTTGAAAGTTAAAGGCTACATCAAAACAGGTATCTAGAGGTTTTTCTAGAGAGTTTTGAGAGATCTCTTTCATGGCAAGAAAGCTTATCTAAGAAGACAAATTTGGACATGGGATGAGTTTTTTGTTTTCAGCCAATTTTGCGTTATAAGTTGGTTGGATATCAATGTACAAAATGTGACTAAGTAAGAGGTAACTCTAGAATGGTAAATTCATCATTCAGACAAAAGGTTGGTGAATTTATTCATTTCAGACATTTGAAGCAAAATTTTGATTTAGAGATATGAGATGATAAAACATGTTTCTATATTCACTTCCACTTGTATACCATGTTTGTTTTATCTCTTACTCTTAGCACTAGAGGAAGAGAAATGTTCATTTGAAGAAGTCAAGAGTGTTTGCTACTTGAAGATGAAGAGAACAAAAGGTATGGAAGAGAAGTTTGAAGATGTTAACATCATCATCAGGTGGAAGAAAAATGCAGAAAAAGAAAGTCCATCATTTCCAAAAGAAAAGTAAGGCTTTCTTTTCTCATATATTTTCCATATACTTTTCCTATTTTATCCTCTTCATCCAAAGACAAGTATATGAAGACATCTTGCATTACACTTGGTCATACTTTAGTAGATTTGACAAAGAATTGCATTGAGAGAAAGAAAAGCAGCAGATATAACTTGTGACTCATATGTGTATGAGTTATGTTTTAGTTGAAGCTATTGAGCAGGCAGCTTATATGTTCCCTCAAAGAATTTTTAAAGTGTCAATACAGAGCTACTTGGTATATGAAAAGTTGCAAAGAAGTATATTTCTTCTTTATCTAACTCTTGAGGTCAAAGAGTTTTTTTTAGCAGATGTTGAAGACTTGGGTTGAGATTTTGTGTTTGGAAAACCCTCATATTCAGTATATTTAGTATTTTCAGAAACTTCAAAAAATTTAGATTTATTGATGTACAAGTCAATGGAGAATCTACTTTATGTGTTTGTCTTGATTTTTGGATACATTATTGTATTCAAAAAGGTGTTCCATCATATCCTATCACTTGATTAAGAAGTGGAGTTAGCCAAAAGAAAGTCAAGCAGGTACCGCCACATTTCACCCGAGTAGAATATGAAAGATATGAAGTATCAACTTGCAGCTTTTGGAGTTCTCAAGGTGAGAAATTTGTCCACTTATGTTTCAAGTAGGAGTTGCAAACTCTTGAGAAGGATATGGTCAAGGAAACATTTTACAACTTTTTTTGAGAAGCATGGACACTTGGAGACATTCAGGTAGCAAATCAAACATTCAGTCATGAAGGTTTGATGAGAGGAGACTCTACACAGGAGAGATCATTGATCTTGATAGATCTTGAAGATCTTGAGTATTTATGAGTCAGTTGTTTATCCTTTGTTTTGTGAAGTTCTTAGCATTGGAAGAAGTAAGACAAAGATTCAGGTTCTATCAGATTTGTGTTGCAGAGGAATAGAAGAAGATACTTGTTATGTAGCTTTCAACAAGGTTCTGTTATGTTAGGTTCAGCAAACCTTTTCTACAATTTGGAAAGCTGAGGAATGACATGGAAAGCTATTGGCATGTGCACAATGCTAATAAAAAGGGTTCAGAGATTTTGTTTCAGATACAGATATTGATCACTGAAGGTCAGATTTATGAAGGAAGACATTCTAGATTTCATAAAGTCTGAATATTGGATACTAGTCTTCAATCATCCAGAGGGTGATGAAACATGAAGACTTATTTTCAGCCATATGTGAAAGAATGCAGATTCATACTTATAGGTATTTCCTATATCAGGTATTCCTATATTTCCGTTGTCAGGTTCTCTTTATGTTCCAGCTTTGAAAGAAGAAGGAAGAAGGAGAATGTCTGGAGAAAGTTCCTGTTAGGGTGTTCTTGTTCAGGAGAAGGTTCTAGAGTTCTATTGAAGAGCAGCTTGATGTTTCAGAAAGGTATGTTTTAGAAGTGCGCACATTTATGTTTATATGAGGTTCTGAAGGAAAGAGGTATGAAGGATTTACAGATTGAACAAGGATGAAGACATGATGACATCATAGATTTTTTTATGAGACTCATGAATTGAGCTGAGTTAACTTGACTTGAGTACAGTGAGAGATGAACCAGCAGTGTTCATAATACACTAAGTTGTGAGTTTTTAGTCACAGGATCCAGGATTCAGTTCTTGATTATTTTTAGTGTATTTACATGACACAACAAAAGTACGTCGAGAAAGCTTTTTGGAAGGTAAATGCAAATATATGGATCCTAGTGTATGTTTTCAAGTTTTTGAAGATAGGAGTTAGTAGGTTCAGAGACAGTTCATGCTATATTTGTTGTCAAGCAGTGATTGCTTGATGTGTACACTATTGGATATCTAGTTTGCATATTTTCTCAAGTATTATGGTTTATATTCAGCAAGCTCACGATTTTTTAAGGAAAGTCAAATTCAGTTTTGAAGAAGACTTTTGAAGAAAAAGTTTGAAGGTCAGTTTTGAAGTGCGGGAGTACAAGATTGAAGCTTGTGATAATTTGCAGCTTTGATAGTTTGCAGATCCAATCTAGTTTGTACCATTGTGACATTGCAGGGGGGATTGTTGGAAACAATGTCCCATTGGTCAAAGATTGTTCAAAAGCTCTGACTAAGCCCAACACATGTAGCTTTCATTATAGATCCTTTTACAAGAAAATGGTGTGGGCACTGTGGATAAAGCATTCTACTCCTATCCCACCCACCTGGGTTTGATACCCACGTATAGCAGCATGTAGCGCGCAAAGTTTTTTTGATCATGCTTTTGTTTTAAAAGACGGAAAGCGAAGGATGGGTGACGAAGCTTTTCAAAGTTGATTTATTCAAGAATCCCGATCCTTATTGGTTTGTAGCTTTATTAGAAGCGAATGCTTTATTATTGAGAAGGTTTTGGAGGGTACACAAAACTATATAAGAAGTGCTTGGGCTCACTTGTAACTATCCTTCACCTAGTGTTCAACACAAGCTTTGGAGATCTTGGACCTCAATAGATGTGGTGTTTCTTCTAGCACAGGGGGCACCCATGGTGCTAACTTGAATCATGTTGAGGAGCGGCTATGGACTTCTTCTTGGAGAAGAAGAGTGTGATCACACTCTTGCTCATGGAGAAGAGGTTATCTCTTGTTCATGGAGAGGACTTGGTCATTAGCAACTTGGTGGTGAGGATAGGCCATCTACATGGTGTATTTGAAGATTGTCTTCTACATGAAGATTTCGGTTTACTTCAAAGACATTGGATGGTGATTATCATAAGATTTACATCTTATGTTAAGTATTCAGGTACATATTCTCTTAATTCACATAGGTACTACTTGAAGTTTATGGAGGTAGTGACATCCATATCACGAGGAGTCCTATTCGGCATAAGGTACAAGAGAATCAGTACGCATATGCTGTATGCATATTTGGATGAGGTGTTTGAGAAGGTGTGTTCACATGAGTTTGAGGATTTCCTGCAGATAACGTGTTAGCATTCTTTGGTACTTTTTAAGTATGTGATATTTTCACACACGTAACTGACTTAGGGTCTTCCATAGCCTAATGTTACATGGGGGTTTGTTGGTTATCAGTTTTAAACTGATCCTTCCTCTTTCAGTCACTCATATTCACTCTTCTACAAGCTATAAGGTCAAACATCTCATGTATATTCAGATTTTTGTCCATACATCTGAATATGTTTGTTACATTTGTACATTCACTCATCCATCTATTTCTCATCACCTAGAGTGATTGACAGTTTTGCTCCCAGATTATACATTGAACATTGGTATATATGATACTATGAGTAAGGAGTGGCTTACATAACACTTTACACATGTTGTCTAGTCTCTCTCTATCTTTGTCTCATCATTTGTATGATTAAATGTGGTATGTTCATGTTTTGTCAATATTGGAAGATTGCTAGATTCAATGTTGTATATGCTGGACGTTTGGAACCATGGACCTTTGATATGAGCTATGGGCCTACCTCATTTCCAACACTACAAGTGTGTTGTTGACCTTGTGGCCATGCCTAAAGGTAGAACTAATATGAGATATTCTACACGTGCAAGAGAAGATCCTACAAACTATGTGGAAAGCTAAGCACTATGATATAAAAGATGTATAATGTATCCGAATTCTTGCTTGAAGATGTGATTTCACGATTTGGATACAAATGAAAAAGTAGTTGCTGATAGGGGAGAATTAGATGCTCAAGAGGATATGAATATCTTTGCAAATCATGGAATTTTACTATCTCTAACAATTGCTTATAACCCTGGGGCTAGTGAAAGAATAAAGAAAGCTCATTCACTAATGATTTCTTTATAAAGTTGAAAGAATCTAGATTGAAAAATAAAAACTACTTTGATAAATCACATAGGTCAATGCCAAAACACTTTCATGAAGAGATTGGGTTTTCATCTATGATAGTACGTTCAATTTCCAATATACGTTGAATCTTATGTTGTTATGAACATACATGAAAATGGGACATATGCTTTAAATGAATCAGATGGAACTCCACTTAACTGTTTGATTCCATGAAAGAGAGTAAAGTTATTCAAGAAAAGGGATGAAGATGATTACAAAATTGACAAAGACATGATTGAAGATGAAACAAAATGATCACTTGATAACTATTCTTTTGTGTTTGTATATATATTTTTTTCATTGCATTGCATAATTTGAATTCACATTTCATATTTTTTTTAAATAGCTAATGATGACTCAAAATTGAAAAGTAAAAACTATTTGACTTGAGTAGGAATGTAGTTGTTTGTAATTGTGTTTCAAATATTTATAATTGAGGTCAAGCAATGATAGGAAAATTTGAATTTGAAGCTCAAGTAAGAAGATTGATTTGTTTTGTATAAATAGGAGTATGTTTGTGCATCATAAGCATGGCCAATTGAGATCCTAGTTTGTTCCCATGAATTCCTCTAGATCACCTACTCTGAATGGGAGTTAAGCCTTTACTCTATGAAAAAAAGAGTTGTGCATATTACAAAAACTGACAAATATTAGTTTATACTTTCTTCCACCCCAAAAAAGTAGAAGTTATAAAATTATGATCTAATATATTATTGGTTGCTAACAAAGTGAAGACATATGATGAAAAATAAAAATGCTAAATGAAGAAAAGACATCGAGCAGAAATAGGTACAATTATGTAGGAGTGGAATTAGTAGTATTTCTTGAATTTGTGTAAGTGCATGGCATGTCATATGAGAATAAGATTTATTTGGAAAGAGTAGATGAGGATGACTATTTCTTGAAAGCCTAACTAAATTACGTGACAATAAATCTTCATGACATAGCTCATTCTACCAAGGAAATAAGATCCAAGAGAGGAGATGTGATTCGATAGCAAATAAATAGTTCTGAAAAATACACTTAATTTAATAGGCATGAAAGTCCTAGTGCGAGTGCATGTCATACAATCTTCCCAACAAGCAAATGGAAGAAAATAGAAATAGTAACAAATTTTATCTCCATAAATATTTGCTAATGCCTTGATTATATGGAAATGTCCTTTTTCAAACCATTCAAAATCCAAAAGAGTCTTAATGCGTTATATGAACTTTAGTTATGATTATTGAGGCTAACAAAGACCTTCATGTGAACTTTTCTGCATTAGAACAACCTAATATATCAAATGACGTACATGAATCTAAGTATGGATTCATGATAAGATGGACTTGGTGTCATAATTTAGAGCTAGGACCAAGAAGGTTGTGCAATGGAGGAATATATTTTCTTCTGTGACATAAGAAAATCAATTCATACAAATTATGAAAAGGAGGAATGATGAAATATTTTGAGGCTTCAACTAGCAATATGGTTGCTCATGGAACAAGCTTTATATTTGAACTTATAGAGGGGCATGAAAATGAACTTAAAACTCTTTGGGAAAGTTTTTTGAATAAGGAAAAGAGTTAATCAGCAGTTTTGGAAACATGATTTGATCACATATGTATACATATCAAGCTAATGCGGAGGAAAAGACAATTTAGAAAAGAAAACCAAGTTCAAGCATATGCTTATACCAACTATTGAAAAACATTCAAACTTTCTTTTGGATTGAAAAGCATAGAAAGACAATGAGGACATTGAAAAGACTACTTATTCAAGGTCTCGTTCTTAAAAAGGATTATTTTTCTTAGAAAAAGCCGATAACTATAACATTCAAGACGAGTTCAGTGGGAATCAGGATAGGCAATTGAGCAAGATGGTAAGGAAGAAGAAATATATCCAATAAGATTTGGAGGTAAAGTATTACATTAACGTCAAACAAAATATCCTCAGATCAAGACAAACTTGTGGGGCATAGTGGCTACCTTGAATATGATAGCAAATATTTTATTAGAGCTAATGTGATTATCAAGATTGATTGTTTTCCACTCCTTGGAATTATTATAAATTATTCTATTCCAAATGTTGCAATTCTTCGATGGATTGCTTACATAAAGTTAATAAACCCTGATTTTATTCATATTGCAAGAATGGCAGATCGAATCACTCATAAGTTCCCTCGAGAAAGATATGAAAATGTAGATGCACAAGACAATGAATCTCAAAATAAATTAAATGTATTGTTTCATGATGTTGATGTATTTGAGCGTGAGAGACTTGATGTAGGTGAATATGAAGAAGAATGGAAAGACATGGGAAAGTTCTTGAGTAAGTTAACTTGGGATGGACATGAGTGTACACCATATGTTAGGAACATTAGAAAGAGCATTCAATTTCTTCTTTAAACATTGCTTGTATCCGGAGAAATGCAAAATGACAAAAAATAAATTTGCAAAAAAAAATTATGCGTGGGATGCATGATCCATTATAGACATGTCACAAACGATTTTTTGATACATATGATAGATTTAAGGAAAGTATTGTTGGCTAGAAATGTATCTAATTTTATTGCTTCATGTAACGCTAGTTCGTTGCATTCATATGTAATACATTCAAATGGTTTGAGCCCCACATACTCTTAGCACTCATGATAAGTGGGTGATTCATTTGGTTATGATACCTTTAGGTATTCATAACATATGGTATATTGTAGTTTGAGATGATTTGACTAAACATGTTGACGGTTGCACATTGCAAAAGAAATCAACTCCTAATTCTTATGAATTCTTGGTGGAATATATTATATGCACATTTGGATGTGTGGAAAATATTGTGGAAGATTGAAGGAAAGTAGATGATCAAGAATCAAGTGACTTTTTGCGAATGATTAGATTCATTTGGTTCTTTCAATGAATTAAAAGACAAAGGAAAATGGGAAAAAGGATTGTCATTTAGAGAGAGGGGCAATCTTGTAATCAAGCTGGGTCCCAAAATTTGTTTTTTATTTTTAGTTTGTAAAACTCATTATAATGACATTAAATGACCCTCCATGACATTTTAGGACCAAAAGTGCAATTTTTCACTTCTAATTCACAATTTTTGCATGATTAAAGCTTAAAAAAGTGCCTTCTTTCAAAATAGCTCCATGAAATCTATTTTCCCTCCCTAGCCTCTCATTTGCATACCCAAAATCCAGAAAATTAATATTCTCCCCAATATCCCCTCTCCACCTTACCACAAAAGCTTTGTTCCTTCTCTCACTGTTCTCTCCCAATGTCTACAGAAATTATAAGAACTTGGGATCACATGGAAACCTTCCCAACTTGTAGGTGACCAAATGATGAATTTTCACACAATTACATGCCCCAACATCAAAATAATGAAAGGAAGTTGTCTACCACAAGAGTTTTGCAAATGTGGATAGGTGTAGATGCAACCATCTAGATTTGGTCCTCATCATGTTCAAGATTATTGGCATTTGAATCTTCATGGAAGTGAAGCTCATAGTCTTTAGGCATCAACGACATAGTGTGATGGTTGCTATTGTATGCCATGTCTTCCCTCTCTCAGCCATGAAGTTGGAAAACTCCAATAGAAGTAGATGTAAGCTCCATTAAGAGTATTTGAATACTATTTTAACTGTTTCATGGTGTCAAATGTCTTAGTCAGTGATCTTAGTATATTTTTCTTTGTTCCATACAAACATTGGGACATTATGTTTTCCAGATGTACCTCCTGCTAAACCTATTCATGAAAGGATATTCTTTTGCACACACGAAAATAGTGTTTCTCTATGGATGATGATTATGGAAGCTTAGAGATTGTTAAAGTTGATTGTCTTCTTAGTCTAGAGTGGCCACATCTTGATTTTGTTCCATAATCTTTGAAGTGTAAGATGGTAATGGACATACATAACTCTCTAAAATTCACACATGTCTACATCTCTAGGTCTAAATTGGACTCTACCAATCCATTTTTGTGTGCTTCTATTTCAAGACTTACTTTCTAAGAAACTCTTAGAATGTTTGAGGGACAAGAATATTCAATTTACATGATGTCAAAAAGGCATTAGGGTTTCAATGCAATGAATGCCAAGTTTTATTTTGTACCATCTGAGAATGTAGTTTGGATAGAAGCTTTGAATTATGGGAGAAAAAGGGTTCTCCATTCTGTTACTCACTGCTAGACACAACAAAATTGGTTTTTCATGCATAGTTACAAGTGAACATCAAAAAATCATAGAAGAATAATTCAATAATATGGAAGAAAGGATGTTAGATTCAAAGGTCCTCTTGAAGAATCACTCACTAATTAGACATAAAAGACATGAAGACATATGAAGGATGAAGGAAGATGAAGAGAAGCAGAAACAACACATTCAAAAAATCAAACCTTAGTGAAGGGACAAATTCAGAAGCCGAAGAGAGAGCCTCACAAACCGAAGAAAGAGTACATAGAGTAGAAGGAAGTGCGCATATGTAGAGATGAATTGTAGAACCTGAGATGTCAGATATTCATCTGTAACAGAGATGGTAAGGAAGAACTACTCAGCATAGGAGAGTTTTCCATGGCTATGAGCGAAGTAAGGCCAAGCCATTCTGTACACATCTTCTCTAATAGAAAACACATGTTTGTGTGGAAAGATTTGAGTACATTCTTCTTGTGTGAAGAAATCTAAGTTTCATGTTACTATGAAAGTTAGTTAACAGTTATAGTTTTGTTAGTGCACATTTTACGGTAGTTCTACAAGTTAGATCTCAGAGTATAGTGTAAAGTTTTTCATGAGTGATAAATTATTTTGAAGCTACTAGCCTCAACTACAAACTGATCAAAGAGTTTTGTGAAACGGGACATGTACACACAGTACTGTGTCTGATACTAAAGGCATCCAAAACTGATGAAGTTTTTCCTCAAACTTTAGACAGAGTTTATTCACTAAAGGAAGCTCAAGTATTACTTCCTTACTTCAGTTACAACCATTTGAAGTAATCACAAACATAATTGCAGTTGATTCCGGTAACATTCTGGTACAATTACGATGAGATTACGGTGATAGTCCGATAACGGTCCGATGAAGTTCCGGTAATATTTTGGTGAGTTTAAAACACAATTTTAGTACATCTAAGTGGTGGAAATAATTTCTAATAGTATGCAAGTACAGAATTGTAAAGATTGAAGTAAATCAGATCAGAATTGAAGCGTGAAGAAAAGGCAAAGTCTCTGTGAAGTGAATTTTCAGATTTCACTAAACACAGTAATAAAGTTTTCCGTTTTCAGAAAGGTTGCTAAGATACTGATGAATATAGAGGTGTTCTAATATCACTCTAGCTTAGTTCTTGTGGCATGGCAAATTCCGTAGTTTACATCGTGTCAACAAGTGGTATCAGAGCAGAAAGGTCCTCAAGAGTAAACAGAAGTGAAGATATAAGGAAAGCTGAAGAATTCTTTGTTGGAAATGTGAAAGCTGAAGTGATCAACAACAAATAGCATCAGAAAAGCATTCCGAAGTTATTCTCAAGGGTAAAAGTTTATGAAAGGTAAAATCTATTAACGTTACACTCACACGTAGTAACAGAAACAAGAAGACCATGGCAGATCATATTTCTATTGACAAATTGGACAGAGATAATTATTCCGCTTGGGTAATGTGAATGGAAGCCTTACTTATGAGTAAGGACTTAATGATATATGTAACATGAGAAGAAAAGAATCATACTTTTGGAGACGACAGTCAACCGAAGAAAGAAGAGTTAGAAGCCTTGAAGCTATGGCAGAAGAAAGATGCAACAGCAAGAGCTTATATCTATAACACCATTACATATCATCTATTACCACATATTAGAGGTTTGGAAAAAGTGGAAGACATATGGAATGCATAAGAAGATCATTTCCAAAATACTACCAAAGCTAGGAAGGCTAGCTTATGGTCAGAGTTTACAACATTCAAGAAAAAGCAAAGTCAAAGCATTAATGATTATGTCACTAAAATGAAGGACTTGGCAGATAGTCTTGGATCTATTGACGAGGATATTGAAGACCACCGGTTAATAGCATAAGTGCTTGCAGGATTGAGAGGAGATGAAGGGTGAAAACCTTCCGTACTCTCAACTGAACTTTCATTAAATCATTTTGTACCAAATTTAAACTAGTTGCTTGGACTAATGCTAACATTTGAGCAAGATTTGAAGACAGATGGAGATAAAGGACATGGTTTTGCTATGTACGCAAAGAGTAAGAAGAAAGGTGATAAAGTAAAAGAAAAGGATGAAGAAGAGATGACTACTCAAGCAAATTATGGAAGAGGAAGAGGTAATGTCAGAAGTAAAAGTAGAGCTAATACAAAAGGAAGAGGTAATGAGAGTAACAACAAGAAGTCTTGTTGGATATGTGGATTAAGCAATCATTTGGCTCATGATTGCTGGCATAATTCTCAAGGATCAAGTCAGAATCAGAATAACAATAGCAGAGGCAGAAGCGGAAGATATCAAAGAGGTAGACAAAGCCAAAGAGGCGAATATGGTAGAGGTGGAGCAAGAAGTTGGGGACATAATTAGTCTCACAACACTATTGACTACAGCTATGCAAATGATACACAGAACGACAATCATACAAAATTGATGATGAATTCGATAAGTGTGTCAGAGAATGAAGATCTAAAGGTATTTTATATTGACTCTAGTTATTCAAATCATTTGTCAAGAAATATAGAATTGTTATCAAAACTAGAAGGAGGTATTTTGAATCATAGAGTACAAATAGGTGATAACACAAAACATAAGGTGCGTTCAATTGGAAAAGTAAAATCTAAGAATGGAGTTGACCTGCTAACAAATGTTTTGTATGTTCCAACAATCCCAAAGAATCTGATCAGCGTAGAAAAAGTTTTTCAAGTCAGGTTTACAAATGAAGGAGTATTTGTTGAAGATCCAGAGAATGGATACAATCAAATTGTCTATGGTAAAAAGGAAGGTAGACTTTTTACTCTTAAAGTACAAGGGAATGTTGGTTAAGCCTTGTCACACATGGTGATGAAGTATTTATAGAATTAGACCTCTGGAATAAGAGGTTAGCACACTTTAATGAAAAAGGAATAAAAAATATGGTGGAAAAACAATCCGGAAGAGGATTACCAAATATGAAGAATCAACATATGATTCACAAATGTGAAGCCTGTCAGATGGGAAAAGCACACAGGTTACCATTTCAGAAGAAGGGTTACAAACATGATGGTTTGCTAGAACTCATACATACAGATGTATGGGGATCGCAAAAGAAGGATCTATAAGTGGCTCAAGGTATTACATTCTTTTTATTGATGATGCAACAAGATGGATAACTCTTTATGTTTTGAAAGAGAAGTTAGAAGTAATTGCAGCTTTCAAGCATTTTCATGCATATGTTGAAAGACTTACCAGACAAAAACTCAAAAGACTAAGGTCTGATGGAGGAGAAGCATATTTTTCTTAAGAATTCAATGATTATCTATGGAATGCAGGTATCAAAAGAGAAATAACTTGCAGGTATACACCGCAACAAAATGGAGTAGTAGAAAGGAGAAGCCGAACTCTGGTTGAGTTTTGCCAGAGCAATGTTAAAAGAGAAGAATTGTCCAAACTATCTTTGGTTTGAGGCTGTAAATACAACCACATATCTTGTAAACAGATTACCATGTGTAGCTTTAAATGGAATGACCCCTTATGAAGCTTGGCGGGGTAAGAAACCAACACATGATCATTGCAAAGTGTTTGGATCAGTTTCTTATGCTTATGTACCAACACAACTTAGACATAAGCTTGAACCAAAAGATGAAAAATACGTGTTCATCACATATGATGAAAAGCAGATGGGTTATAGGTTATGGAGTGCTTTAACCAAATATGTTATTATTTCCAGAGATGTGACATTTGATGAAGAGAAGAATTGGTATGCAGATAAAGAGCATAATGATGAAACAATTGAAGAAGAGATAAGAAGAAATGAAAAAGGTAAATCACATATGCAGGTGAATGGAGATGAAGATTATATGCAAGCAAGTACATCCAGATTTGGATCAGTTATGAGAAATGAAGATGCACCAAAATTTGATGAAGAAGTGTATTCAGATACACATGAAGATTATGAACTAAGAAGGTCAAACAAATTAAGGAAACAACCAACAAGGTATTCCTATGATACTTCTTATTTGACTAAGAAAAACTATGCTTATTTAGTAAAGGAAGATGAAGAACCTCAGAATTATAATGAAGCAAAAGGTAAGGAAAAATGGAAAGAAGCAATGAAGGAAGAGTTCAATGCACTTGAAGAGAACAAGAATTGGGAACTTGTTCCAAAACCAAATGGTAAGAAAGTGATTGGAAATAAATGGGTTTACAAAGTTAAGAAGCTTCCCGATGGAAAAATAGCCAGATACAAAGCTAGACTGGTAGTCAAAGGTTATGCTCAGATGCATGGCATAGATTATGATGAGACATTCAGTCCAATGGCAAAGATGTCAACTATAAGGACAATGATTGCTATAGTAGCATCCAAAGGATGGAAGCTAAGTCAATTGGATATAAAGAATGCATTTTTAAATGGATATATATCAGATGAAGTTTACATGGAACAACGTGAAGTGTTTGTAAGTTCTAGTTACCCAAATCATGTTTGAAAATTAAGAACACTCTATGGATTAAATCAAGCTCCAAGAGCTTGGAATTATAGACTTGTGAAGTATCTCAATGATCTTAGATACCAAATTTCAAAGGCAGATGCAAGTCTACTCATTAAGAGAACAAATGAAGGTATGATCTACATTTGTATTTATGTAGATGAGATTATAATCACAGGTACTTGAGACGAAGTAATCAAGGAGGTAAAGAGATTGCTTGAGAAAGAGTTCAAGATCAGTGATCTAGGAAATTTATCATACTTTCTTGGAATGGAAGTCACATATAGAGATCATGGTATATTTGTTTCGCAAGAAAGGTATCTTCTCAACTTACTACAGAAGTTTAATATGGAGAATTGTAGAGAAGCCACAACACCACTTGATGTCAATCATAAACTTAGCAAATATGATGGTGCAGAGTTTAAAGGTATGAGGAAATATCAATCTTTAGTGGGAAGCTTGATTTATGCTACGTTAACAAGACCTGATCTTAGTTATGCAGTAGGAGTTCTCTCACAGTTTATGCATTGTCCGAAGGATCAACATTGGGTTGCAGGACAAAGATTTCTTAGATATATCAAAAGAACCATAAAGGAAGGATTATATTATCCTTTTACATTAGATATAAAGATGAGAGCATACAGTGACTCAGACTGGGCAGGAAGTCAAGATGACAGAAGGTCAACACATGGGTATATGATATACCTAGGAGATGTTGGAGCAAGTCTATGACAAGCCTAAGTATTGGCTTGAGTCTCACAAAGTCTTAGAAGAAGTTTTAAAAAGAAGACTATGTAAAGTTCACTTGTGAACTACCTCTTGTAACTTTTGAAGAGTTTACTTAATGTAAAAGTAAGAGAATCTTAAGTGGTTGAGTCCATTTGATCAAGAATGGAAAGAGGAGCCACGAATTCGTGATTTGTGGTAGGTAGAGAATCAAATCAATCATTGATTGATTGGAGAGTGATTGAGGGAAGTTAGCCTCCCAAACTCAACTATAAATAGATGGCAGTTTTAGTCGTGGTTAGAGAGACCTATGTGAAGACCTCCAAGAGCTCAGCTTTATGCCATATCAAGGTGTGATTACAAGGCACACATATGTATCAGTAAGTCATTGTATTGTACAAGCAATATACCTTCATTTTCATGATTACTTGAGTTCATCTTTCCATGTTCTTGTGAAGTGTACTACTCTCAGTTTTCTCAGTCAGCTTGCAGAGATGTTTTCTCTGAGCTTGGTGCATCATTTTCAGTGATTTAACTTGGTAAAGTTAGCTCTATAAGTCTACTGTATGCTCACAAATTTGCATGTCATTTGAATGTTGCCATCTTCAGTTATGTTCATTTGAAGTCAACAGGGTCTGTTCATCTTCACTTCTCTGTCAGGTACCCGATTTTTTCACTCATCTTGTCAGAGCCATTTCTCAGTGGTTACTTATCCAAATTCAGTGACTTAAAGGTTGTTGGATTCACCTTACTTTCTTGTATAACCATACAAATTTTCATAATCATTGGATTTCTACATTTTGAGTTATGTTGATTTTTCTGCTCACTGGTCTATTTCTGTAGCAGCCCGTGAAAATCGGGATGATGTCATCACTTGTTAAAACTCATTCTTAGTGTGTGGTTCATTATTTTTGATGATATTACTCTTGAAAGTTAGCTCTTTAAGTTGCCTAGACTTCTCCAAGAGGAATTGAGCTAATTACTGCTGTGCTCAGAGAATTATGTAAAACACTGGATAGGTGTATGAACCAAGAATAGCAAGTTTTCACCTCTGAGCTAACTCCAACTTATCTGTTTTGATCTATCTTTTTGAGAGTGATCTTCCAAGGTACATAGGGTGTCTAATACATCCATTGGCAAGCTAAAAGGGCCCACCATATACTCCTGGAGTTCATTTGACTGGTGTAGATCAAGGATTTTGCAACACCTCTTCATCTTCAAGCACATACCTATCCATCTCTTCACAGTGGTATCAGAGCAAGGTTGGACAACATGGGAGATGGATTTCCTTCATCAATTGACAAATTAGCCAGAGGTAACTACTCAGCTTGGTCATTAAGAATGGAAGCCTATCTCCAAGGTAGAAGTTTATATGGTTATGTGGCTGGAGATGAAGTTATGCCAAGTTTCAGGAACAAAAGTCAACCAACACAAGAAGAGCAAGAAAGATTGAGCACATGGTGCTCCAAGGATGCACTTGCAAGGTCTTATCTCCTCAACTCTATCTCAGATTTTTTGTTGCCTCACATTAGAAGTTGTAAGACATCTCAGGAAGTGTGGGATGCACTTGAAGCTTTCTTTTCTTCAAGTACCAAAGCTAGGAAGCATCCACTATGGCTGGAGTTCACAACTCTCAAGAAGGCTCCCAAACAAAATGTAACTGATTTTGTCACAAAGCTCAAGGAAATAGCGGATCAGTTGGGAAGCATTGGAGAGGTAATAGATGAAGAGCAAATTGTAAGGCAGGTCATCAATGGCTTGAAGGCAGATGATAAGTGGGAAGCATTCACCACAGCTATGCATTTGTACATGGACATGCATGTACCTGATTTCAACACACTCATTGGACAACTACTTACTCAAGAGGCAAAGCTTATCAAAAATGGAGAAAGCTCTAAAGGTAATCAATCTTCAGCTTTATACACGGATAAAAGCAAGTCTAAAGATAACAAAGGAAAGGCAAAGAAAGTGGATGATGAAGCAGGTACATATCAAGCTAACTATGCAGGTAGAGGAAGACATGGTAGAGGTAGAGGAAGAGGAGGTAGACAAGGCAGGGGGAGATCCCAAGACTCCAACTCATGTTCTATTTGTGGATCAACTAATCATACAACTGAAAATTGCTTTAGGAATTCCAGGAATCAAAGAGGCAGAGGATACAATAGAGGAAGTTATGGCTACTCAAGAGGAAGGTTCAACAACTACCATGGCAACTACAACAACTACAATCATTCAAACTATCAAGGAGGCTACAAAGGAAGGAGAGACTACAATAACTACACAGAAGACTCAAACAAAGAGGATTCATTATTGATCATGAACATGGCTATGCCACAAGGTAAATCTGATGAGCATATTTTCTACATAGATTTAGGTTGTTCAAATCATGTGGCAGGAAATGTGGCACTCCTATCAGATTTAGAAGATCCAAGGAATAAGCATGAGGTACAAACAAGAGATGATACAAAACATCCTGTGGAGAAAATAGGCAATGTCAAAGCACCTGATGGAAACATCAACCTACTCAGTAAGGTACTCTATGTCCCTACCATTACAAAGAATTTGATAAGTGTTGGGCAGATAGTAGAGAAAGGGTTGCAAGTAAGGTTCACAAAAGCAGGAGCATTTGTTGAAGATCCAAGTCAAGGATTCAGAAGAATTGCAAAAGGTGAAAAGACAGGTAGATTGTTCACATTTGAATTACAGGACACTAGAAACATTGCTCTCTTTAATTATGGTAGTCAGACACTCACAGAATTGGAAGTATGGCACAAAAGGTTAGAACATATTGGTGAAAGGTCATTAAAGCAAATCTGCAGGGACCAAAGTGTACTTGGACTTCCTAATTTGTCAAAACAACATATGATTTATAAGTGTAGTGCATGTCAATTTGGAAAGTCTCATAGGTTACCATTCATGAAGAAAGGTTATATGCATGGAGATCTCTTGGAGTTGGTTCATACAGATGTATGGGGACCTAGCAAGGAAGCTTCAATATCTGGATCAAGGTATTATGTTTCCTTTATTGATGATTGCAGTAGATGGACTATCCTATTCTTTATGAAACACAAAGATGAAGTTTTTTCATGTTTCAAAAGATATTTGGCTCTTGTGGAGAATCAAACAGGTAAATCACTAAAAAGGCTAAGGTCAGATGGAGGGGGAGAATACTTCTCCCATGATTTTGATTCTTTTCTTCAAGAAAGAGGAATCAAAAGAGAGGTAACTACAAGGTACACTCCTGAGCAAAATGGAGTGGCAGAAAGGAGGAAAAGGACAATTGTTGAAGTTGCAAGGTCTATGTTAGATGAAAAGCATTTACCTAATTACTTATGGGCTGAGGCTGTATCTACAACCACTTACTTGATTAACACGTTGCCTTCAAAATCCCTTGATGGGATGACTCCATATGAGGCTTGGAATGGAAGAAGACCAAGCTTAGGTCATTGTAAAATTTTTGGATGTATTGCTTTTGCTCATATTCCTTCACAGGTTAGAGGCAAGATGGATCCAAAGGCAGAAAGGTGTGTATTTATTGGATATGACAACAATCAAAAGGGCTACAGGTTATACAACCCTACCAACAAAGGATTCTTGGTAAGCAGAGATGTAGTTTTTGATGAGAACAATTCATGGTATGAAGATTCATGCAGAAAGGTCAATTTACCATATAATCTTGAAGAAGATTTTCCAAAGCTTGGTAAAGAACAACCAAAGATTGAAGAACAAGACACCTCAGAGGATGATGAAGAATCTTAGATGGAAAAGATCAAAGCATGGAAGTCTAAAGGTAAAGAAAAATTGCAGGAACTTGGACATGAGGTAGAATCATCACATCATGGCCTAAGAAGATCTATGAGGGAAAACAAAAAACCAGAAAGGTATGGGTTTGACACCTCATTAGTAACTCAACATTCTATCTACATAGCACAGGACATAAACCAAGAGGAGCCATCATCATTTGAAGAGGCCAAAGCAAAAACAGAATGGAAGCATGCAATGAAGGAAGAGATTGAAGCACTTGAGGAAAACAACACTTGGGATTTGGTGCCCAAGACTTCATCCATGAAGGTAATAGGCTCAAGATGGGTCTATAAACTCAAGAAGAACTCTGATGGTTCCATTAACAGGTATAAGGCAAGGCTTGTAGCAAAAGGCTTTGCACAAACTCAGGGAATTGATTATGAGGAGACCTTCTCTCCTGTGGCAAAGATGCCTACTATTAGGGTTTTGCTTAGTATTGCCTCTTCCAAGAACTGGAAGATACTTCAACTAGATCTAAAGAATGCATTCTTGAATGGTTGGATAACAGAAGAGGTATATATGGCACAACCACCTGGTTTTGAGAATCAAGTTTATCCTGATTATGTGTGTAAACTTAACAAAGCATTGTATGGTCTCAAGCAAGCTCCAAGAGCTTGGAATTTTAGGCTTGTTTCATTCTTGCAGGACAAAGGCTTTCAACCAAGCAAGGCAGATCCTTCACTCTTTATTAAAAAGATTTCTGAGGTCATCTACCTATGTGTATATGTAGATGATATTATATTGACAGGAAATGATGCAGATGGTATGAAGAAGATCAAAGATCAGATGAGAGAAGAGTTCAAGATAAGTGATTTGGGTTCACTTACCTACTTCCTAGGTTTGGAAGTTGTCTACAAAGATCATGTTTGTTTCTCACTCAAAGAAAGTACATTAAGGACATGTTGGCAAAATTCAAGATGCAAGATTGTAAGATTGCAGGTACTCCAATGGAGGTCAATCACAAATTGAGCTCACATGAAGGTGAACTCATAGAGGACATCACATCATATCAAAGTCTAGTGGGTAGTCTCAACTATGCCACATTGACAAGAGTAGATATATGTTACAGTGTGAGTGTGCTAAGTCAATTTATGCACACACCAAGGAACCCACATATGGATGCTGCCAAAAGGATTCTCAAGTATCTCAAAGGAACCATAAATGAAGGACTTTATTATCCTTATGTATCTGATTTAGGTTTGAAGCTATTTTCTGATGCAGATTGGGCTGGCTCCAAGGAAGATAGAAGGAGCACTTCAGGTTATCTTACCTTTGCAGGTTCAAAGCTTATTTCATGGTCATCCAAGAAGCAACCCACAGTTGCTCTCTCTTCTACTGAAGCTGAATATAGAGGTCTTGCCATAGCTACACAAGAAGCTATGTGGATGAAGACATTATTCAAAGATCTTGGATTGGAGTTTGGAACTCCAACTATTTTTGGTGACAATATGAGTTCTATTCACTTGGCTGCTAATCCTATTTTTCATGCAAGGACTAAACATATTGAAGTTCATTATCACTATGTACGAGAGAAGGTTCTAAGCAAAGAGATTCAAATATCATATGTGTCCACTCATCAACAATGTGCAGATATTCTAACCAAAGCATTGGATGGTACAAAGCTTTGCAAATTCAAGGCTATGGTTGGTTTGCAGGTAATCTTGGAAGATTGAAGACCTCAAGCATACTTGGCTTGAGGGGGAGCTGTTGGAGCAAGTCTATGACAAGCCTAAGTATTGGCTTGAGTCTCACAAAGTCTTAGAAGAAGTTTTAAAAAGAAGACTATGTAAAGTTCACTTGTGAACTACCTCTTGTAACTTTTGAAGAGTTTACTTAATGTAAAAGTAAGAGAATCTTAAGTGGTTGAGTCCACTTGATCAAGAATGGAAAGAGGAGCGAATTTGTGATTTGTGGTAGGTAGAGAATCAAATCAATCATGGATTGATTGGAGAGTGATTGAGGGAAGTTAGCCTCCCAAACTCAACTATAAATAGATGGCAGTTTTAGTCATGGTTAGAGAGACCTATGTGAAGAACTCTAAGAGCTGAGCTTTATGCCATATCAAGGTGTGATTACAAGGCACACATATGTATCAGTAAGTCATTGTATTGTACAAGCACTATACTTTCATTTTCATGATTATTTGAGTTCATCTTTCCATGTTCTTGTGAAGTGTACTTCTCACTGCCATTACTCTCAGTTTTCTCAGTCAGCTTGCAGAGATGTTTTCTCTGAGCTTGGTGCATTATTTTTAGTGATTTAACTTGGTAAAGTTAGCTCTATAATTCTAGTATATGCTCACAAATTTTCATGTCATTTGGATGTTGAAATCGTCAGTTATGTTCATTTGAAGTCAACAGGGTCTGTTCATCTTCACTTCTCTGTCAGGTACCCGACTTTTTCACTCATCTTGTCAGAGCCATTTCTCAGTGGTTACGTATCCAAATTCAGTGATTTAAAGCTTGTTGGATTCAACGTACTGTCTATTAAAACCATACAAATTTTCATAATCATTGGATTTCTACATTTTGAGTTATGTTGATTTTTCTGCTCACTGGTCTATTTCTGTAGCAGCCCGTGAAAATCGGGATGATGTCATCACTTGTTAAATCTCATTCTCAGTGTGTGGTTCATTATTTTTGATGAGATTAATCTTGAAAGTTAACTCTTTAAGTTGCCTAGACTTCTCCAAGAGGAATTGAGCTAATTGCTGCAGTGCTCAGAGAATTATGTAAAACACTGGACAGGTGTATGAACCAAGAATAGCAAGTTTTCACCTCTGAGCTAACTCCAACTTATCTGTTTTGATCTATCTTTTTGAGAGTGATCTTCCAAGGTACATAGGGTGTCTAATACATCCATTGGCAAGCTAAAAGGGCCCACCATATACTCCTGGAGTTCATTTGGCTGGTGTAGATCAAGGATTTTGCAACACCTCTTCATCTTCAAGCACATACCTATCCATCTCTTCACAGGAGATAAGCTTGTCAACTAGTGTTCAAAGAAGCAGCATATAGTGGCTTTATCGTCAACTAAAGCCGAGTATAAAGGACTTGTGGAAGCAGCTAAAGAAGTGATATGGATGTAGACCTTGTTCAAAAGCTTGGGAATTGATCAAGGTATACCTATCATACATGGAGAGAATATGAGTTCGTTGTATCTTGCAGCAAATCCAGTATTTCATGCAAGAACAAAGCACATAGAGATTCAATATCATTTCCTGAGGGAGAAGGTAATGGAAAAAGGAGATTGAAATAATGTACACTCCTACAAAAGATCAGATTGCACATATTTTGACAAAGACTTGGAAGGAGTAAAACCAAGCAGATTCAAATGGCAAGAATAAAAGAAAAGAGGAATATATGAAAGATGAGAGGATGCTAATTAGTGATTGAGGGGCAGTTGTTGAAGAATCACTCACTAATTATACATAAAAGACATGAAGACATAGGAAGGATGAAGGAAGACGAAGAGAATAAAAAACAACGCATTCAGAAAATCAAACCTTAGTGAAGGGACAAATTCACGACTGTAATATAGTTCATAGAAACTTCTAGAATTACGAGTTCTGAATCTCGAAACAAATATATATACAGATGAGTTAGAAGATCATAATAGTATGTAGTGAGACAGAGAGTCTGAGCGGCCGAAGAGAGAGCCTGAGTAACCGGAGAAAGAGTACATAGAGTAGAAGGAAGTGCGCGTATGTAGAGATGAATTGTAGAACCTGAGATGTCAGATATTCATCTGTAAGAGAGATGGTAAGGAAGAACTACTCAGCATAGGAGAGTTTTCCAGGGCTATGAGCAAAGTAAGGCTAAGCCATTTTGTACACATCTTTTCTACTAGAAAACACATGTTTGTGTGGAAAGATTTGAGCGCATTCTTCTTGTGTGAAGAAATCTAAGTGATTTCATGTTACTATGAAAGTTAATTAATAGTTACAGTTTTGTCCGCACACATTTTACGATACTTCTAAAAGTTAGATCTCACAGTATAGTGTAAAGTTTTTCATGAATGATAGCTTATTTTGAAGCTACTAGCCTCAACTACAAATTGATCAAAAGAATTTTGTGAAACGGGACATGTACACACAGTACTGTGTCTAACAGTAAAGGCATCCAAAACTGATGAAGTTTATCCTCAAACTTTAGACATAGTTTATTCACTGAAGGAAGCTCATGTATTACTTCCTTACTTCAGTTACAACCATTTGAAGTAATCACAAACCGAATTGCAATTGATTCCGGTAACATTCCGATACAATTACGGTGAGATTATGGTGAGATTACGGTGCGATTACGGTGACAGTTCGGTAACAGTCCACTGAAGTTCCGGTAATATTTTGGCGAGTTTAAAACACAGTTTTAGTACATCTAAGTGGTGGAAGAAATTTCTAATAGTAAGCAAGTACAGAATTGTAAAGATTGAAGTAAATCAGATGAGAATTGAAGCCTCAAGAAAAGGCAAAGTTTGTGTAAAGTGAACTTTCAGATTTCACTTAACACAGTAATAAAGTTTTTAGTTTTCAGAAAGGTTGCTAAGCTACTGATGATTATAGAGGTGTTCTAATATCACTCTGTCTTAGTTCTTGTGGCATGGCAAATTTTGCAGTTTACGTTGCGTCAAAAGGTCCCTAGTCCACCTCATTCAGCATAGCAAGAGAGAGGAGAACATGAAGATAGATTCCAAGATGTAAGTGTTTTCAACTGATGTCATTCATTCTTATAACCTCATGTAGATAGTATTCTCAAGATTTTGTGTAGGAGGTGACTCAAATTGATAAGTTTGAAACAAAGAGGAGAGGGGATCAATTGTCTCATGGAGGTGGCTCTTCCATTGCAAACTACATTGGGAATCTTCCTAAACAACATTTTGTAATTATCCAGAAAGACTATATTCCTCAAGGGCACTTCATGACATGGTTTCTAAAGGCATTAAGTAAATTGCTTTCCTTATCAACCATATTCAAGGGACCAATTGTGTCTTGTTAATTAGAATTTTCCTCGTAATTACAACTTTAGGTTCTAACTTCTACAAAAAATTCTTGTATCACATAGATATATATATATATAGGGTCACTGATTGAAAAGTAGTGATGATATAGCAGGTGTGTTTTGAATTACACTCTACCTATGGTTTTGCAGCTTCAAACGAGACTCAATGAAAGGATAAAATCCAACGAAGGTAATTAAAGAAGTTATTGATAAAATACACTTCGCTATAATCATTTTCTCATTATCACTTGAAATTGTTGTGTATGTCATATTTCAAGCTTTTTTGGATTGCTTTTGTCATATGGAAAATTTTTCACCCATGATTTGTAGATGCATGATATTTAATGTGCTACCCATCGCATAGAGAGGCCAAGAAAGATCTTTGTCATAGAAACACACGAGAAGGAGATGCAAAAAATTCATGGTGTGTTCACAATAGGTTCTAAAATTCATGGTGTAAAAATCAATTTAGTAGAGTTGGGTTGTTTTTAGATAGATTGGCATTCTGATGGGAATTTAAAGACTACCACATACATTTTGGCTTGCAAACAAGGTGCAGTCACTCCTTATCCATTCTATATTTCACATAAATTTAAAAAGTAATAAAAAGATAACAAATGAGTACATATGGATTAGATGAATACACAAATGCACATACTTCAAGGGAATGGGATACACATATTAGACAAAGCTTATCATGAAATATTTGATAAAGATTGGAATCTTATTAACCCATTTGCATAAAGCTCCATATCTTCTTGGTGTTTGAATCGATTGAATCCTATTGTTGAGACTTTGTATCTCTTTTGTTGTAAGTATCCAAGGAGCAAGTGCATAAGTTGTTTCTTGTCCAGTTCTAGAAAAAATTGGTCATAACTTTGGTTTGAGTTTTGCTCCTTTAAATCATTTCTTGATGCTATTATGTCTTTTAATCCAAGAAGATGTTTCCATAATGAATTACCAATATTCTTGAATATATACATATGATCAAGAAGATGATAGACCTTTAATTCCTTCCAATACCCCAAAGAATACCATATGGACTTATTCTCTGCTAGTGCAAATTTTTCTTTACCTCTAATCTTTACATTCTCATTATCTTCATCATCACTGAAGATTTCAAATTATGCATCTATAAGAGGCCCATATATCTATTATCGATACCAATCCATATGTGTCATTGGTTTTGGACATTGACTTTTTTCAATCTTTCCATTAAAATGTAATGCTTCTCTTTTGCATCTTAATGGATGATCATCAAGCAAGAAGCATTGATATCGAAGATAAATATTTTTAAGATTCTTACTATAAACCAATCTCAACCAATCACTACAATAAGGACAAACCTTATATCCCTTAGTAGATATTCTTGCATCATGAAAACCATAAAAATATAATTAGATTAACTCACATATAAATGTATATGCATATTAAATAAAAGAAAATTAGATCATTACCTGAATAGACACCATATCCTGGAAAATCGTGTATAGTCCAAGCCACAATTATGTGAACCATAAGGTGTCTCTGATTAATAATTTTTGAACCATCAGTGCCTCTTCATAACTCTTGGAGATCATCAATGAGAGGAGAAAGATATATAATCATGTCTTTAAAATTATCTTTTTCTTGGGATTAAAAGTGAAAGCATTAAATCTTCCTTTTTAATGCTAAGGTATGGTGGGAGATTGTAGTTAATGACTACTAGAGACCATGTTGACCATTTACTAGATTTCATAAAAAACGGATTAACTCCATCTAAACTCCTAAATTTAGATTGCATGGCTCGTGTGTAAAATTAGGCCATCTAGAATCGATATCTTGAAAAGCTACACTATCTATTGGAGTTCTCATTACTCCATCAATACTTTTATGATCGAATCCCCATGTCAAAAGCGTTGATAATTCATGGCTTTGAAACATATGTTTAATTCATGGAGCCAATGGAAAATGTCTCAATACCTTTTTTGGGATTTTGGTTTCTTCTTCCTCATATCAAGGAGATCGACATTTTGGACATGTCAAAGAGTCTGCATATTCACCTCTATATAAAAAACAATTTTTACCACATGCATGTATACACTCATAATCTATACCAAGATTGTTGATTATCTTCTTCACTTTATCATGTGATGTAGGAAGAATATTCTTGGTTGGTAAAAACTTTTCAAATAGAATCTTTAACTTCATGAAAAAAGATGATATGAATTACAATAAATAAATAAATAGCTAAATAAATAAATACATAAATAAGTAAATAAATAGAAAATTATAAATTATACCTTAATAGTGCAGAAGCAGATATGTTACTCCATCCAAAAAAAGACTTAAGATTGAGAATAAGTAAGCTTGCATTTATTCATGTCAAATGACTTCCTTCATATATATGTTTTAGACATTTATCTCAAAGATATTTCTCAATTTTAGAAATATGAGTGCTTTCATTGACATTTTGATACCAATCCTCAATAAAACTTGCCATGTCATCATCTTCATCATTGTCGCAAAAATTGTACTTTATCTTCTTTTGAATATAGATCTTTCAATCTTGCATATTCAACAGGATCAATTTTTGATAGCCTCCTCATGGAAGCTTCTGATAAATGAGGTCTTACTAGCAACTCTGAATGGTGTGGTGAAAGATCAACAATTTCATACATAGGAATCTACACATATGAGTAAAGATCATTAGTATTCCATAAATAAATGAAAAATAAACTTTAAACATAAATTTAAATATGTAATTTAATTTAAAAAGAGTTTTAATCAATGTTGAAGAAGCACTCACGAATTTGGCATCCAGACAAAAAAGGGGAAGGAGAAAAGACAAAGAGAAGCAGAATTAAAGAAACACGACCAAACTGTACAACGTGCAGAATCAGAAAACCAAATCAAGAATTGTAAATATGAGAACAAGACGTGTAACAGAGTAGAGAATAGGGGAGTGCACATAACGCACATAAAGAAGGATCGTGGAACATACCGAAAGTGAAAGGCACAAAAGATCGTGGAAGAATGAAGACTATATATATATCAATCAAGAATCGAGAAAAAAAGAGATGAAATATAGCAGATGCACAGAGACGCAGAGATACAGATATATAGATAGAGAGAGAGATGAAAGACGCCAGAGATCGTGTATGTAGTATAGAAGACGCCATAGATCGCGTATATAAAGATGAATAACAAAAACCTGAAATGTTAGGTATTCATCTTAGAGAGATGGTAATAAGAAACTACTCAGTGTAGGAGAGTTTCTATAGCTTGAGTAAGGAGAGGCCAAGCTTGTTTGTACACATCTTCTCTAATAGAAAACACATGTTCATGTGGAAGCTCTGCGCGCATTCTTCGTATGAGTAGAAGCTTGAATATTCTATGTTACGATTAAAGTTAGTTAACAGTTACAGTTTCACCGTATACGTACTTTTGGTCACTTACGGTTTACTCAATAAATGTGTTTTCGGGAAGAACCATGAAGTATACCTCACTGAATAATATAGAGTTTTGTATGAGACATAGCTTATCTTGTAGCTAGAAGTCTCTACTTTATACGGATCAAAGTTTCCGATGAAATGGATATGTACACACAGTACAAAGTCCGACCGAAAATAGCACTCTAAACTGATGAAGTTTTTTTCTCTAAACTTCAAGAAGAGTTCTGTCAATAAGGGAAGTTCACTCATCACTTCCTTATTTCACGTATAAACATTTGAAGCAATTACGAACAGATTTGAAGATCATTCCGGTAAGATTCCTGTAAATTTCAGTGACAGTTCGGTGAAGTTCCGGTGGAATTCCAAGAGAATTCAAAGCAGAGTCTAATAGAGTTTGAGTGCCAGAAGCCTTGTTAAGCTACTATTGTTTATAGAGGTGTTCTAACATCACTGTAGCTTAACACTAATTCGGTGGCGCAACGAATTTCCGCAGGCTTGATGAGGTTCGAGTCTTTGCTGCGGCTGAGGGGTGGTACCGGAAGCTTACTACTATTAGAGGTATAAAAGCGGTACTACCGAAGACGTCGACCACCCCAACAGTCAATTGGAGTTTTCAATGCAGCACAAGATAGGTGGATAGAAAATTTTCATTTCTCTCTAGCTAAAAGGTGCTCTTGGAGGTCTACGTCATCCATAATTCACTAATAATTCATCACCAGCATGTTATGAAGTAATAGCATTGACAATTATGTATCTTGCTACATTTCTACTCATGTATGGTGGTTCATGACTATTTTCATGCTCCTCAAGTGTGCAATCAGTCATTAAACTATTATATCCTTGACTACTATTTATTAAGCCTGCTATATTTCCATGCATTTAAGATCTTCCATCAATATATAATCTTTGATTTTTGGCATGTGTAATCCCTCTACTAGCAAGAGAAGCGCCATTCATGCATAGTCCATAAGTAGTCATGCAATCAACATAACGTGCAAGTTGATGCCAATCTCCCCATCCACATATAGGACCACAAAATGCCATAAGGGTGACTTCAGAGTTTGGAGGCACATGAAAATCCTCTACAATAAAGAGAGGAGGACTAGCACTAGTAATAGTGGAAGGCGCAATCATGTAGAAATTATCCCAAAAGTTAAAAACCTCTCCATCTAAAGGAAGTGGTCCTCCATTCCATCCTCCATATCTTCTTCTATCATATGTTTGCACTACATAACGATCATGACTTGGCAATGGATAATCTTCAAATTTTTCAATCTATAAATCAAGAGGTAGAGGATTTGGAGAAGCCTCTTTTTGTAATTCTTAAATGGCAAGTCTGTGATGTGTACGAGGTATATTAGCATTATTGGTATAAGAATCATCCTCATCATCATAAAAAAGTATTCCTGTATATTAAGTATACTTTGATTTTGTATATGATTTTCAATTCAAATAATGACATTAATTTATAGATTCAATATTTACACAAGCTCTATCACGTTGATCAAGAGGTGGTGCATGCTCGAAAATAACATACTCTACCTCATATTCAATACATTCCAATCATGGTCTTTGATACGTACCATAGCAAAAATTACACCAACATATAACATGCTCTTGATAGTAAGAATCATCATAATTCCTATCAGAGGACACATGTGAAGACATGGTTGCATGGATACGAGGTGGTGGAGTACCCTTTGATTGATTAGAATCTGATTATAATATAACAATAAGAAAACATATGTTAATCATGTATATATCTATCAAATATTAGAATTAAAAGTTTGATATAAAAGTTCCCTTTGATTGATCACAATCTGATTATCTACCAAGTAAAGGTATACATACACATTGACATATACACATTACCAAATACACACATATTCACATATACACAATACACATTGTGATATATAAATACGCATACAGAACTATAAATTTATGAGACGTGTATGTATGTATGTATGCATATGCGGACGCATGTGTGTGCGTGTATGTGTGCATGTATTTATTATGCATGTGTGTATCTATATGTGCCAGTATATGTATGCATGCATTTATTATGTATGTGTGTGTATGTATATGTGTGGGTATGTATGTGTAAGTGTATGTATACATGTATGTGTATGCATGTATATGTTTGTATGTGTATGTGTGGGTATGTATGTATGTGTAGGTATGTGTATGCATGTATGTATGTGTGTATATATGTATATATAAGTGTAGGTATGTATGTATACATTTATGTACATGTGTATGTGTGTGTATATATATGTATGTGTGTGGGTATATATTTACTATGTATATGTGTATATGTGTATCTGTATGCATGTATCTATGTGTGTATGTGTATGAGTGGATATGTATATATGTGTAAGTGTATGTGTATGTGTTTGTGTATGCATGTATGTATATGTGTATGTGTATGTATATGTGTGGGTATGTATGTGTAAGTGTATGTATATGTGTATGTGTATGCATCTATGTGTGTGTGTATATATATGTATGTGTGTGGATATGTATTTCCTATGTATGTGTATGTATGTATCTGTGTAGGTGTATGCATGTATGTGTGTATGTATATGTGTGGATATGTATGTATTGTTAAAAGTCAAGCTTCAAGCTAAAAATTCGTGGGGAATCTTTTATGGACATGTGGAGCAATCAAAGGAATCCAAAAGCCACGAGATTCCATCAAGAAAAGTCACTCAACCACTCCCCAAGTCATCTCAACTAATTCCTCCAAGTTAGGAGGCTGATTTGGAAAGGTAGTTCCTAGATTTTAGGGGCACACCTCTCACTATAAAAGGAGCATGTATCCCGACTTCTTTTGGGCCATCTTCTTGGAGTTTTAGCTCATGTAAAGTGAGCACTAAGTGCTGGAGTTGTGATAAGCAAGCCCCTTGCTTAAGCAACCCCCTTGCTTGCTTGTTTGTTTTCTTTTAGTAGGCATATCTATGTGTGTGCGCAGGCAGTGTTGCAACTCTCTACCCCTGAGTTGTTAGCATTGGTTCTCCCTCATATGGTATCCATTTGATGTAATTCTTGTCTCATTGGATAGATATAAGAGTCTATTTTATGCTTACCAATTCTCTGGAGCATTCTCTGAGTAAGCTGGGAGCAACATTCATTTTAGTGAAGTTGTGTGATTGATATCTCTCTCTTTGTGTAGGCTCTGTTGGAAATATTTTGCTCTCTGTTGTAAGGGCTGGTTCTCCTTCTCTATGTATCCATTTGCTATGATTTTGGTGTCATTGGGTAGCTATTAGAGTCCTCTAAAGTTGACATAAGTTTGAGATTCATTCTCTGTATAATCTCTGAGAAAAGTTTGCTGGAGTGAAGTGAGGTCTCTGCTTGACTAGCAGTTGTGAGCATTCAACTAGCTCATGTTGTAGACATTGTTTCTCTTTGTGTAAGCATCCATTTCAAGTGAAATTTGTTTTGTTGGAAAGCCCTTGGTGTCTACTACATGTCTACAAAAGCTCATTGGAGTTCTCTGCATAAGCTCTGAGTAAGAGCATTTTTGGTGTGCAGAGGTCAAAGAAGGATACCTGTGGAGGTCATTCGCGCTTCATCGTTGCTTAGGGGTTGAGATACTTCCCCCATCAGTGGTATCAGAGCATTTGGGCATCTTGGAGGTATCACATACAAGCAAGAAGACCTCTTGGAGTTGGTGGTTGAAGAGTTGCATCAACAAAAGCTTCTTGGAGGTAGCTCACATCAAGGGGGAGCTATTCTACTCAAATTTGCAAGAGCACAAGGTGTCCATCTAAGGAAAGCTTTGGATTGAGGTAACCTCAGAGCCTCATTTTCATTTTACACACATTGGAGCATTAGCCAAGGGCTAGGTCAAGTATCAAAGACTAGATATGGGAGACTTCAACACTCAAATTGAAAAGCTAGACAAAGGTAACTATCAACCATGGAGATTTAGGGTCTCCAACTATCTTATGGGCAAGGGCCTTTGGGGGTTGATTAGTGGAAGTGAACCAAGACCTAGGTTGGATGAGAATCCAACCAATGACCAGAGAAGGGCCTTTAGGGAATGGAATGAAAGAGACAAGAGGGTTATCTTTATTCTTTCCCAACACATTAGCAATAGCATGATCGGCCATATCCAAGACCTGGATTCAAGCATGAAGGTATGGGAGACACTTGAAAGGCTTTATTCAACAAGCACCAAAGCAAGGAAGATCCAACTCAAGAATGAGCTCAACAACCTTAGGAAGAGCTCAGGGAGTAGCATAAATGACTACATACTTAAGGTCAAGGAGTTATCAGATGCATTGGGATCCATTGGAAGCCACGTAGACGATGACGATCTTGTGGCTTATACTCTCAATGGTTTGAGAGATGATGAGAAGTGGAAACCCTTTACCACTTCAGTTTATGTAAGGGATAATCTTCCCGATTTTGAGCAATTGGTTGCTCTCATGGTCACCGAAGAAATGAACATAGGTGGAAGTTCAACTAAAAGCAAAGATGCACAAGTTTTCTATGCAGGTAATCAAAGGGGCAAAGGAAGATAAGGACAAGGAAGGGGCAAAGGAAGGTTTGGAGGAAGGCAAGGCCACTCAAGAAATCAAGGACATGACCAAGGCACCTCATCACAAAGAGGGAGAGGAAGATCAAGAGGAAGAGGAGGACGACATCAACAAAACAGGAATCAAGATGGCGAAGGATGTTACATATGTGGCAAGTTTGGCCACTATGCTAGAGATTGCTACCAAGGAGGAAACCAAAGGAACTATAATCAAGGTTCTTCATACAAAGGCCAAGGTAATTATGTTTCTACAAGTTCACAAAATGACAATCTCTTGATGATGCACATGAATGGGAATTCAAGCAAAGTAGATAACACTTGGTATATTGATAGTGGATGTAGCAACCATATGAGTTGCAATGCTTCTTGGTTTACTAATCTACATGTTCCCAAAGGTAAAGGACATGTAGAAACAGGTGATGATACAGCCCATGAGATCTCCCATGTTGGAGATGTAGCTTTGGATGACAAGGAGGAAGGAAGATGTCTCAAGGATGTCTTGCATGTACCTACCATCACAAAGAACTTGGTGTCCGTTGGGCAAATGGTTGAAAGAGGCTATCAAGTAAGGTTAAACAAAGGTGGATGCTTTGTGGAGAACCCTAAGCAAGGTTACAAGGTCATAGCAAGAGGAAAGAAGCAAGGGAGACTCTTCACTTTGGAGGTAAATTCTCATTCTACTCAACATGTCTACTTCACATATGGAAACAAGAGGATTTCGAAGTTGGACTTGTGGCACAAGAGGATAGGTCACATCAACATACAAAGAATGAAGGAAATGCAATTCAAGAGGCTGGTTGAAGGTCTTCCCAACTTCCAAGGACAAGGTATGAAGCATTTATGTGAATCTTGTCAACTAGGGAAGCAAGCGAGACTTCCATTCAAGAAGAGTGGCTACATAAGCCAACATCCATTGGAATTGATACATACAGATGTGTGGGGGCCAACGAAAGAGCAATCCATTGGAGGTAACAAGTACTTTGTCACTTTTATAGATGATTGCACAAGGATGGTTTGGGTTTATTTCATCAAAAACAAATCAGATGTGTTTACATGTTTCAAAGCATTCAAGGCAATGGTAGAGAAGGAAACAGGTACATATATCAAGAAGCTAAGGTCCGATGGAGGGGGAGAATATTTCTCAAATGAGTTTTCTGATTTTTTAATGGATCAAGGCATCAAGAGGCAAGTAACATGCAGGTACACACCCCAACAAAATGGAGTAGCAGAGAGAAAGAATAGATACATTGCCGAGATCGCTAGAGCAATGCTTAATGAGATGAATGTACCTAACATGTTTTGGAGTGATGCAGCAAATACCGCCGTGTATCTAATGAATAGGGCTCCTACCTCAGGGATCCATGGCTTGACACCATATCAAGCCTATTATGGTAAGAAACCTGATCTTTCCCACTTGAAGATATTTGGATGTACTTGTTATGTACATGTGCCAAGTGAATTGAGGCACAAGCTACAACCAAAGGCAGAAAAGTGTGTGTTTCTAGGATATTCAAATGATCATAAAGGTTACAGGTGCTTCAACCCAAATACAAAGGACTTGAGGATATCAAGGGATGTAGCATTTGATGAGCTACTCCCTTGGTATAAGAAGTATGATTGTATGCAGGACTATGAAGAAGAAAAGCATGGACATGATGAAGAACAAATCGACCTAGAGCTAAGCGGCCCAAGGTGTTCCATCAATGAAGATAGTTCAAGCATGAACTCACCATGGAGGGGGAGACCTTCATCAAGCTATGAAGCACAATCAATCAACAAAGGCAAAGCAACATTGGTGGAGTTGGATGAAGAAGGTAATGAAGTTGAAGATGATGAAGGACACATGATGGAGAAAGAAGCCACGTCAAAGAAAGAGATCAAGTTCCCAAGGCAAAGGAGGTTTATTCCTCCAAAAGGTGAAGAAAGGAAGTCTTCTAGAGTTAAGTATCCAACTCAAAGGTTTACTTATGATTCATACATGGCAACACATTATGCATATATGAACAAAGTAGTAGAAGATCATGAGCCCGATTGCTATGAAGATGCAAGCAGGTACACCGAATGGAAAGAGGCAATGCAAGAAGAGATCGACGCACTTGAGGAAAATCAAACATGGACTCTAGTGCCCAAGAAGGAGAACATGAAGGTAATAGGTAATAAGTGGGTGTATAAAGTAAAGAGGAATTCAGATGGATCTATTTCTAGGTTCAAAGCAAGATTGGTGGCTAAGGGTTTTGCACAAACCTATGGAGTGGACTTTGAAGAGACATTCAGCCCCGTGGCAAAGATGAGCACCATTAGGACACTCATTGCAATGGCTGCTAGCAAAGGATGGAAGCTCTTCCAATTGGATATCAAGAATGCCTTTCTCAATGGAGACTTGGAAGAAGAGGTATACATGGAGCAACCACTAGGTTTTGTTCATAAAGAGTTTCCACATCATGTTTGTAGGTTGAAGAAGGCACTTTATGGCCTAAAGCAAGCTCCAAGGGCTTGGAACCAAAGATTGGTGGACTATTTGATCAAATGTGGTTACAATCAATGCAAGGCGGATCCATCTCTCTTCATCAAACAAAGAGGAGAACTTGTGGTCTACATGTGTGTGTATGTAGATGATCTTATCATTACAGGTAATGATACAAAGGGCATTGAGGAGATCAAGGCAAAGCTTGGAAAGGAGTTTAGGATCTCTGATCTTGGAGATCTTAGGTATTTTCTTGGCATTGAAGTTGTATACAAAGAAGAAGGTATTATGCTCATACAAAGGAAGTATATTCTAGACCTACTTGAGAGGTTTGGGATGCTACATTGCAAGCCTATTTCAAATCCCATGGAAGTTAATGTAAAGCTAAGCTCCATTGATGGAGAGCCATTAGAGGATGTAACTTTGTATCGATCTATTGTAGGCTCTTTCAATTATGCCACAATAACCAGGCCTGACATAGCATATGGAGTTGGAGTGTTATCACAATTTATGCATAGTCCAAGGACTACACACTTGCAAGCTGCAAGAAGAATGTTGCGATATCTCAAAGCCACTATAAATGAAGGATTGTTCTACTCATTTGATGATGATATGCAGGTCAAAGCTTATTCCGATGCCGATTGGGCCGGTTGGAAGGAAGATAGAAGGAGTACAAGTGGTTACCTAGTCATGCTAGGTAGCAAGATCATCTCATGGATTTCAAAGAAGCAACCCACGGTGGCATTATCTTCCACCGAGGCTGAGTATAGAGCTTTGGCTCAAGTCACATGTGAGCTAATGTGGATTAAGAAGTTATTTATGGAGCTTAATTTGCAGGTTGACACATATCCAATTTTTTGTGACAACATGAGTAGCATTCATCTAGCATCGAACCCTGTCTGTCATGCTAGAACCAAGCATATTGAAGTGCACTATCACTTCATAAGGGAAAAGGTGATATCCAAGGAAGTTTCAGTACATCATATTGGTACTAAGGACCAAGTTGCGGACATGTTTACAAAGGCTTTGGATGGGATGAAGATTTCAAAATTCAAGCAATGCATCAACATGAAGGAGCTTGGATGAGGATGAAGAATTGAAGCTTGAGGGGGAGTGTTAAAAGTCAAGCTTCAAGCTAAAAATTCGTGGGGAATCTTTTATGGACATGTGGAGCAATCAAAGGAATCCAAAAGCCACGAGATTCCATCAAGAAAAGTCACTCAACCACTCCCCAAGTCATCTCAACTAATTCCTCCAAGTTAGGAGGCTGATTTGGAAAGGTAGTTCCTAGATTTTAAAGGCACACCTCTCACTATAAAAGGAGCATGTATCCCGACTTCTTTTGGGCCATCTTCTTTGAGTTTTAGCTCATGTAAAGTGAGCACTAAGTGCTGGAGTTGTGATAAGCAAGCCCCTTGCTTAAGCAACCCCCTTGTTTGCTTGTTTGTTTTCTTTTAGTAGGCATATCTATGTGTGTGCGCAGGCAGTGTTGCAACTCTCTACCCCTGAGTTGTTAGCATTGGTTCTCCCTCATATGGTATCCATTTGATGTAATTCTTGTCTCATTGGATAGCTATAAGAGTCTATTTTATGCTTACCAATTCTCTGGAGCATTCTCTGAGTAAGCTGGGAGCAACATTCATTTTAGTGAAGTTGTGTGATTGATATCTCTCTCTTTGTGTAGGCTCTGTTGGAAATATTTTGCTCTCTGTTGTAAGGGCTGGTTCTCCTTCTCTATGTATCCATTTGCTATGATTTTGGTGTCATTGGGTAGCTATTAGAGTCCTCTAAAGTTGACATAAGTTTGAGATTCATTCTCTGTATAATCTCTGAGAACAGTTTGCTGGAGTGAAGTGAGGTCTCTGCTTGACTAGCAGTTGTGAGCATTCAACTAGCTCATGTTGTAGACATTGTTTCTCTTTGTGTAAGCATCCATTTCAAGTGAAATTTGTTTTGTTGGAAAGCCCTTGGTGTCTCCTACAGGTCTACAAAAGCTCACTGGAGTTCTCTGCATAAGCTCTGAGTAAGAGCATTTTTGGTGTGCAGAGGTCAAAGAAGGATACCTGTGGAGGTCATTCGCGCTTCATCGTTGCTTAGGGGTTGAGATACTTCCCCCATCATGTATGTGTAATTTTATGTGTTTTGTATGCATGTATGTATATGTGGATGTGTATGTACATGTGTGGGTATGTATGTGTAAGTGTATGTATATATGTATGTATGTGGGTATGTATTTACTATGTATATGTATATATGTATGTATGTATGTATGTATGTATGTATGTATGTATGTATGTATAAGTGTATGTGCATATATATGTGTATGTGCATGTATATGTGTATGAATGGGTATGTATTTACTATATATATGTGTGTATATGTATGTGTGTGTATATGTGTATGTGTGTGCATGTATCTGTGTATGTATGTGTATGTATGGATATGTATATATGTGTATGTGTATGCATGTATGTATATGTGCATGTGTGTGTATATGTGTGGGTATGTATGTGTAAGTGTATGTATATATGTATGTGTATGCATGTATGTGTGTGTGTATATATGTATGTGTATGTATGTATGTATGTGTATATTTATGTGTGGATATGTATGTATGTGTAAGTGTATGTGTATGAGTATGCATGTATGTATATGTGTATGTGTATGTATATGTGTGGGTATGTATGTATAAGTGTATGTATATATGTATGTGTGTGGGTATGTATTTACTATCTATGTGTATGTATACATATGTGTATGTGTATGCATGTATGTGCATGTATATTTGTATGTGTGGGTATGTATTTACTATGTATGTGTGTGTATATGCATGTGCGTGTCTATATATGTGTGTTTATACATTTAAAGTTTTTTTATATTCTTATTCCTTTTTTTGTTTCAGATTGAATAACAGGAGATATTGTATGATAGAATCAAAATAAGATAAGACCTAACATACCCCCTAGGACGTGGCAGTATTTTGGTAGATAGCTATGTGTTCAGGAATCATTTCCTCAACAGAAGGTATAAAAATTATGTTGGGTGTGTGTAGAAGTGTGAGACACACACGAGAAGCACACACAAGGAGCACAAACACAACAAAGACACATGGAGAAGACGATGGATAGAATAGCTCTCTCTATTGACGATGAACTCAATTAAGAGATGAATAATATCCCTAAGTAAAAAGTACCACCACATATGAGAGTATCAAGTATGTGGTAACATGGGGAAAAAACCTCTAGCCAGCGCTAGAGTAAAAAGTGCCCATGTATAGGGAAAAGGTTCACATCAAAGCTACTCGAGAAACACATAAGTGTAACAAACTCCCCTCGAGCGAATGATGTGAACACATACAAGGAGTGACAGATCAGCCCCCACAAGGTAATAAGCCTAAATCTTTGGAAAAAGCTTCAAACTTTTCCCATGGAAGAGCTTTGGTGAATATGTCTAGCACATTATCTTGTGTAGATACATATACCAAATCAATATCTCTTGCATGAAGGAACTCCCTCACATTGTGATAATGCACCTCAATATCTTTGGTCTTTGCATGAAACACTCGGTTTCGTGCAACATCCAAAGCACTCTGACTATCAATAAGAATACGCGTAGCAGCATGACTCTCCATGCAAACATCCATCAATAGGTGTCTTAGCCATATACACTCCACTATAGCTCTGAAAACTGCCATGTACTCAACTTCACAACTCGATGTGGCCACTGTAGGTTGCTTCTTACTCAACCAAGATATGCATGAGTCTCCAAGGAAAAAGCAATTACCACTAGTGGACATGCGAGTATCATAACAACCAGCCCAATCACTATCTGTAAAAGCATGAAAGCATGGCTACATATCTCTGCCATAAAAGAGACCTAAGCTCAAAGTGCCTCAGAGATATCTCAACACATGTTTCACCGCTTGCCAATGCTTAGTGCTAGGGATATGCATGAATCAACTCACTGGAAAAGTCCATACTGCATATCTGGCCTTGTGTTGCATGCATATATAAGACATCCTATAGCTTGCTGATAAAGAGAAGTGTCAAATGCATCACTAGAATCCTCAACTGAGAATCTAAATCATGTCTCAACTGGTGTGGAAACTTGCTTGCAATCCTCAAAGTCAAAACACTGAAGTAGTTTTTCAACATACTTTGCTTGATGCATAACAATTCCCCCCCTCAACGGAAACAAACTAGATTGCAAGATAGTAGCTCAAAAGACCAAGATAAGTGACACCAAAAGTATGCTGCAAATCAGCCATAAGAATGTCAAGTTTTGCATCACATGAACTAGTCAAGAGTATCTCATCGACATAAAGAACAAACACTATAAGATCAGGCCCATTTTTGCATACGTAGAGTGTGCTTTCAATCGGACTACATGTGAAGCCAAGAGCAATCAAGTGCTTATGGATTTTGTCATACCATGCACGTGGAGCTTGCTTGAGACCATACAAGGCTTTATGCAAGCCACAAACCATATGCTCTTCCCCTTTTCATAGCAAATCCAGGAGGTTGCTTCACATGAACCTCTTCTTGCAAATCATCATTCAAGAACGTTGTCTTTATGTCCAATTGATGCACTTTCCAACCTCAATGGGCAGCCAATGCAACCACGGTATGAATGGTAGTCATGTGTGAAGTAGGTGCAAATATTTCCTCATAATTAATGCCATATTGTTGTGCATATCCTTGGCAACCAATCTAGCTTTGTAGCAATCAATGCTACCATGATATTTTCTCTTAATCTTATAAACCCACTTTGTACCAATGGCATTCGTTGCTTTTGGCAATTCACATAACTCCCAAGTACCATTCCTATGTATGGAATCCATTTCTGATTGCATAACACTTATCCATTATGGATCTTTCCTACTCCATTTTGTGAAGCCGAGGAGTCCTTGAGCTTGAGGAGTATTAAAAGTATCTATGTATCAATTTTCATATTTTTTATAGCTCGTTGAGCCTCCAAAATTGTTATCAAGATCTTGCTCATGCACACATAGAGGTTACAAACACAGAAAACACACAAAAAATAGAGATGCCAAGAGACGAGACCGAATGCAGTATCGGGTGCAACCTCCCCCCATGCACTCTGTTTTGACAGTCCACAGAGTGCATGTATTTATAGGAATTTTTGATTACATTGAAAAGAGTGGTTACATGAGAGTGGCTTCGAAAAGCATGTGTGAAACTAAAAGTTGGTGACTTTCATAGATTCTTTTAATATCAGAAACTGCGGCCTATAATGACCATTATTCTAACCACTATTTTTCTAAATATTTCTAACAATAGAACCTTCTCCGTGGATTTATTTATAAACTAAATTATAAATCAACTTTATTGATGTCCGCCCTAAAGTCGGATTATTGATGTCCACCCTTTCACGCTTTCACGCCCTCACGAACCTTCAACTCCTATATCAAAAACACCAAAAACACATTAATAGATTAATAAATTAACACTCTAACAATGCATTATTCAACATATTCCATAAGTTATAACATGCCCCTCAGTTGAAAAAGCAAGTGACCTCAGTTGATAAAGTAAAATAAACATGGATGGTTAGTCACATGTTCCATCATTGAATGAAAATAAGCATGTACCATGTTTAGAAAAACATGCATGGAAATGTTCATGGAGGAATTATATTACAGTGTTTGTGTATGATATGCAGATGTTAAGTGGTCATATTGAGGTGTTAATTGTGTTTTATGTATCCATTGACATTCTTCAACAGAGTGATTTTTGTATTTAACCAAATATCGATGGTATTGAGTACTTGCACATGTAGTAGTGACATCATGATCAATTATTTTTGCAGGAACCAAGATTTCAGGTTGTTCTTGAATCAAAGGAGGGTCATCGAGAACTGGAGTGAGTGGTAAAATGTCTTTAAATGGTTTAAGTAAACTAATATGAAAAGAGTTATGTATATTCCAATGAGATGGTATATCTAATCTAAATGAATTATCATTAATTTTTTCTATAATACAAAACGTTCCATAATAGCATGGTGCAAGTTTAATTTTAAGATGCTACAAAATATTTTTGAGACATCTTTTAATGATACGCAACCATACAAGATCATTTTCATTGAATTCCTTGGCTAATTGTTTTGTATTGATATTACATGTGTATCACTCTTGACTTTTCCTAATGTGCTCGTGGACATTGTGAAGTATAGAAATGTGAACTTGAGCAATAGAATCAGCCATCGGAATGTCAGTTTTGGTGTGTGACATGGGAGTGGGAAGCTTTTTTACCATAAACAATTTCAAAAGGTGCATTACTAGTAGTGGTGTGTGTGGTGTTATTGTAATCAAATTGAATGGCAATTTTTCATTCCAGTTAGTGGGACTATCTAATGAATAACAAGACAATAAATCAAGAATAGTACTATTTGTATCTTCACTTTGTCCATTACTTTCGAGATGAAATGCAGAGCTAAAATCTATTTTAGAACCAAAATGTTGAAATAAGGCAACCCAAAAATGATTACAAAATCTAACATCATCATCAGATAACATTACTTTAGGAAATCCATGATGTGGAAAAATACATTTAATGAATAATTTTGCAGCCTGAGGTGGAGAAAAAGTTTTCCTACATGGAATGAAATATGCATATTTACTAAACCTATCAACTATTGTCCAAATCATATCATTATGTGAGGAAGTGATGAGAAGACTTGTGATAAAATCCATAGAAATCTGTTCCCATGGTTTGTTCGGAATGGGAAGTGGCATTAATAATCCAAATGGTTTACCATGATGACGTTTTACACACTGACATACAATGCATTGAGAAACATAATGTGCAATATCTTTTTCCATGTGTGGCCAAAAGAAGAAATCTTTGCAGGCAAAAATGGTGCTTTGTATGCCTCTATGACCCATGTAAGATGGTTCATGCATTTCTTTGATGAAAAAATCTTTAAAAGCTTGAGTTATGCATAATCTATGTTGAAAATAAAGAAGATTGTTAGGAAATGTAATGTTCATCAGATAAAGTTGCACCATTATTGAAGTCATGCCATGCACGTGAAAAATAAAAATCACATGCATAAGTGGAAACCATGTCTTGAAAAGAATATATTTGGATGGCAAAAATATTATGCAAAAGAACAAAATGTGAAGGAAATCAGCTAAGAGCATCAGCTACAACATTAGCCTTACCATGCTGATATTGGATCATGGGTTGGAAATTTTGAATGAATGATGGCCATTTAAGATGACAATAAGAGATTAAGGGCTTATTTAATAAATGCTTAATAGCCTCTTGATCGGTTTTGATAAAGACCTCAGAGCCCATAAGATAGTGTTTCCAAATTCGCAACGCATGCACAACTGCTAACAATTCTTTATCATATGTACTATAATTCTTTTCTGAGGGCTTAAGCTTCCTACTCTCAAATGCAATGGGATGATCATTTTGCATTAAAACTGCACCTATCCCTAAACTAGTAGCATCAATAACAACATGAAAGGGTTGTGAAAAACCACATAATTGTAAAACATGTGCATGTGAAAGTGCATGTTTGAGTTTATCAAAGGATTGTTGTTGGGTAAGTCCCCATGCAAATTTTATTTTCTTTTTCAATAATAAGGTAAGGGGCAATGCTAAATAAGAAAAATTTTGAACAAACTTCCTATAGAAACTAGGTAGCCCAAGAAAAGAATGAACATCATTGACTGACTGTGGTGTAGGACATTCTACTATAACTTTAATCTTTTTTGGATTCACATGCACACCTTCACTTGAAATAATATGTCCTAGATATTCTAGCTTACGTTGAAAGGAGTAACACTTTTTAGGATTAGCGTAGAGTGTGTTCTCTCGTAGTAAATGGAAAACTATCTTAAGATGCTTCTGATGCTCACTATCATTCTTACTGTAAACAAGTATATCGTCACAAGAACAAAAGCTTGGAAGTCAAGAAAAATGTTATTCATCATTCGTGCAAATGTAGCAGGGGCATTAGTAAGTCCAAAGGGCATTACCATGAATTCAATGGCTTGTTTGAGTTCTAAATGCAGTCTTAAAAATATCACTTTATGTCATATGAATTTGATGGTATCTTGATTTTAGATCAATTTTACTAAAGACACGAGCTCCTCATAATTTATCTAAAAGACCATCTATTCGACGAATGAGGTATCTATTCTTTATTGTGATCTTGTTAAGGGCTCTATAATCAATGCACATTCTTTAAGTTTTATTCTTCTTCTCTACTAAGAAAATTGGTGCTCCAAATGGGGAAGGGCCTTATAAGTCCTTTCTGTAGTAGGTCTTTTACTTGGTTTTCTATTTCCTTTTGGTGTAGTGGGCCATGTCTATAAGGTGCTTTATGAGGAGGAGAACTACCAGGGACTAAATCTATGCTATGGTCAAAGGATCCTCGAGAGGGTGGTAGTTGAGAGGGATACTCAAACATAAAACAATCCTTATAAGTAGTCATGAAAGGTTTATATGCATCAGGAAGTGTTTGATTATACTCATTGATGACATTCACAAAGACAATGCATGAATTAAATCCTTTCCTAAATGCACATTTTACTTGAGTATGACTAATTAATGGAAATGGCTGGAAATCATGCCATGCATACAAAGTGATGATTTGACCTTTAAATTCAAAATTAAAGGTATGTGTATGTTAGTCGATCCGTGGGTTATAATGATGACAAAAAGGCATACCTAGTATAACATCGTAAGATTGCAAAGGTACAATTAAAATTGTTCGTGAATCAATATATGGGCCTATGCTAATCGCAACATCTTGCACTTCTAGTGTTACATTATAACGATTACCTTGAAATGCAGGCTTTACATTATACAAAGAAGGAAACATTTTTAATTTAAGTTCTTGTACTAATTAATGTGAAATGAAGTCATGTGAACTACCATCATCATGTTTAACGAGTCTGTTGTTTGTAGTACCCTGAATGCAAAGTAGAGAATGAAGAGAGATATCGTTACCAAAGGTACTTAAGTCCATCTCTAATGATTCCTCTGTCCAAAGAGGAGGAATTTCTTCATTGTGGGCCTCCATGTTATGTAATTGAGCTGCAACGCATTTCATGTTAAGAGGTCACAATCTGCAGTTCGTTTTTTTATGTCCAAGTTTACCACAATAATTCCAGCAACTGATTCGTGGTCGCTTCTATTGGGCATCCATCATTGAAGTTTGTAGGTAGGTGGTTGGAGAGATGAAGCAATAGGTGTAGTTGAGCAATTGGATTACGGTGGACGAGGAAAACTAGGGTAAGATGGGGCATTAAAAGTATGTTTCATGGGAAGATGTGGTTTAACAAAGAGTGGTCGTTGACGTGGTTGTTGTAGATGGAGTGACTTGGTTATGGACTCGAATTCTTTCTCATAGGCGAAAGATATAGCGTCATTGAGGGTTGTAGGTCATAAGGTGTGAAGCTTAGCTTGGATTCCCACCTCCAAACCATCTTCGTATTTCCGTTGCAAGCTATCTTACGGTACACCTTCAAGCATTCAAACCAATAGTAAATTTTTCTAGAACTTCTCTATGCAGGCAGTAACCGTATCTCCTATTAGAATTTTAGCAATCTCAAGTGTGGGAATTCATGCTAAGTTGAAGTGCCACATCACTCACACTTTTTGGTAGGATATACAACCACTTTCCCACGAGTTTTCTGAGCCCTTTACTCACCTAATTGATGGAGAAAAGTCGGGATCATTTTTAGGGTATTTTTAAATTTAAATTTACAATCACCTTTTTGAGCATTATATAAGCAAAGACATGGAGCAAAGTGGTGGCCATCTGTAACATAATCCTGGTAGGAGATGGTTGAACCACACCCTAAGAGAGAGGATTAGGAAGTAATCCTCAACCATGGCTTTTGGGGCAAGTGGTTAGCCCATCACATTCCTAACCAAGAGGTTGTGAGTTCAATTCCTTACATTGGTATCAGAGCCTAGGAAGTAGGCTTGGGCAAGGTGGAATGATCCAATGGCCTCTAAAAAAGGCGCTTGGGCACTCTATCATGTGAAAGGGTAAGAATTGTGGAAGGCGCGCGTCGGTTTCAAGGATGGACCTTACAATGATTGGGGTGTATCTCTCAATCCGTATGTCGGATTAAGGCATGTAATATACCGTTGGAAAGCTCTCGGAACGAACTTTCCAATGAGCTAGCTTGGAAGTGTGAAATCCTTGGGAATCCTTGGGTGGCACTTGATTGAGTGTTCAAGATACCAAGCATGGGTGAGAACAAGGTTCAAGACTGAGGTTGAGAACAAGGGCTCGAGACACCAAGGTTGCGAACAAGAAGGTTCAAGACACCAAGGTTGAGAGCAAGGGTTCAAGAGACCAAGGTTGCGAACAAGGTTCAAGAAACTGTGCGAGGTTGAGGGACATCAATTCAAGGGCACCTAGGGGTTCAAGGGACTGATCACCGAGGCTAGAGGGATACAAGAGTAGATCATTGAGGACAATGATCGACCAAGGGGGGAAGAATGTAACATAATCCTGGTAGGAGATGGTTGAACCACACCCTAAGAGAGAGGATTAGGAAGTAATCCTCAACCATGGCTTTTGGGGCAAGTGGTTAGCCCATCACATTCCTAACCAAGAGGTTGTGAGTTCAATTCCTTACACCATCCTCCTCTACCATTTCAACACTTGTAGGATCGCATTAGGAGTGTTTACTCAAGGTCTAAGCTAGCCCCTAGCTAAGCAAACCCCTTGCTTGTTGGAGTTTTCTCATAGGAAGTGATGTTTGATCACCCATATATCTTTGTCTAGTAGTCCGATTCATTTGCAAGATAGCTCATTTTGTTCTTATGATTTTAAGATTTCGTTTGGATATAATCTTAGTATCAAGTGTTCATTAATCTTGAGTATATTGAGCTTGAAAGATCTCTGGTTTGATCTCTGCATATTCCCAGATATATATGTGTTGGAAGGTACACATAGATGCAAGCTACCAGTTTGGGAAGATTTTGGTCTATCTTGTGCAAGGGGTTTGGGATAGCTCACATTCTCCAAATTGCATGATCTATGTCTTTTGCAAAGCTTAGAGCGTCTATTTGTACTGTTCAAAATTTCATAGGATCAATCTTCAAGTTCAAAGAGCAATTCAATTTTTGGTGGACTGTGGTAGTGAACTGTTTGGTCCTAGGAAGGGCCTATCATTCTTCTGCTGCAACTAGGAGTGGATATACTCCATCACTGGTATTAGAAGTCATCATTGAGCATTGCAGACATCAAGAGGAGGCCTTGAAGCTACTTGAGAGCCAAGGATTGAAGCAAAGACTAGCAAGATTTGAAGAAGGATTTGAAGCAAGGGGGAGCTCTATCATCATCGAAAGTTCACGACAAGTGGAGACTCTTGTGGGAAGGTAATATACCATTCTTTCTCACATCTATCACAATCCAAGGAGGGATTAGGAGCCACATATACTCTCATACGCAATGGGAGACTATTATACAGATTGAGAAGCTTGAAAAAAGCAATTACCAACCTTGGAAGTTTAGAATCTCTAACTTCCTCATGGGAAAGGGTCTTTGGGGGTTGGTTAGTGTTACTGAGGTGAAGCCATACATAGATCCACATAGACCTATTGAGAATCAAAGGAGAGCCATTAGAGAATGGGAAGAAATGGATAGGAGAGTGATCTTCATTCTTTTTCAACACATAAGCAACTCCATGATAGGTCATATCCAAGACCTAGATACATCTAAGGAGGTTTGGGAGTATTTAGAAAGGTTGTACTCTACCTCTACAAAGGCTAAAAAAATTCAGCTCAAGAATGAGCTCAACAACCTTAGGAAGTCATCAAATCAGAGCATTAATGACTTCATACTCAAAGATAAAGAGATCTTGGATGCACTTGGTTCAATAGGATATGTTGTAGATGATGATGACATAGTTGCCCACACACTTAATGGGCTTAGAGAAGATGATAAATGGAAGGCATTCACAACCTCTATGTATGTAAGGGATTTGTTACTAGATTTTGAGCAACTTACTTCTCTTATGGTGACTGAGGACCTCAACCATGGAGGCAACAAGTCAAAGGGTAGCCAAAACGAACTCTTCTATGTAGGCAAAGGAGGAAGAGGCAATAGCAATAGAGGTGCTTCAAGAGGAAGAGGTAGAAGCAACTACCAACAAGGCAGCCAATGCTATCAAGGGATTCAATCAAGCCACAATGAAGGTGAATCATCAAGACGAAGAGGAAGAGGAAGAGGTAGATGAGGAAGAAATGGAGGTCGAGGCTACTCCAACTCAAATGGATGCTTCAATTGTGGGAAGCAAGGACACTATGCCAAAGATTGTTGGCAGAAGCAAGGTGGAAACAATTACAAAGGGCAAGGTAGTTATTCTAACTCCTCAACAAATTCAGAAAATGAGCATTTGTTAGCTATGAAGCATAAAAGTGAAGGTCAAACACATGATGAGGTGTGGTATATGGATAGTGGTTCTAGTAACCACATGTCAAGTAAAGAGGAGTACTTCAGCAATCTTCAAGCACCCAAGCAAAGAGAATTTGTGGAGATAGGAGATAACACAGAGCATGAGATACAACAAATGGGAGATGTGAAGCTTGAAGGCAACCATAAAGCAAAAGGACTATCTGAGGTATTGCATGTTCCTACTATTACAAAGAACTTAATCTCTCTTGGACAGATGGTTGAAAAGGGATATACCAAGTCAAGTTCAACCACAAAGGATGCTTTATTGAAGGCCCAATGAATGGCTATGAGCTGATAGCCAAATGAAAGAAGGAAGGAAGGATGTTGACTCTTGACATTGGCAAAGGACAAAGCAACAAGGCAATGCTCATCACCTATGGCGACAAGAATATTGGAGATTAGGATTTGTGGCATAAAAGGTGTGGTTACACCAACATTCAAAGATTGACATGGAGAAGAGGCAATCGGTAAGAGGTTTACCACATTTTTCATTACAAATGTTGCATGAGATGTGTGAAGCTTCTCAACTAGGCAAGTCTAGTAGGCAGCCCTTCAAGAAGAATGGATATGTAGCACATGGTGTGTTAGACCTTGTGCATAGAGATGTGTGGGGGCCAATGAAAGAGCCCTCTCTTGCAGGTAATAGGTACTTTGTAACCTTCATAGATGACTACTCAAGAAAATTACGGTTGTATTTTATAAAGCAAAATTCAGATGTGTTTGATGTATTCAAAAGATTCAAGGCACAAGTTGAAAATGAGACATGTTGCTACATCCAAAACCTAAGGTCCGATGGAGGGGGAGAATACTTCTCCCATGCTTTTTTGTGATTTCTTGAAGGACCAAGGTATAAAGAGGAAAATCACTTGCAGGTATACTCCCCAACAAAATGCAGTGGTAGTGAGGAAGAATAGGTATATTGCTGAAATTGCTAGGAGTATGTTAAATGAAATGAATGTGCCTTTAACATATTGGGCAGATGTTGTATCTACTGTTGTGTACTTAATGAATAGGTGTCCCACATCAAGGGTACATGAAATGACACCTGAGGAGGCATGGAGTGGAAGGAAACTAGACCTTTCACACACTAGAATGTTTGGTTGTGTATGCTACACACATGTGCCACAAGAGTTGAGAGGTAAGATGGATGCAAGGGTTGAAAGATGTATGTTTATTGGTTATGCTATGGAGCAGAAAGCTTACAGGTGCTACAATCCTAATATTAAGGAGTTAAAGGTATCTAGAGATGTAGTGTTCGATGAACTCAAACCATGGTATGCTTCCAAAGTTCCATTGTAGGATGAAGATATTGAAGAGGCAGAGAGAAGATATGAAGCTAGGTTTCAAGATAGCTTGTAAATCAGTGGTCCAAGCATACAAAGGAGTTCAAGCATGGATTCAGCCCATCAATCAATGAATAAAGGAAAGGCAAGATTGGTAGAGCTTGATGAAGATGGACATGAAGTTGAAGACTTTGAAGAACCTATGTTTAGAAGGGGAGCTACATCAAAAGTAGAAATCAAGGCACCAAGGCAAAGAAGGTTCATTCCACAAAAAGGAGAAGAAAGGAGGTCAACAAGGGTAAAACATCCAATCTCAAGGCTTGTTTATGATAGTTATATTGCTAGGCATTATGCTTGGATGACTATTAACAAATTTTACCTTCACAAATATTAGCTAATGCCTTGATGATAAGAAAATGTCCTTGTTCAACCATTCAAAATCCAAAAGATTCTCGATGCATTATATGACCTTTAGTTATGATTATTCAAGCTAAGAAAGACCTTCATGGGAACTTTTCCACATTAGAACAACCTAATATATCAAATGACGTACATTAATCTAAGTAAGGATTCATGATAAGATGGATTTGGTGTCATAATTTAGAGCTAGGACCAAGAAGTTTGTGCAATGCAGGAATATATTTTCTTCTATGACATGAGAAAGTTAGTTCATATAAATTTTGGAAAGGAGGAATCATGAAATATTTTGAGGCTTCAACTAGCAATATGGCTGCTCATGGAAAGATACAAGCATGGAAGTGAAGGTTGGATTTTCTTTTTGCGGATCCAAATGTAGCTCCAAATCCTAGAATGAATCTTCTTGAGGATCAATCAAAGGACATAGCTAGCCATCCAAGCTAGGCATTTTCCAAGTTTATGTTTTATTTCAATACTTACTTTGATCTTTTGTTTTCATATAAATTACATTTAATTACAATTGAAGCATGGAATACACCTTCAGCTTTTGATAATTAATGGAAAAAATTGGCAAGCATATACATACTAGAAAATTCATCAAGCACTTGCTTGCATCTATTATTCATTTATTCCACTTCATGGATTGAAATGAATGACTTATTGTGCATTTCTCGTTTGAGGATAATATTTTTCATGCACAACACAAGATTTGTTATTGTTTGAAAAGGTAATTCATGCACTCAAGCATGTGCACTTGCATGTTTTTATTTTCCACAAGAAGCAAAGTTAGTATCATTGTGAATAGATGCATGAAGTGCATGCATTATAAGCTGGAGAACTTCTTGAATTAGTTTAGGGCATGAAAAAAAGCATGTCAACACATGCATTTGCATATTTAAGAGCATGATTTTTTTCTAAGTAGATAAATGAATGTACTTTCATATTTGATAGCTTAATTTTTAATAAATCAAGTTAGACATTTGGGAAGATGTAAAACTAGTTAGCTGCAAAGTTATGCTAGCTACCTTGCAGCTCAAGTAACTAGTCCATTCTTTTCCAAGGTGATACTTAGGTATCAGATACTTAATGAAGAGTTTTTTTGTGCCATTTTGATGGACAAGAAAACATGAATACTTGAAAACTTATAAGCTTTATGATGACTCTAAGTGACAATCATAAAGAAAAGAAATTTTACACTTTCTTGTGTAACTTCTCATGCATGTAAGAAGGATGATAACATAATAAAAGTCTCCATAGCTCCATGATCACTTTGAAGTGAACACTCCTACTTGATTCCTTCCCAAAATGTGATGGAAATCAAAGAAATGTCAATCATTTTGTACTTAAAATTTCCAATGATCCATATCAATGCATAAAAAATGTTGCATGTGAAAATAAAATATGTTGAAAGTTTATAAAATATGTATAACAAAATCTTTTCAACAAGTAATTTGAAAGATTAAGAAATCTTCAGATAGGATAAAAATCTTTATGAACTCCATTAATGTATCTTGAAACAAATAACATTGATTTTTGTTAAAGATAGTAAGCCTCATTAAGCTTACCAACTTATCTAAGCATGAACAAACCTTGTTTCCTGTTACTAATAAGGTCAATTTGAGAATCACTATCAATTGTGATCATGCAGAAGTCTTTCCATAGCTCCCAACACCGATTATTTTTAGTACTTATACCTCTTCTAATTAATGTTTCTTGCCTTCTTCCCTGTCAAAAATACTTATTGACAAATATCTTGGGATTCATTAAGTTTCATGGCAACTAGAGTTACACTCCCATGATAAAAACCACTTGAATTAAGAGGGTCCTCCAAAGTTTTCATCGCTTTATGGGTTATCAACTAGTTTCATGGAAAATATCTAGATAGATATATAGATATATAGATAGATCCATAGATCAATAGATAGATAGATAGATAGATAGATAGATAGATAGATAGATAGATAGATAGATAGATAGATAGATAGATAGATAGATAGATATCTTTTTATTACTTTCTAAAACTATGTGCATTATGAAATGGATAAAGAGTCATTGCACCTTTTTTGCAAACCAAAATGCATTGGTAGTCGTTAAGTCCCCATTCAAACTCAAATCTATCTAAAAACGAAACCCAACTCTACTAAATTGAGTTTTGCACCATGAATTTTAGAACCTATTGTGAACACACCATGAACTTTTTGCAACTCCTTCTTGCATTTTTATATGTCAAATATTTTTTGGCCTCTCTACGCCATGGGTAGCACATTAAATATCATATATCTATTAATCATTAGTAAAAAATTCTCCATATGACAAAAACAATCCAAAAAACTTTGAAATATGATACACACAATAATGTCAAGTGATAATGAGAAAACAAATATAGTGGAGTGTATTTTATCAATAACTTCCTTAATTACCTTCAATGGATTTTATCCTTTCATTTAGTCTCTTTTGAAGCTCCAAAACCATAGGGAGAGTGTAAGTCAAAACACCCCTGCTATACCATCACTATTTTTCAACCCCTAACCCTAGATATATATCTATTTGGTAGAAGAAATTTTTGTAGAAGCTAGAACCTAAAGTTGTAATTAGAAGGAACTTTTTAATTAAAAAGACACAATTTCTCCCTTGAGTATGGTTGATAAGGAAAGCAATTTACTTAATGCCTTTAGAGATCGTGTCATGAAGTGCCTTTGAGGAATATAGCCTATATGGATAAATACAAAATGTTTTTTGGGAAGTTTCCCAATGTACTTTGCAATGGAAGAGCCACCTCTATGAGAAAATTGTAAAGAGATGGATTGGAATTGGATGAAGATGAAGTGGTGCTGAAAAATCTTTTCACTACACTAGCGAAATGAACTCAAGAGATGTTTGGTGTCCCTTTTAGCTTGCCAATGAATGCATTAGACACCCTAAGTACCTTGAAAGATCACTTACAAAAAGATGAATCAAAATAGATAGGTTTGACTAAAAGTCAACTAGGCAAGACCTTTTATTTTTGAAACATGACCTTCAATATTTCACTCAACTCTCTTTCTTTAATCAAATTTGACAAGCGATCTTTTGGAGGAATCTAACTCAGAAGCAAAGCAACCTATTGGGAGTAATCCCAACTAGAATGATTGATCATACTAAGAGAAATCAATTTAGAAAATCACATATGTAATCCCGACTTTTTAGGAAGCAAAAGATGTAGATACATAGGTGACTTCTAATGAATGATTCTCACAACTAAGAAATCCAAATGCAATGAAACTTTGGGATATTATAGTAGAATTTGAAAGCTAATGAAAGCAAGTTAAATCAGTAAAAATGAGCAACCATGCTTAGAGAAATCATCTCTGCAGTATGTCCAGAAACTTTGATTTCTGACAGTGAATAATACACTCACATAGACTTGAAGTAATGACATCAAACATGTATGAAATCAAATGTATATTACATGGGAAGTACAATAGACTTACTGATACATGTGTGATCTATAAGATCAAGCTAACATCTGGCACGAAGCCCTGCACTAGTGTCTCACATCCGTAACTAATTAAGTCACACTTATATAGAGTGTGTTGGAGCCATAATTTGAATTCGAATCATCTCTCACCTAAGATTCTTTTCCTAAATTTTAGAGATAGATGGGTTTATGAATTTGTGGGGTTATTGCCTACTTATCAAGTAGCTTCAACCACTTTTGATTCTTCTTCTTTTACATCAAGTAAATATCCAAGTACTTACAAGAGTGAGTTCATACAATAACTCTTTATCACTTCTATTATTTTCTTCAAGGCTTCATATTTTTTGTGATACTCAAGGCATTATGGGCTTGTCAAGAATTTGCTCCGATCCCCTCAAGCCTAATGTGCTTGAGTTCTTCAATCTTCCAATATTACTTGCAAACCAATCATAGATTTGAATCTATTGAGTTTAGTACCATCCAATGCCTTTGTCAACATGTCTGCACATTGTTGATGAGTGGATCTATATGGTAGCTGAATTTCTTTGCTCAAAATCTTTCCCCTTACATAGTGATAGTCTACTTCAATATGTTTAGTCCTAGTATGAAAGACTCGATTAGCAGCCAAGTGTAGGGAGCTCATATTATCTCCAAATATATGTGGAGCTCCAAACTCCAAACCAAGATCTGTCAATAGAGTCTTCATCCACATTGCTTTGTGAGTAGCTATGGCAAGTCCTTTGTATTCAACTTTTGTAGAAGAGAGAGCAACTGTAGGTTGCTTCTTAGATGACCATGAAACAATTTTTGACCCTGCAAAGGTATGATATCCTGAGGTACTCCTTGTGTCTTCCTTCGAGCCAGCCCAATCTGCATAAGAGAAAAACTTTAAACCTAAATTAAATACATAAGGGTAATATAGCCCTTCATTTATGTTCCATTTAAGATATCTCAGTATCCTCTTGGCGACATCCATGTGAGGTTTCCTAGGTGTGTGCATAAATGTACTTAGTACACTCACACTATAACAAATATCTACTCTTATCAATGTGGCATAGTTCAAACTACCCACAAGGCTTTGATAACATGTGATATCTCTAATGAGTTCACCTTCATGTGAGTTTAATTTGTGATTAACTTCCATTGGAGTGCCTGCAATCTTACAATCTTGCATCTTGAATTTTGTCAATATGTCTTTAATATACTTTCTTTGAGTAATAAAAAAACCATGATCACTGTAAACTACTTCCAATCCTTGGAAGTATGTAAGTGAACCTAGGTCACTTATCTTGAACTCCTCTCTCATCTGATCCTTGATCTTCTTCATTCCATCTAAATTATTTCCTCTAAGTATAATATCATCCACATACACACATAAATAGATGAGCTCAGAATTATTCTTCTTGATAAAGAGTGATGGATCTGCCTTGCTAGATTGAAATCCTTTGTCCTACAGAAATGAAACAATCCTTTCATTCAAAGCTCTTGGAGCTTGTTTGAGTCCATACAGAGCCTTATTAAGTTTACACACACAATCAAGATGAACTTGATTCTCAAAACCAAGTGGTTGTGCCATATACACTTCTTCCATTATCAAACCATTAAGAAATACATTTTACATATCCAACTGGAGTATCTTCCAATTCTTGGAAGAAGCAATACTGAGTAGAACTCTGATTGTAGGCACCTTTGCCAAAAGCGACAAAGTTTCTTCTTAATCAATTCTGTGAGTTCATGCAAAGCCCTTGGCCACAAGCCTTGCTTTATACCTATTGATGGAACCATTAGAGTTCCTCTTTATTTTATAAATCCATCTTGAACCTATAACTTTCATTGATGAAGCCTTGGGAACCAATTCCCAAGTGTTTCTTTTCTCAAGAGCTTCTATGTCTTCTTCCATTGGTGGTTTCCATTTTGGCTTATCCTTGGCATCCTCAAATCTTGAGGGTTCTTCTTGATTTAAATCTTGTTCTAAGTAAACTGAGTTTTTAGTAATAAGACATGCATCATATCCATACCTCTCTGGTTTTCTTTTCTCTCTCATGGACCTTCTTAGGCCATGATGTGATCATTTTGCTTCATGACCAAGCTCTTGCACTTTAACCTTGCCCTTATACTTCCCTACTTTCAATCTTTCAATCTGAGATACTTCATCATCTTCTGAGGTATCTTGATCCTCAACTTTAGGAGGGTTGTCCTTGACAAGCTTTGGAAAATCTTCTTCAATGTCATAAGGTAGGTTGACTTTCTTGCATGAATCTTCATACCAAGAACTATTCTCATCAAACACTACATCTCTACTCACCAAGAAACCTTTGTTAGTTGGGTTGTATAATCTATAGCCCTTTTGGTTGTTGTCATATCCAACAAATACAAGCCTTTCTTCTTTTGGATCCATCTTCCCTCTTAACCTGTGAAGGAACATGAGCATAAGCAATACATCCAAAAATTTTGCAATGATCCAAGGTCATTCTTCTTCCATTAAAAGCCTCATATGGTGTCATACCATCAAGAGATTTTGAAGGTAACCTGCTAATCAAATAAGTGGCTATAGATACAGCCTCAGCCCATAAGTAGTTAGGTAAATCTTTTTCATTCAATGTAGACCTTTCAGCTTCAACAATTGATCTATTTCTCCTTTTTGCCACTCGATTTTGCTATCGAGTGTACCTTGTAGTAATATCTCTGTTTATTCCCCTTTCATGGGGGAAAGAATCAAATTCATGAGAGAAGTATTCTCCCCCTCCATTTGACCTTTGCCTCTTTAGTCTTTTACCTCTTTGGTTCTCCACAAGAGCTAAATACCTTTTGAAGCATGAAAAGGCTTCATCCTTGTGCTTCATAAAGTATAGGATAGTCCATCTACTACAATCATCGATGAAAGAAACATAATACCTTGTTCTAGATATTGACGCATCTTCACTAGGTCCCCATATATTTGTGTGAACCAATTCCAAGAGATGTCCATGCATATATCCTTTCTTCATGAATGGTAACATGTGAGAATTTCCAAATTGATATGCACTACACTTATAAATCATATGTTTCTTTGAAAACTTAGGGATTTCAAGTACACTTTGGTTCCTACATATTTTCCTTAATGATCTTTCACCAATATGTGCTAACATATTGTGCCATACTTCCAATTTTGTGAGTGTCTCACTACCATAATTAAAGAGAGCAACGTTCCTTGTGTCTTGTAATTCAAATGTGAATAATCTACCTATCTTTTCAGCCTTTGCAATCCTCTAGAATCCTTAACTTGGATCTCCAACAAATGCTCCTCCTTTTATGAACTTAACGTGTTAGCCTTTCTCCACAATATGCCCTACACTTATCAAATTCTTTGTGATGGTAGGGACATAGCGTACCTTGCTGAGTAGCTTGATATTTCCATCAGGTCTTTTTACATTTCCTATCTTCTCCACAAGATGCCTTGTATCATCACTTGTTTGCACCTCATGCTTGTTTCTTGGATCTTCTAAATCTAATAGGAGGGCCACATTTCCTGCCACATAATTGGAACAACTTGAGTCTTTGCATAAAACATGCCCATCAGATTTACCTTCAGACATTGTCATATTCATGAGTAGTAGTGAGTCTTCTTGATTTGAGTCTTCTATGTAATTATTTTAATCTCTTCTCCCTTTGTATCCTCCTTGATTGGTTGAATTATTGTAATTGTTATGGTTGCTATGGAAATTGTTGAACCTTCCTCTTGAATAGCCATAACCTCTTCTATTGTAGCCTTTGCCTCTTTCAGTCTTGGAGTTCCTAAAGCAATTTTTAATTTTATGGTCAGTTAATCAACAAATAAAACAAGGAATAGAGTCTTGGGGTCTCCCCCTCCCTTCTCTTCCTCCTCTGTCTCTGCCTCTACCTGCATAGTTAGCTCAATGTGTACTTGCTTCATCATCCACTTTCTTTCCTTTTTCTTTGTTGTTGTTGGACTTACTTTTATCAGTATACAAAGCAAAAGATTATTACCTTTGGGACCTTCTCCATTTTTCATAAGCTTGGACTCTTGAGTAAGTAGTTGTCCCATGAGTGTATTGAAATCTGGTACATGCATATCCATGTATAGATCCATTGTTGTTGTAAAGGCTTCCCACTTGTCATCTGCCTTCAAGCCATTGATGACTTGCCTTACAATTGTTTCTTCATCTATTGGTTCTTCAATGCTTCCCAATTGATCAGCAATATCTTTGATCTTTTAGACAAAATCAGTTACATTTTGCTTGGAAGATTTCTTGAGGGTTTTGAAGTCCAACCATAGTTGATTCTTTCTAGTCTTTGTGCTTGAAGAGAAGAAGGCCTCAAATGCATTCTACACTTTCTAAGATATTTTACAACTTTTAATGTGAGGCAACAAAAAATCTCAGATAGAGTTGAGGAGATAAGACCTTGCAAGTGCATCCTTGGAGCACCATGTGCTCAATCTCTCTTGCTCATATTGTGTAGATTCACTTTTCTTCTTCAAACTTGGCATACATTCATTCCCAAATACATAACCATATAGATTCCTTCCTTGAAGATAAGCTTCCACCCTTAATGACCAAGCTGAGTAGTTACCTCTATCCAATTTTCTAATTGATGAATGAAATCCATCTTCCATGTTGTCCAACCTTGCTCTAATACCACTATGAAGAGATGGATTGTAACTCGATGAAGATGAAGTGGTATTGCAAAATCTTTGCACTACACCATCCAAATGAACTCCAAAGATATGTGGTGGGCCCTTTTAGCTTGCCAATGGATGAATAAGACACCCTAAATACCTTGAAACATCACTTATAAAATGATGAATCAAAATAGATAGGTTTGATTAAAAGTGAACTAGGAAAGACACTCTATTTTTGAAAGATGACCTTCACTATTTCACTTAGTGCTCTTTCTTTGATCAAAATTGACCAGAGAGCTTTTAGAGGAATCCAATTAGGAAGCAAAGCAACCTATTGGGAATTATTTCAACTAAAATGATTGATCATACTAAGATAATCAATTTAGCAAAATCACATATGTAGTCCCAACTTTTTAGGAAGCGGAAGATGCAGATAGATAGGTGACTACTAATGAATGTTTCTCACAATTCGGAAATCCAAATGCAACCAAATTTTGGGATCTTATAGTAGACTTAAAAAGATAACAAAATCAAGTAAAATCAATGGAAATGACAACGGTGCTTAGAGAAATCATGTCTGCAATCTGCCAAAAAGTTTGATTTCTGACAATGAACAATACTCTCACAAAGACTTGAAGTAATGACATCAAACATGTATGAAATCAAGTGTATGTTACATGGGAAGTACAATACACTTAATGATACATGTGTCAGCTATAAGATGAAGCTCAAATCTGGCATGAAGCCCTATAGTAGTGTCTCACATCTGCGACTAACTAAGTCACACTTATATAGAGTGTGTTGGAGCCATAATTTGAATTTGAACGATCTCTCAGCTAAGATTCTTTTCCTAATTTTAGAGATAGATGCTCTTACGAATTCATGCAGTTCTTGCCTACTTATGAAGTGACTTCAGCCACTTTTGATCTTCTTCTTTTACATCAAGTAAACTGGATTTTATTCAAGTGGATTCTTCTAGAAGGCTCTAGAGCTCTTGGACCGAAACACTCTCCCACATCTCATATAGGACTTGAACCTAAGACTTCCTCCTTCTCATCCATATGAATGAACCACTAGGCCAAACACATTTGCTTCTCTAGAGAGCATAAGCTCCTTCACTTAAGTCTACACTTGAGACTTCTACCCTCCACTTGAATAACCAAATGATGCGTGATCCGAGATCCTTCTAAATCTCTCAAACCCTCATATTATAAACTGACTATATAACAATTAGGCTCAGAAAGATCATCTATTACCATCAATGGTCACACATAGACATTATCTAACTTGGAAGTTAGGGTTCCTCAAAAGTCCGGGCTCCCATAATGGATTCTCCTCATAATGGAGGCCTTATAACTTAGAGCAACATGGATCATTTGTGGTCACTTGAGGTGGAGCATTGATTAGATCTAATGGGACCCACAACAAAGAGACCATTCCCCCACTTTGTAGAGAACGTTCTCCATTAAATGTAGTGAGAAACTTGTTCTTGCAAAATTCTCACACAACTTAGCATCCCACCTTTGAGAGTTATTCTTGTCTTGATTTGTAGTTGTGATGCTCTAAGTGTTGATTTTCTCTATGTTATGTATTATTGATCTTCTTGTTTTTTACGATACCATCATGCGTCCAAGCTCTAAGATGAAATTTTTTCATGTAGTTGCATTTGAGTCATAGATTTATCACTTTAATATGATCTTTGTGTTCAACTAAATTGCATTTGTTCTAAAGCATCCCTTTTGTAATTGAATTGCATGATCTAGTGAATTATTAATACAAATATGGTTTTTTATTGAAGATTTGTATGCCATCCATTTTCCTATTTGTGCCACCAACATTGAATGCCAACATATATTGAATATCATCTATCATGCGATCTTCAATAATTCATCACCTATTTCATCACTATAATCATCTATCATTAATAAAGTCAAATTCCATCACCCTTTAATCGACTTCTTTTGGTGCATGCCATTGCCTCTTGTTAAAATTCCTTGACCTTTTTCCATCGACCTTAAACCATCTGATTTATATCCCAATAACCCACGAATATCCTACTAATTTGTTTCCACTTAGCAACCATCCATAGCTATTATATATCATCCCCTCATTCTTACCAATTCATTAATTCCAATCCTCCTATAGCTTGAGCGAATACCCATAGTTTATATGCTTTGGACTCTTCAATATATCCTAAGAAGATATATTGTTTCCTTTTTATCGTCACTTAGTTGTTATTGATTAAAGTATATGTGCATAACAAAAACATCCCAAAATTTTGAAACTTACAATTGAAGGATTTTTATCAAAGTACAGATTTTGAGGATTTATGTTGTGTGTTGCCTTTTTCGGAACATCTATTCAAAATGGACACATCCATATTAAATGGTTTTGTCCAAAATGAATCAAGCATGAGTCTTGAGATTTTAACATGAACTATTCTATTTCCACTACTATCCTATTTCATCTCGTCACTATTCCATTCTCTCAATGTGTATGAGTTGTGGTAAGATTCCTTACTCCATGAGAATTGTAGTAGTTGCTAAATTATTTTTCCACATCTTGAATTTTCCAATAGCATCAACCTTCTCCTAAATGAAATACACCCGCATATTTCTGTTATAATCCAAATGAAATACACCCACATATTTCTGTTATAATCTTTGACTATCAACAAAACCTAGAGAGATCTTTCCAAAGCACAGAAATTTTACCAAAAAGATATGCATGTACAAACTCTAGAGATTTTTTAGCTCAATTGTTGCTACCTTTCGGAAATGCCTTCCTTTACTACTTTCCCATCATGCACGATTTACAAAATTTTTGCAAATATAAGAATGCAATTACATGTGCTACCATCCTTTCTCGCTCTTTCTTTGATAATGGAAAACCCAATATGCCCAACATGTTGATGTCAGAGTCTACTTTCATAATTCTCTTTTAGAGTAGTTAGGGCACTAAACTCATACAAGCTATGCTTCTACACTCCTTTTCCTATAGTATAACATTTTCAATCCAATTTTCTTTCACCATTATTTTTGAAATGTACTGTAAGACCATGATTTCTTATTGCAAGAGCTTATAATAAAATTCTTTTTAGTGCAAAACGATACAAAACAATAGAAAATATTCTCTCAATACTAGTGGCAAAAATAGTAGAGATGGTTCTTGTTCCTTCAACTAGATTCTTGCAGTCCAACCACAAAATTAATGGGTTCTTGCAAACGCTTTAAGGAACTCTACAAGTCGTTCTTCTTTGTCACATGTAGAGATGCTTCACTATCTAATATACACCGTTTATTCACACAAGTTTGTGTAAATCTGCATACTTCGTCCATGGTGACCCATAGGTCAACTTCCTCAATGGAGATTCCCTTTTACTCCATTTGTATTTCATAATATTATTTCTCTCCTCAGCTTGCTTCTTAAAGCCCTTAATGGCATGACCCTTTTTTATATAGTAGAAAGAGATTTGAGTGAAATTCTTCCTGTTTGGCTTCTTCTTTGAACTATCAAATGAACCTCTAGCTTTTGCATTTCCTAAAAATATTTCATTGTTTGAACCTTGACCATTCTTCAAAAACATATTTTCTTCTAGAAGAATTGTAGAAAACCCTTCAAAGATAAGAGAGGAGGGTGCCTTAGTATAAAGGGTAGTTACTAGCCCATCATATTTTGTAGGAAGAATTTGAAAACAATTGTGAGATATTTCTTCAAGTGTTATTAGATTACCAACAACAATCAATTGGTCTTGTAAGTATTTGATTTCTTGATGAAGTTTTCTATCTTTTCAGACTCATAGTGTTCTCATTTCCTAATTGGGTCTCAGGTTTTTGAGTATGAGTCTTATTCTTGGTCTCATATTGGTGAGATGATATGCCGTAAGCTTCATGTGAATCATTAATATTATCCCATCACAGCCTTTGTGCACCTTTTCCCATATAGCTCGTTCTCCTTATTACTATGATTTTATGTCACCCTCTACTTTTCTTGCCAAAGGATTGTCATATAGAGCACCTGAAGTCGCCCAATATAGTATCATTATACACATAACATATATGCTTCTCTTTCTCCTATCCATATCTTGAGGTCATCATCATCACGATCACAGGTAAAACAACCTGACACAAAATAAATGGTGAATGGCTTTTGATGACGAAGATTATTAATTCCAAACCCAATTCTTACTCTCATTTATGCTATTAACATCTTGTTTGATGCACAATCGGATGTGGACAATCTATGGGAAACCAAACTCTTGTGCAATTACAAATTAAAACATGCATAGTTTGAGATATGGTTAAGCTCAAATGGTTACAAAACTAAAGAAGCTTTTCAAGTGATGCATCAAACACTCTCATCTTCACTTTCGTGTCCAATAATATGTTACTCTTTTTGATGTTCTTCAATATCATAGTCATGTTCATCTCTTTTTTTTTGTGCTTCCATGCAAAAGGAATCTGAAAGATAGTAGAATCAAGTTTCTTTAGAGCATATGAAATACTCTATGTGCCATGTCAGGATGAAATCATGGTTTCAATAACTTTTCCATGCATCATACTGCATATCAGAAGTGCTATCATAAACAAAAATCCAATCTTCAGCCTGTGTTTGCTTTGTTCTCAAATCATGCCTCTCATCCAACTATTTTATTTCATTCAATCACGATGCTTCAAATCTATCAATTTCCTATTGTAAATTCTCCTTTCCATGCTCTTAGTGCTGCAATCTAATTTACCATAAATTTTCATGACACAAATCATTCTACCAAGGAAATAAGATCCAAGAGAGTAGATGTGATTCAATAGAAAATAAGGACTTTTGAAAGTCCTAGTGCGACTGTTTGCTTTGTTCTCAAATGATGCTTCTCATCAAAATATATTGTTTTATTCAATCGGGTTGGTTTCTCGGTGTCAAGTCTCGTTTCCATGCTCCTTTCTCATTGTAAATTCTCATTTCCATGATCTACGTGCTCCAATTTAAGTGACAATAAATATTCATGGAACATCTCATTCTATCAAGCAAATAAGATGGAAGAGAGCAGATGTGACTCAATAGCAAATAAAGACTTTTACACTTAATTTAATAGGCATGGAAGTTCTAGTCCGAGTTTATGTCACAAAATCTTCCCAACAAGCAAATGAAAGAAAATACAAATGTTAAAACATGTTATCTTCACAAATATTTGCTAATGCCTCGATGATGGGAAAATATCCTTGTTCAATTTTCCCATTTTCCTTTGAATTATAACTCATTCAAAACTTCAAATGAATCTCATCAGTCGCAAAAAAGTCCCTTGCTTCTTGAGCATCTGGTTCTCCTCAACGTTCACTTTCTTGTTCAATAGTCTCTTCGTCTTTTGGATCTTCTTCAATAGCATAGTCATCTTCATCTCTTTCTTTTCTACTTCCATGCAAAAGGAACCTCAAAGAGACTAGAGTCAAGTTTGTTTAGAGCATATGACATACTATATGTGCTATGTGGGGATCAAACCATGGCTTCAATAACTTTTCCATGTATTATACTGCATATCAAAAGTGCTATCATAAACAAACAGCCAATCTTCAGCTTGTGATTGCTTTGTTCTCAAATCATGCCTCTCATCCAAATATAGTGTTTTATTCAATCGGCATGCTTCAAACCTATCATGTCATAACTCATTCTACTAAGGAAATAAGATCCAAGAGAGAAAATGTGTTTGAATAGCAAATAAAGACTTTTGAGAGTTCCAATGCGAGTGCATGTTATACAATCTTCCCAACAAGCAAATGGTAGAAAATACAAATATTAACAAATTTTACTTTAGAAAATATTTGCTTATGCCTTGATGATAGGAAAATGTCCTTATTCAGTTTCTCAATTTTCCTTTGGAGTGTAAATCATTAAAAGAACTAAATGAGTCTCATCATGTGCAAAAAAGCCCCTTGCTTCTTGACCATCTAGTCACCAATCTTTTCCACACATCCAAATGTGCATATAACACTAGTTAATTTATTTTCCAATGTGCAACCTTCAACATGTTTATTCAAATCATCTCATGAAAGTACAATATAGCACATGTAATGAATCCCTAAAGGAATCGTAACCAAATTAATCACCCACTTAGCATGAATACTAAGAGGGAATGTGGGGCTCAAACCATCTGAATACATTAAATATGAGTGCAACTAACAAGCGTTACATTCCTAGCAAACAATCCTTTCCTTAAATCTATCAAATGTAAAAGGAAACCCTTTGTGAGATGTCTGTAATGAATCCTCCATCTCAAGCATAATTTTTTTTTTCAAAATTATATTTCTTTCTTTCAGATATGTTCACATGAACGTATGTCATATAATGCATCGATACTCTTTTGATACTCTACTTTATCATGTGCTAACATATTTTGCTCAGCCCAGTTTACTTAATCACTCTTCAAATTCACACAACAACTCTATTGCCAAAGAATGCTCCCCTTTGTCTGAATGATCAAATAGTCGGATAGGAAAAGTCATCAAGAATATATTCCTCTTTTAGTAAGTTCTTAAATCATCCCAACAGTGTATTTGATCTTCTGTAGCAAAGTGAAACAACATCATAACAATAGGAATGCCATATAGTTTTAGTTTAAGGTTATATATACACAAAACATTTGATATATTCTTTCCATTAAAAAATGCATGCTTTATAACTATTGCTCTTAAGACTTGTACCAAACACTCTCTATTCAAAGTGGCATTTTGATTCAAAAAACAAGCTCAAGTAGTGCATTAACTGTCTATGGTGAAAGGTCCCTTGGAATCCACTTTCTCAATTCTCATCTCTAATCACCTATTTTGGTTAAGGACAAGTATTCTCAAAATAGTGTCAAGGTCATAAATCAAACTAACCTCAAGTTAAAAACTCCTATGCTTTCACATTGGGGTCAAATATTGGAAAGGTTGAAGCTAAGGGGCACATTGAATGCCAAAGACAAGAAGAAATGTGGTATGTAAAATTTAGAACAATTTAGTTTAAGTGCCTGGTTTAGTTGTTTTAGTAAGAAGTAGGAAAATGGAAATGGAATGTGCATCATATTAGGAAAACAACAAAGTGTGCATTTTCCATTTAGATTAAGGGGTGATTAGTTAGAAGAGGGTGGTGGATACAACATATGCCCTAAAAATAAGTAGGTTGAAGGGGGAACATGTAACAAGATTCCCATAGGTTCAAGATTGTCATTCGGAGAGAAGAGCAATCTTGTTATCAAGTTGGGTCCCAAAATTCTTATGTTGTTTGTAAGTTTGTAAGACTCCTTATAATGGCTCCTCTATCACCTTTTAGGATAAAAAAAAGCTATTTTTTTACTTCTAATTCACAATTTTTGCATGATTAATGCTAAAAAAAGTTCTTTCTTTGAAAGTAACTCAATAGAATCTATATTCCCTCCTTATCCTCTCATTTTCATACCCAAAACCCTGAAATTTAATAGTCCCCCCTATATTTCCTCTCTACCATACCACAAAAGCTCTATTTCTTCTCCCATTATTCTCACCCAATGTCAACAAAAACTATTAAAACTTGGGATCACATGGAGACCTTCACAACTTCGAGGTGATGAAAGGATCAATTACATCACAATTACATGCCCCAACATCAAAAGAATGCAAGGAATTTGGCTACCACAAGAGCTTTGCAAAGGTTGCATGTAACACAATGATATTCAACAACATCAATATAATGGAAGGAAGGTGGCTACTATAAGAGTTTTGCAAAGGTGCATAGGTGTATATGCAATCATCTGGATTTGGTCCTCATCATGTTCAAGATTCTTTAAATTTGAATCTTCATGGAAGTGAAGCTCTTGGTCTTTAAGCATCAATGCAATGGTGGGATGGTTGTTATGGTCTAACATGTCTTCCCTTTGTTACCCATGAAGTTGGAAATTTGTATAGAACTAGATATCAATTCTATTAAGACAATTTGAATACTATTTTGAACGTTTTATGGTGTCAAATGTGTTAGTAAGTGATCTTAGTATGTTTGTATTTGTTACATACAAACATTGGGACATTATTTTTTCTAGATGTATCTCTTGCTAAACTTATTCATGAAAGGATATTCTTTTGCACATAAGAATACAATTTTTTTTCTATGAATGATGATTAAGATAGCTTCGAGATTATTAAAGTTAATACTCTTCTTAGTTTAGAGTGGCCACAACTAGATTCTGTTCCATAATCTTTGAAGTTTAAGATGGTAATGGACATACATAATTCTCTCAAATTCACACTGTCGAGATTTGTAGGTCTAATTTGGACTCTACCAATCCATTTTTTTGTGCTTATATTTCAAGTTTTACTTTTGTATAAAAACACCTTGAATTCAATGGAGAAGAATGTTTACTTTGCATGATGTTAAAAAGGCATTAGACGATGCAATGAATGCCAAATTTTATTTTTTACCATGTGACAGTGCAATTTAGATAGAAGCTTTGAATCATTGGAGAAAAAGGGTTTTCCATTCCTTTACTCGTTGCCAAACACATTAAAATTATTTGTGATGGCATACTAACAAGTGAACATAAACAAATCAGTGAAGAAGAATTCAATAATATGGAAGAAAGGATCTTAGAGTCAAAGGTTCCTAATCCAATCATTGCGCATAGAAGGAGAGAGGAGAAGGAGAGAGGAGAACATGAAGATAGATTCCAACATGTAAGTATTTTCAATTGATATCACTCATTCTTATTGCTTCATGCAGATACGATTCTCAAGATTTTCTATAGGAGGTGACTGAAATTGAACTCTTTGCAGCCAAGAGTAGACAAGATAAATTGTCTCATGGAGGTGGCTCTTGTATTGCAAACTACATTGGGAAACTTCCTCAACAACGCTTTGTAGTTATCCATAAAGACTATATTCCTCAAGGGCACTTCATGACATGGTTTCTAAACGCATTAAGTAAATTGCTTTCCATACAAACCATACTCAAGGGACCAATTGTGTTGTTGATTAGAAAGTTCCTCATAATTACAACTTTAGGTTCTAACTTCTACAAAAAAATTCTTGTGTAGGATTTGAGGTTTAAAAATAGTGAAGATATCGTAGATGTGTTTTGACGTACACCATACCTATGGTTTTGTAGCTTCAAAAGAGACTCAAAGAATGGATCGAATCCGATGAATCTAATTAAAAAATTTTCCAAAAAAATACACTTTCCTATATCGGTTGTCTCATTATCACTTGAAATTGTTGTGTATATCATATTTCAAAGTTTTTGGGATTGTTTTTGTCATATGGAGAAGTTTTTACCAATTATTTGTATATGTATGATATTTAATATGCTACGCATTGCATAAAGAGGCCAAAAAAATCCTTTCCATAGAAACACGTGAGAAGTTGCAAAACGTTCATGGGTGTGTTAACAATAGCTTCTACAATTCATGGTGGAAAACTCAATTTAGTAAATTTGGGTTATTTTGAGATAGACTGGCATTTTGATGGGGATTTGAAGACTACCAAATGCATTTTTCCTTGCAAACAAGGTGTATATACTCTTTATCCTTGTCCACATTGCACATATTCTTAAGAAATAATAAAAAGATAACAAATGAGTACATATGGTTTAGATGAATACAGAGATGCACATACTTCTAGGGAATGGGATATACATGTTAGAAAAGCCTTATCATGACACATTAGATAAAGACTGGAATCCCGTTAATCCATTTGCATTAGCAAATTTTCCTTTTGCACATTGCATGCGTTCATGAAATGTTTTGATACATTATTGAATTTCCATATAGAATACATATTTTCCATGAAACTAGTTGATAATCTATAAAGCTAGGAAAACTTTGAAGGAACCTCTTAATTGAATTGGTTTCCATAATGGGAGTGTAACTCTAGTTACCACGAACTTGTTGAATCCCAATATATTTTGCAATAAATATTTATGATAGGGAAGAAGTCAAGAAACATTTATTAGAAGATGTATAATTACTAAAAATAATACGTGGAGGAAGCTATGGAAAGACTTATGCTTGATCACAATTGCTAATGATTCTCAAGTTGATCTTATTAGTAAGAAAAAAGGAGGTTTGTTAATGCCTTCATAAGTTAGTAGGCTTAATGAGTCTTACTATCTTTAACAAAAGTCCATGTAAATTGTTTCAAAATACATTAATGGAGTTCAAAACGTATTTCGTCCTATCTAAAAATTTCTTAATCTTTCAAATTACTTGTTGAAAATATTTTTTTATAGATATTTTATAAACTTTCAATATATTTTGTTTTCACATGGAGTATTTTGTATGTATTCATGTGGATCATTGGATATCTTCAATAAAGAAGGATTGACATTTCTTTGATATCCATCACGTATTGGGATGGAATCAAGTAAGAGTTTTCACTTGAAAGTGCTTATGGAGCTATTAAAACTTTTATTAAGTTATCATCATTCTTAGACGCATGAGAAGTTACACAAGGAACTGTAATTTTTTCTTCTTATGACCCTATTAGTATTTCCGAAACTTAGAGTTATCATAAACCTTATAAGTTTGCAAGTATTCATGTTCTCTTGTCCATCAAAATAGCACAAAAACTTATTATAATGACATTAAATGACCTCTCTATCACTTTTTAGGATAAAAAAAGATATTTTTTTAATTTAATTCATAATTCTTGCAGGTCTAAAGCTCAAAAGAGTTTTGTCTCTCAAAGTAATACAATAAAATCGTGTGCGTACAATCATGAGGGATAGACGTTGATCATATACTAACACCCCCCCCCCCCTCAATGTTTAGCAATGATAAATCGAGTAGGTCTCTATCCTATGCCTATCTGTTGTAGATGCCTATTGAGCTGCTCTCTTACAAGTTCTTTAGTGAATATGTGAGCACAATATGCCTCTGTTGGACAATATTCTAGCTCCACAATTTCATCTTCAATTAGCTCAGGAATGTAATGGTATTGTACTTCTATGTGCTTGGTGTGAGCATGAAATAATCATTTCTTTGTAATACCCATACAACTTTGATTATCACACTTGAGTACAGTCACTATATTTCATGGAAAGCCTAGACCTGCAAGAATTCTCCTTAACCAGAGTGCCTCACAAGAAAAAAAACAAGCTGCTTTGTACTCTGCTTCAGTGGAGGAGAGTGCAAGAGTTGGTTGCTACCTACTTACCCAAGAAGATATTCCTGAACCAAGTGAGAAACAATATCCAGAAACTGATTTTCTAGAATCATAATCTTCAGCCCAATCTAAATCACAATATCCTTGAAGTGTATCACCTGTGGTATAAAAAATACCAATATCCAAGGTTCCTGCAATGTACCTTAGAATTTGCATTCTAGCATTCTAGTGACTCTCCTTAGCTTTGTTGGAAAACCTGATTAACACTTCAACAACATAGCAAATGTTTCATCTAGTGTTGCACAGAGAAATAAGACTTCCAAGGAGCTTCCTATACTTCTTAGCATCTACATCAGGCATGTTATCATCCATCGATAGCTTATGATTTACCTCCATAGGTGTGCTAGTTGGTTTGCAGTCCATCCTTCCAAATGCCTTGATAATTCTTCGGCATATTTTTGTTGTGAGATGAAAATGCCATCCTTCCTTTGCCATACTTCAATTTTGAGACAAAAATGGAGTAGACCTAAGTCTGTTATTTCAAACTCAGTTCCGAAGTTGATCCAAGTTTCATTGATGAGTTCCTGATGATCTCCTGTAATGATCAAATCATCTACATATACAATGACAACAACTAGCTTCTTATCCCTTTTCATTACATACAACTTAGCATAAGAAGTATTTCTTTCAAAACCCATAATTTTGAAAAAATTATCTATCTGTTGGTACCAAGCCCATGGAGCTTGCTTAGTCCATACAAAGCTTTCTTCAATCTGCAAACTTTATTTTCTGAATTGGGAACCTCAAAACCTCGTGGTTGAGATACATATACCTCCTCCTTGAGGTGACCATTCAAAAATGCAGCTTTGACATCCATCTACAAAATAGGCCAAGCCTTTTGTGCAGTTATTGCAAGTACCGTCCGAATACTTCTCATGCGTGTTGTTAGTGCAAAAGCTTCTTGAACATCAAATCCTTTGATCTGTGAAAAACCCTGTGCAACTAATCTTGCCTTATACTTTTCTAATGTTCCATCTACTTTATACTTAGCTTTCCAAATCCATTTAGTACCTATTACCTTCTTCTTCGGCGGCAAGTTGACTAGATCCCATGTATCATTTTTTAGTATACTATCATACTCACATTGCATTTCCGCTCTCCAACCTGGATCATCAAGGGCTTCTTCAATGGTGGTAGGTTCCTTTATCGATCCCATGACAATGTGTTATGTGGCCCTTCTTTGCTCCTCTATTCTCTTTGATCCTTGTAATCCATTCGAGGAAGCTTATAGTACATCTAAATGTGGATTGTGATCATCAAAGAGCTGTTGTGCCCACTTTGGTAGTGGCTTACGCTCTGCAGCTACAATTGGTTGGCTTTTTATTGAGGAAATTTCTCCATTAGATGTTTCCTCCTCCTCAACTTTCACTTGTCTTTTGATAGGCACAAGGTGAGATATTTTTCTGCTTGATGAGATAGTAGATTTACCTTTATCTTCTACTAAGTGTGGTCGTTCATCAAACATCACATCTTGACTGACAAAAATCTTCCTTGCCTCAGGATCCCACAACCTGTATGTTTTAGACTCTTTGCTATATCCTAGGAAGACACACTTTTTGCTTTTTGGTCCAACTTTGATCTTGTTGAATCAGGAATATGTATATAACAAAAAAAACCAAAAATTTTTAAATGCAAAACTGAAGGCTTTTTACTAGAATATGCTTCTTGAGGAGTCATCCCCTTCAGTGCTTTTGTGTAGCTTCGATTGAGAATGTAGACTGCTGTATTGGATGCTTCTGCCTAGAATGAATGAGGCATGTCTTGAGCCTTTAACATACAACGAGCCATTTCAACTACTATCATATTCTTGCACTCAACAACACCATTTTGTTGAGGTGTATGAGCTGTGGTAAGTTGCCTTTTCACACCATGCTCCTTATAGTAATTATTGAATTCTGTTTATAAGAATTCACCTCCTCTGTTTGTTATGAATTTCTTCAGTTTCCTTCCTCATTCATTTTCCACATACTTATGCCACATTTTAAGATTTTCAAAAGCATCAACCTTCTCTCAAATGAAACAAACCCACATCTTTCTATTATAATCGTCGATTAACAACAAAAAGTAGAAAGATCCTCCTAAAGCAGGTGTATACATTTTACGATAGGGATTAGAATGTACCAACTCTAGAAGAGCTTGAGATCAATTGCTGGTCTCTCTTGGAAATGCCTTTCTTGTTGCTTGCCCATCATACAAGATTCACAAGGTTCCTGCAACTCTGAAAATCCAAGAAAATGAGCAACCATCCCTATTCTTTGCATCTCCTTCAAAACTGCAAATCCGAGATGTCCAAATCATTGGCTCCATAAACTGCTTACATCTCTATCTTTTGTAGAAGTTAAAGCACTTAACTCATACAAGTTATCATGTCTTATGCCTTTACCTACCACATTACCTAATGAATCCATGATTTTTGCACCACTCTTATTGAAGTGAACTTTGAGTCCACGATCTGTTATTGCAAAAACTGACAACAAATTTCTTTTAAGTGTAGGTACATAGAGAACATTGGATAACGTTTTCTCAACACCTATAGAAGTGATAAAAGAGATGGTTCTAGTTCCTTTCGCTAGACACTTGGAGTCATTTCTAGCCACTACATTGATGGATTCCCATAGAGGCACTAGGGAACTATACCAATCCTTTTTACTAGTCATATGGCAAGAAGCTCCACTATCTAAAATCCATGGTTCATCAACATGAGCTTGAGCAGATGAGCATCACTCTTCAATAGCTACCCATAGTTCTAGCTCTGTGTTCTTTGCAGATTCTTTGTTCTTCCACAATGATTTTATAGTCCCATTCCGTTCATCAACTTGCTTCTTTCTACAATCCTTGATGGCATGGCCTTTCTTTTCACAATAGAAGAAACTTCGTGTGAACTTTTTCTTCTTTGGCTTCTTCTTTCATCCATCAAAAGAGCCTTTACCTTTTGCATTTGCTCAAAATGCAGCATCACTTGTACTTTGTTGATTCTTCAGCCGCATCTCTTCTTCTAAAAGCATAACACAAAACTCTTCAAATGTAAGGGGAGTTGGTCTTACCTAAGTGTTAAGGGCTGTTACTAATCCATCATACTTTGCTAGAAGAACACGTACACATCTTCAAGTCAGCTCTTCTGGTGTTATAACAACACCAACTATAGCCAATTGATCTTGAAGATGTTTTATCCATTTGATAAAATCTTCAACCTTTTTAGAATCAAAATGCTTTTCATTTTCCAACTCATTTTTAAAATTTTGTATCCTAGTGTTGTTCTTGGTCTCATATTGATGAGCCAATATGCCCCAAGACTCCTATGCTTTAGTAGTATGTTGAACTAAAGTAAGCACATAATCACTTCCACTAGTGACAATTGCAAATAATGCATCAGCATTCCACCTCTTCCAAGCTCGTAGAAGATCTGATCTTACTAAATAATCAATCTTGAATTTTTTGGATCTTCAACTCGTATAGGCTTTGGATCCAATCCCATCAGTCCCATGACAGCGTCAAGTAATTCATAGGAGTCCAAAATTGCAGAAATTTTGAACTTCTAGAGTGTATAGTTGGTTCCATCCAGCTTCCCTTTAGTGAATGCAGGTGGGAAAATTTGAATAGGTGCAGCATTAACATTAGGTGAAGCACCAAGAACAGTGTTTGAAGATGAAGCCATCATGTAATCACTTGAATAATCTAATGATATTCTAGTCTGCTAGTAGGCTAAAATAGTGATACTTCTCAAGCTATTTGAGCCTTATGGCTCTATTACCATGTAAGACAATAGTTACACCATATAGCACACGAGAAGTAGTAGAGAAGAAAACAAATATAGAAGAATCTCAACAATTTTCTACTAGCATCAAGCACAAAAATAATGGTGTTGTCCACCCCTGCACTCTCAAGGTAGAGCTTAAATGGTGATCTAGACAACTCTAGATAGGGAGATACAAGGTAGATGTATGCTAGCTCAATTCAATATCTCAAGTAGTGCAGAAGTCATGTATATATAGGATCATGGGTGACCTTCCATGGACGGCTATACATGGGCGGTAGAGCGTGGGCGGCCACTGCCTACGTAATTTCCATACACAGCTTTGAACCGACCTAATAAAAATGAATGATTTCTGACTCTGAAAGGGAATATTCCATGGAATATTCTCTTTAGTGTCGCGTCGGGGGCGCTGCCCCCAGACAAGATAAATTGTCTCATGGAGGTGTCTCTTGTATTGGAAATTAGATTGGGAAACTTCCTAAAGAACTCTTTGTAATTATCCATAAAGACTATATTCCTCAACGTCACTTTATGACATGGTTTGTAAAGGCATTAAGTAAATTGCTTTCTGTATCAACCATACTAAAGGGACCAATTTTCTTCTTAATTAGAAAGTTCCTCATAATTCAAACTTTAGTCTCTAAGTTCTACAGAAAATTGTCATGTCAAATAGATATATCTATAGGTTGAGGGGTTGAAAAATAGTGATGATATAGTAGGTGTGTTTTGACTTACACTCTACCTATGCTTCAAAAGAGACTCAAAGAAAGGATCAAATCCAATAAATGTAATTAAGGAAGTTACCAGAAAAATACACTTTCATATATTTGTTGTCTCATAATCACTTGAAACTGTTGTGTATATCACATTTCAAAGTTTTTTGAATTGTTTTTGTCATATGGAGAAGTTTTTACAAGTAATTTGGATATGTATGATATTTAATGTGCTACCCATTGCATAAAGAGGCAAAAAAAAAGAAAATCCTTGCCATAGAAACACGTGAGAAGGAGTTGCAAAAAGTTCATGGTGTGTTCACAATGGCTTCTAAAATTCATTGTGCAAAACTTAGACTCACATTTGGATGGGGATTTAAAGACTACCAAATTCATTTTTCCTTGCGAACAATGTGCATGTATTCTTTATCCTTGTCCATATTGCAAATAGTCTTAAAAAGTAATAAAAAGATAACAAATGAGTGCATATGGTTTATATGAATACACAGATGCACATACTTCTCGTGAATGGAATATACATGTTAGAAAAACCTTATTAGTAAACATTAAATAAAGATTGGAATCCCGTTAATCCATTTGCATTAGCAAAGTTTTATTTTTGCACATTGCATGGCTTCATGAAATGTTTTGATACATTATTGAATCTCCATATAGAATATATATTTTCCATGAAAGTAGTTGATAATCCATAGACCTAAGAAATCTTTCAAGGAACCTCTTAATTCAATTAGTTTTCATAATGGGGGTGTAACTCTAGTTACCACAAACTTGGTGAATCCCAATATATTTTGCAATAAATATTTATGATAAGGAAGAAGGCCAGAAACATTTATTAGAAGAGGTATAAGTACTAAAAATAAAAGGTGGAGGGAGCTACGGAAAGACTTATGCATGATCACAATTGATAATGATTCTCAAATTGACCTTATTAGTAAGAAAAAAGGAGGATTTTTAATGCTTAGATAAGTTTGTAGGCTTGTTCATAGTGATGTCTGCGGTCCTATGCAAACACCCTCTTTTGGAAATTATCTTTACTTCATTACTTTCATTGATGACTTTTTGAGGCATGCATGGGTATATCCGTTGAAAGGAAAGGCTGAAGTTTTTATGTGCTTCAAATAGTCTTTGGTTTTGGATGAAAATCTGTTTGCATGTAAAATGGGCACCCTCTATTCTGATCGATGGGGGTAATATATGACTTCTGATTTTAATACATTTATGGTTGAACGTGGGATAAAACATCAGCGTACATTGCCATATATACCTCAATAGAATGGAGTTGTTGAACGGAAGAACAGGTCACTCATGGAGATGGAAAGGTGTATGGTCAAGAGTCATTCCTTAGCACATAGTTTCTAGATTGAAGCTATTATGTATGCATCATATGTACTTAACATGTGGCCCACTAAAGCACTACATCTGATTACTTCATATGAGGCTTGGCATGGTGGCAAGCCATCTATAGCTCATTGACGTGTTTTTGGTTGTTTGGCATATGCATTAGTGCCAGAACAACATCGTGGAAAATTGTATGATAAAGTAGTAAAATGTATTTTTTTTTGGTACAATTCTGAAAGCAAAGGCTATCGTTTCTATCATCCAGAGACAAAATGCATTCTGGTTAACGATGATGTTGTTTTTGTGGAAGATGTTATTCATCCATTACTTTCATGTACTAAGGAGACATTAGTTAGCTCCAAAGAGATGTATGATACTTTGCTACCTTTTTTTATAGGTGGAAAATCTTGTGCTAGTCCTAATGAGGCATCTTCTCACAGTTTGCAAGTTTACATGATGCACTTGTTGATGGGACAACTGATATTGAGGAGGATAAAACTATGCCAAAATGGCGAGTGTAGACTTTGTGTGATAGCAAATTAGATGCACCTCTTTCATATTATACTTAGTGAGGCTCTCATAATGCCTCTTTTGCATCAGATTACGATGAGATGGCTGCATCTACTCGCTCTGATGAGAATGAACCCATTTTATTTTATGAAACAAAAAGTTATGAAAACTCGATGGCTGCTATGCAATCTAAATATGATGCAGTAATGAAGAATGGTACTTGGTCTTTATGTGACTTGCCTCCTAGAAAGAAGTCCATTGGCACTAAGTGGGTATACAAGCTAAAGCATAAGCTAGATGGAATTGTTGATAGGTATAAGGCCAGGCTTGTTGCAAAGGGTTATGCTGAGGAAAAAGGCATTGATTTTGATGAGACCTTTGCTCCTACTTGCCGAATGACTAGTATTCATAGCATGTGTGCATGTGCAGCCCATCATGGTTGGAATGTACATCAGTTGGACCTTAAAACTGCATTTTTGAATGATGACTTGCATGGAGAAGTGTATGTTTTTCTACCCTGTGGCTTTATGTAGAAAGGGCAAGAAAATTAGTTGTGCAGGTTAAAGAAAGCATTATATTGTTTAAAGCAAGCACCACGTGGTTGGTATGAAAAGATACATGCCTATGTGATTGCACATGGTTTTGAGAGTAGTGAACTAAGAGCACATTATATGCTGAGCGTGCCAATGATGTGCTTCAGATCATTGTTGTCTATGTTGATGACATGCTACTTAGTGGTCCTCATGAGATACATATTGCTAATTTCAAGGCTAATTTTCATGCCTCATGTGAAATTTTTCGTTTGGGACATTTGCATCATCAATTGGGCATTCAATTTATGCAAGTTGATGATAGAATAACTTTGTGTTAACGAAATATATTGATACGTTATTGCAATGTTTTGGTCTTGAAGACTACAAACCTATTGCTACTCCTATGGAGAAAGGTTTATGGTTGAGTCTTCATGATGCTGGAGATGCATTTGATGCTCCTGTCTATCATCAAGTTGTTGGATGCTTGATTTATTTTGCATTACTCAACCAAATATTCAATTTGTTGTCTCATAAATGAGTAGGTTCATGCATTGCTCAAGTGCGAAGCATTGGTAGGCGGTTAAGCACACTTGGATTGTTTTATCCCAAGGGGGATCACTAGTGCAGGATTTGCGTGCTTTTTCAAACAGTGATTGGGTTGGTTGCTATAGCATTCGTGTGTTCACTAGTGTTCTTTGCTTCATGCTTAGTAGCTCATGCATATCTTGGTTGAGCAAGAATCAGCCTGCTATGGACACTTCCTGTTGTGAGGCTCAGTATAAGGCAAATTTCACAATGATTGTTGAGTGTGTGTGGCTCAGATAACTTATGGGTGATTTTTAATTGAGTAAATAAATACTTTTCCTCTAGGAATATACTATATATAATTAAATATATAGACTATTAGGGTTTAGAATTTATAGTAATATGTATAACTAGGATTTTGAAATTAAAATAAATATATATAAATAAATATATACAAATAGAATCTTAGATTTAATATTCATATATATAATGAAATATATATAAAAATTAGGATTTGAGGATAAATACTATTATATATAATTAAGTAGAAAAAATTAATAGAAAAAACTAGGAGTTAAAAATTTGAAGTTCTATGTATAAATAAATATATAAAAAAATAGAGTTTTAGAAGAAAATTAATATCTCTAATCAAATTAGCAAGACTGTCATTTTAGAATTTATAGTAATATGTATAACTAGGATTTTTAGATTAAAATAAATATATATATTTAAATATATGAAAGTAGGATATTAGGTTTAAAATTAATATATATATATATATATATATATATATATATATATATATATATATATATATATATATATATATATATATATATATATATATATATATATATATATATATATATATATATATATATATATATATATATATATATAACTTATGATTTCAAGATAAATACTATTATATATAATTAAGTAGAAAAAATTAGTAGAAAAACCTTTTAGAATTTGACGTACTATGTATAATTAAATATGTAAAGAAATCTAGTTTTAAGATTCAAATTATTATATATAATTAAACATATCATAAATTAAAAGTCCTAACATCTCCACATGGTAAGACATGGAACCTTTTGATCAGGAGGAGAGGATGCCATGTCCTTGCACTCAGTGCAAGTATCAAATATTTCAAAAACAATGGATTTGTATTACACACATTCGAGAATATAAATCCTTTGATACAAATCGACTATAAAACCTTTGCTACTAGTCTCATGGTTCGAGTGGTGAGTAGATCGACCCACACGATATTGCACCATCTACCTCTCATGGAAAGAGGAGAACAAAATGGGGGGTAGAAGGACAAGGTATTGGTAGCATGAGAGAGAATGATCACATGAAAGTAGTGCTCAAGGCATTTCATGACATGGATGAAGACCATGATAGTGGAGAAGGTGTCATTGATTCCATGGATATGACTGAATTTCCACAATCACAAGCCGATAAAAAACATCAAAACATATGAAGACTAACCCATTTACCACTCTACAATGGGGCAAAGATATCTATTCTACAAGCATCGCTCGCAATGCTCAATCTTCAATCTATTTATGGATGGTCAGATAGCAGTGTTTTTCAATTATTAAGGTAAAGTGGATTTGAGATAAACTTTCATTGTTGTATGAGAATAAATTTATTTACAAATATCATTATAAATACTTATCCCTTACAAGTTTTTGAAAGATCCATTTTTCCTAGATGTTAATGACATGCATCCAATACATGGAGATGCAAAGAAGCGTTTAGAGTTTTTGGGTATGGATTACACAAAGATTTTACCTATCTGAATGATTAGATTCTCTTTTGCAATGAGTATGAGCATCTAGCCATATATACCTTCATAAGTTCAGAGTTATCCAAACTTACGAACTCAAGATAGAGAACACAAATACATACACATTGGAAAAAATAACAAACAAAAGCAAGAGACTTAAGACCAATATAAGACATGAAAGTTACAACCAAGAAAGAAAACCAATACAAAAAGAGATGCACACACACATGAACACGAACACATACACATACACACACACACACAAAACAAAAAATAATAAATAAATAATAAAAATAAAATAAAAAATAAAAAATAAAAAAATAATAAATAATTAAATAATAAAAAATAATAATAAATTAAAAAAGAAACAAATTAAAATAAAAACTATAAAATATAAAATATATAAAAATAGAATTTAAAATAAAAGAAAATAAATAAAAAAATAATTCCATAAATAAATAAATAAATAATGATTATATATATATAAATATATGTATATAAGCAAATTAAACAAAAACAAAACGAAATAAAATGTGCATCGTCAACTTCTATGTCTGTCCTAAACAAGAAGTATGAGCATCTAGCCATATATCCAAAGTATTGAATGAAAAGTTTTGGAGAGGACCTTGTGGGGGAAGGAGTCCCACAAAGATTCTTCATCACTTTCCTATTATCCCAAAAACTAAGAGCATGTTCAAATGCAAATCCATAGCTCAATTAATATCATATCATGCAAAGAGTAGATCTACAAATGGTAATACAAGTGTGTACTGACTTCGATGCCTAGAAACACATAGATAGCAAGTGGCTAGAGTTTATCAGAGACACTCAAAATATATGTATAGGCCTAGTTATGGATTGCATAAATCCATTTGATTTATGCAGCTTCTCATGGAGCACATGGTCTATATGTTTGGTCAACTATAACATCCCACCATGGTTGGCTACCAAAAATGACCATTGAATATTTCTCTAATTATATGAGGTAAGTATAAGCTAAAAAACATGGATGGATACCTTGCATTAGTTTTGGAAGAGTTGTGCATGTTATGGGATGATATTACTATATACAAAATGTCTCAACCTTTGACAAGATGGGATGAGCAAGTGCAAGGCATACTTATGTGGACCATGCATGACGGGCCTAGTTATGGTGAATGTTCAAGTTTATCGATTTTGGTTTACAATGCATATTCCCTATGTGGGTCATGGCTCAAAGCATGCTACTTCAAAGCACTTCAGAAACCTATCTATGAAAGACATCATAGATATATACCTGATGGATCTATGTTATGTGAAGGACAAATTGATTGAGAAGCACAATGGCAAATGAAAGCAAGCTATTAGAATCTGTTTTGGGGTGTAGGAACACCACTTGCTAGTATGAAATGATTGTCAATCTTTTACAATCTCCCTTTTGCAGTGAGTTATTGATCAAGCACTTGGTGGATCCAATGTATATTTTATGAATATTGGAGAGATGATCTGGAAGAAATTGATTGGAAAGAAAAAAAGCAAAGTGCAAAGGGATGACTTGGAAGAACAAGGTTGTATGCAAGAGATGTGGGAAATACCAAGATATCTACTGAGTATATGAGATATCTAAAGACTGTCTTCACATGGAATGACAATCTTGGAGGGATCAACTCTCATGATTGCCACAAGTTTCTGTAGTTTGTGCCCCATCTAGTTATGAAAAGCTATCTTTTCAAACATGTATAAATTACCATTTATAAAATCAGTTTCGTGATACGATGGATCTCATCTAAAAGGATAAGGAGAGATAGCATAGATAGTACCAAACTTAATGCTATAGAGATTGTCTATATGGCTGAGAAGTACTTTCCCATAAGTACTCTCATAATTCAAATTCATTTATTGGTTCATGTGATTGACAAAGTTACAATAGCAAGAAGAATTCACATTCGATGGATGTTCTTCCTAGAGTGATTCATGAATACACTAAAAAGGTTTTTTCATTAGAGAGCACGTCCACAAGATAGCATGGCAGATGATGGCTTGTACAAGAGTCCTTGGTATTCACAAGAGAGTTTCTGCTTACGTTGGATCTAGAAATGCCTTGCTTATGGGGCAATAATGAAGATGTTCCTCTCATAGGTAATGATTCCTAGGATAAAGAGAGCCAAATTAATGTGGACATAATTATCAAAGAGAAGGCAATAAAATTTTTGATCATTAACTTGGAGCCCATGTAAACGTAGTTGGAGAGGTATGAGCTTCCTAAGGAGGCAAACACAAAGGAAAGAGGGTAGCTCTGAAAGAACTAATCGACTCGCTCTTTGCCTCTTTCAAAAAGTCTTCGATCTCTTCCAACCTTTCCAATGAGTAGATATGTAGATGATGTTGTTTCAGAAGCAAAGGTAGCAGATGAGCATATCTCTGAAGAAGAGAAGGAAATCATAAAGCGATGTGATTAGGAGTATTAAAAATACAGTGTACTATGGTCTCATGGAGTACATTTTAGGATCATATGCATCGATGAAAAGAGGACTACTTTTTATAGTGGAATGCTGATGAACTTTCTCCAAAAACGTAGAGCTAGCATAACACATAAAATTACTGAAGAAGATAGTGATCCAAGATATATTCAAGCTATCATTCAAGAGATTTGAATACTTTTTGTTTGATATGAAGTAATTCAAAGTAGTCATTGCTAGAAGAAATGTAACATGAGATGGGATAAGCGTAGTTTTCTTCAACTAGACTCCATGAAGCTATTCATATATGAAAGAGACATATTTGTACTTCTCAAAAAATGTGAGTAGGTTATCTTTATACCATATTTGAAACAACCAAAGTGGGTATTCGTTTTACAGGTAGCTCCATGTAGCTACTAAACTTGTGAGGACATAGACATAGAAGAAGTTCCATCTGCAGTGGGCTCTTGATGCATATGATAGTCAAAGAGAAAGACATCATTGCCCTTAAAGAGAAGATCTTTGAAGAAGATGAGGTGCATGAGGACATAATAAATGATATGCTATATGAGGACAATGATCAGGAAGGGGCAATCATACTAAGAGATCTAGAAGTTGCCAATGTAGAGCTATGTGTCAAATCTCCAAGAGGATGCTATAATAGAGGAGTTATTGATCAAGCAATTATATGTACTTATTTGTGTTTAGTTAGTTGCTATGTTTTCTTTATAGATCAATAATTTTTTGTGTTATTCTATATTAATTCTTTGAGTTTTATATTGTAGAGCATGATGGGAGATAGTGCACCGTTAATTGCATATTCCATGAGAAAGGAGTAGTTTCTAGGATTCATATCTCAACAACCTTTTGCTTATCATGCGATCCTGTCATAGTATTGGATCCCTCATACGAGTACTCCCACTAGTGGTACTCCCTTTGTTAGGATTAATCCCATTGGATATACTCCTTTTGGCAAGACTACTCTCATTAGCATCACTATTTGGTAGGAATACTCTTGCCGTCACCACTCTTTGGAAGGACTACTCTCGCTAGTACCACTTTGGCAGGACAACTCCTACTGGCACCACTTCCTTTCGTGGTACTCTTGTGTTTATGACCACCACCACCATCTTCTCAGTCATCCTCTAGTGGCTTTAGTAGTTGAGGTGTGTACTAGCATTCAACACCACAATACGATACAAGCGTTGATCTAGCTCATTTTTCTAGGTTAGGTTTGAGGTCACATTCTTGAGGAGCTAGTTCCAAAGGTGGATCTATGGGTGGATCAAGAGCAGGAGGCGGATGTTGTGGAGGCCGTGTAGATGTTGTATCACCTATAACTAGTCCTCGAGCAACTATCTCAAATGTAAGTACTCCATACATTATACCATATATACATCAAGATTCTTATGATCATGACAACTCCAAGGTATAGCATATCTTAGATGGAGCTCCAATGATTTATGCAGTCTAAAAGGCCATGTATCAGTGCATACGATGGCTATGCGTAATATAATTTGGATAGTCTAACATGATCAAGTGGAGTGAACAGGACAAGGATAAAAAGAATTATATCACAGAGATGATTTATCGTAAATCACCTAGCACTTGGGATCCCTATTATCAACTGAGAGTGGATTCAATACAAGACACGTGAGGTGATGTCCCATCGATGATCAAAGGCTTACGAAGCTTTCAGAGAAGACTTACCAAAGTTTGTATGGCTAGACCATGAGGAGTGAGACATGATTCACAATGAGCAGTAGTAGATCCCTGACCGATATCTTCATTAGTGAGATGCAATAGCCAAATATCTAGACACGATCAGAGTGTCATATTTGGATAGCGACGATTATAACATGATGCATCACGAGTTTTGTATATTCCATTTTGATGAATGGATTTGCTTATATTCAGCATGTCATGGTTGTTGATGTCATATTTTGTATATTTATTGTAGGAGTTTGTAGTGGGTCATCTTCCGACACGAGTAGAAGAGGCTTGTGGATATCTTCTCGGATTGGTTGCACTATTGTAGGACTTGAAGGAACGCGATGTAGTTATTTCATAGGAGTATCTATCATGACGTGAGCTTTTGTGCTTGATTTAGTATTTTCTAACTTTTGTTTATAAACATCATTTCAATTTGTTTGATTTCATGAATGTGCTTTGTAGTAGAACTACAGATAAAGATGCTATGATGCATTTGATTCTATGTATGGCAATAGTGTGCCACAATTTTATACGTGATCCATTTATGGCACTGATGCACCATAGTTTTGTATCTGGTTCATATATGAAAGTGGTTTGCTACATTTTATATTGGACTTATATATGGTAGTGATTTACCATATTTTGTATTTCGCTCATATATGGCAGTGATTTTTCATAATTATATACATGGTTTATTTATGGAATATCTCTTTTGTATATGGTTCATGGTTCATTGTGCTCCTACATAACTCTTTTATGTTTTACAAAGTGTTTTGCATTATTGAATCTTGTTTTGATTGCTAGCCATCTAAACCCTGAATTGGCAACCACTAGAGTACGTATCACTATATATACTTTGTTTTCTTTGGGTGGAGTGTATTATGCTTTGCTACACAATAGTATTATCATATTGTTGCAGTAAGGGATACTATACTCTGCCCAAAAAGAAATTTATAGATATGATCATCGATATAGATATTGGTACTTGCAGGTCAATATGCACATCTATACAATCACGAAAATACTGGTGCCATTACTGGCGCATATATCGATGGTGGTTGTGGCATACCAATGCGTATATAAGTTCCCATACCGATGCATACACCAACTTTATCATACCAATGCATACACCGATATCACCCGCAAATTCATGGTGTCATTTTATGAGTATAAATATTGGTATGAGGATCCTATGATGTAGTGTAGGCTTGCACAAGGACCTTGAACACCTTACTAAGTGGAGTTTTGGATAAGAGAAGAATTTGGAATACCTCAACTAGGGGAGTGTTGGATATGAGAAGGACATTAAAACATCTCCCAAAGGAGAGGTATTGAAATGAAAGATGCTACTCCTAGTCTACTAGAAACGATACAATAAAAAAGCTATGGAGAAAAAAATGAAATATATGAAAACATAATGAAATGAATTGAAAAGAAAATGACTTACATACAATGCTCGATGAACATGGAGAATCCATGAGGAGAAAAAGTGCACTCTATCCAAGAGCTTGGGTGAATGAGCTTGTGAGAAGTGAAGTGAGGTTATCTTTATATGGATTTGAGGGCAAATCTTCTTGCATGTGGGATAAATGTGCTTGCATGAGAATGGAAGTAAGTTGGGATAAAAGGATGAAACATAGGACTCTCAACATCCCCTCCATATGACAATCCTTTTGTTTTAAATATGGGACACTAGTGACATATGGGATCACTTAGTCCATTGGGTTTCAAGATCTAAGGATATATGTGATCATCCCAAAAAGTAGTTAACAAGAAGATATGAGAGACATAGGAGATAAGAGAAATTTAGTAGAAAAAAATCACTACTAATAGCACGTACAAACATGATGACATTGTGCATCTCTCTGCTCTTAAGGTATGATTTCTTAGTTTTATATGGAATATACCATGTAATATTCTCTTTACTATCGCACCAACATGCTATCTCTTGGCTTATCAAGGCGCCTACTAGTCCTCGTATGACCTCCCAACTAAAGTTGTTCACTGCTATCCGTGATCCCACAATTGGGGACTCTTGTAACACCCTTTCCTTAAAAATACTTTCAATGCTCCAATTTGACCTTCACCCCACATGGAAGTTGACATTCCCATCAATAGGGTAGTTCATGATGGGCAATATAAAATACACTTGTGATGGGTGTATTGAGATGGGTTAGTTTGAAGAATTTATATGTTATGCAAATGCTTTCTCTTGCGTCCATAAAATAAATATCATTATACATCTAGATAAATGAACCCTTGTGGTGGTATTCAAAGATGCGAGTTAGCCTCGTATGGGTAAATATTTGTTTGTTTCTTCCTACGTTGGCATAAAATTGCCATATAATGCTTTGGACGTCATAATAATTGATTATTTGTACACCTTTGTGGATCTCTTTAAATTTTCTTGGATCATTAATGTAGAACTTACGTTGCTATCTTTGACATACATAATTACATTGATTAATTTTATTTAAAAACTTCATGGTACGTGTTATCGAAGTTTAGTTGGCTTACTGGAAAAGCATGCACATGGAAAAGTTGGCTTACTGGAAAAGTAGGCGGGGCGAGCATAGTAATCCAAAACTCTGTGAGATTGAACACTGGTGGCGGCAGATCAACCTAACCTGGCTGGCGGGGCGAGCTATGGTGGTGGTTGACACGTTCGATCTACTTTCAGAAGAGTCGCAATCCAAAACTCTGTGAGATTGAACACTGGTGGCGGCATGGTTGAGTTTCCTATCATAGTCTGTGTGAGTGATATACATGTATAGAGAGCGGAACAGAGATCAAAGAGTTTATGCAAGATGCGTAGATGCTCAGAAGTTTTCATACCTGCTCTGCAACAAGATTCCTCAGAAGAAGAGCTTGATTTCTCAGGAGGTTAAACATGCTGAGAGAGCAGACCAGCCTCTTGAGAAATCGAGCTATCCTATTGAGACTCTCCCGCGGCACACAGTTGTTGTCTGTGTGTGTACCTTGTTTCCTCCGTCGTCTGAGAGGCATCACGTTCGAAACCGCAGTTTCTCTGTTCCGCCGCCGCGAAGCGTGAATCCGCAGTTACCATATTCAACTTCAGGCCTTGTCGCGACGGAGGAGGAATTCCAGCCTCCGCGGTTATTCAAAAGAAGGGGGTGTAGCAATGCAGGAACCTGAATAATGTCATGTCGTCAGTGACTCCCTTCGTGTTTTCAAAGCTGATCAAGTTCATTTTATGTGGCATCAAACACATTTTTTTTTGGCCGAGTGTTCCACACAGGCCTTAGTCGTGGCTTTCAAATTCTACGATGAATCAATTTTGACATCGTATGGCTCTTACGAATGTAGTCTACAGATTGCCAAGGATCAAGAAAGCCTATGGTAAGACATCAAACGCAAATGCCAACATCAAATTAAGAAGGCAATGTACTAATATATGCTTACCTCTACTCAAGAGCACTTAGAGTAAAGGCAAAGTTCAATTATACCTCCTATTACCCTAATGTGAGGATGAATCTTAATGTGGTAAACCACAAAAGAACCCAACGAGGTGTACAGTTAATCCCAATGAAGGATAAGAGATCCAAATATGATAGATACTGGCCTTTGCACACAACTCGATGAAGTTCCCACACAAAACCAAACCGAATGTGCTACAACGAACCAATGACGTACAAAACACCCAATGTGCTTAATATGACTATGTAGATGTCCGATGCTTGGCAAAATGGGGAATTGGAATTGTCAAAACCACTTTCTTTTTCTTTTTCTTTCTTTTTGTTTTTGAAGAATGCATCATTTCCCATGTCCATTCTTATCGCATCCACCAACTAATTGCAAGACGAGACCAAGTATAATGGCATTCCTTCTTGTATATATATGATCTCTATTTCATTGAAAAGTAAGGTGAATCTTATCTCTTTATCTATGCATTCTCTCTCGCCCTCGCCATAATTCCATATCCCCATCCCCGCTTCGAAGGTCTCCTCCTTGTGCACTCATGAATCATTAAAATTATGCAATCACATCCTTTGTGCACCTTTTCCCATACAGCTCGTTCTCCTTATTACTATGATTTTATGTCACCCTTTACTTTTCTTGCCAAAGGATTGTCATACAGAGCACCTGATGTCAGCCAATATAGTATCATTATACACATAACATATAGGCTTCTCTTTCTCCTATCCATATCTTGACGTCATCATCATCATGATCACACGTAAAACAACCCAACACAAAATGAATGGTAAATGGCTTTTGATGACGAAGATTATTCATTCCAAACCCAATTTTTACGCTCATTTATGCTATTAACATCTTGTTTGATGCACAGTCTGATGCGGACAATCTATGGGAAACCGATCTCTTGTGCGATTACAAATTAAAACATGCATAATTTGAGATATGGTTAAGCTCAAATGGGTGCAAGACTAAAGAGGCTTTTCAAGTGATCCATCAAACACTCTCATCTTCACTTTCTTGTCCAATACTCTCTTACTCTTTTTGATCTTCTTCAATATCATAGTCATGTTCATCTCTTTTTTTTTTGTGCTTCCATGCAAAAGGAATCTGAAAGATAGTAGAATCGAGTTTCTTTAGAGCATATGAAATACTCTATGTGGCATGTCAGGATGAAATCATGGCTTCAATTACTTTTCCATGCATCATACTACATATCAAAAGTGCTATCATAAACAAACACCAAATCTTCAGCCTGTGTTTGCTTTCTTCTCAAACAATGCCTCTCATCCAACTATGTTGTTTCATTCAATCACCATGCTTCAAATCTATCAATTTCCTGTTGTAAATTCTCCTTTCCATGCTCTTAGTGCTACACCCCAAGTTACTATAAATTTTCATGACACAAATCATTGTACCAAGGAAATAAGATCCAAGAGAGCAGATGTGATTCAATAGCAAATAAGGACTTTTGAAAGTCCTAGTGCGGCTGTTTGCTTTGTTCTCAAATGATTCTTCTCATCAAAATATATTGTTTTATTCAATCGGGTTGCTTTCTCGGTGTCAATTCTCGTTTCCATGCCCCTTTCTCATTGTAAATTCTCATTTCCATGCTCTAAGTGCTCGAATTTAAGTGAAAATAAATATTCATGAAACATCTCATTCTATCAAGCAAATAAGATGCAAAAGAGGAGATGTGATTCAATAGAAAATAAAGAACTTTGAAAAATACACTTAATTTAATAGGCATGAAAGTTCTAGTGCGAGTGCATGTCACACAATCTTTCCAACAAGCAAATTAAAGAAAATACAAATATTAAAACTTTATCTTCACAAATATTTGCTAATGCCTCGATGATGGGAGAATTTCCTTGTTTAGTTTTCCCATTTTCCTTTGAATTATAACTCATTCAAAAATTCAAATGAATCTCATCATTGGCAAAAAAGTCCCTTTGTTCTTGAGCATCTAGTTCTCCTCTATCTTCACTTTCTTGTTCAATAGTCTCTTCCTCTTTCGGATCTTCTTCAATAGCATAGTCATCTTCATCTCTTTCTTTTCTACTTCCATGCAAAAGGAACCTCAAAGGGAGTAGAGTCAAGTGCTTCAATAACTTTTCCATGCATCATATTGCATATCAAAAGCGCTATCATAAACAAACACCCAATCTTCATCTTGTGTTTTATTTGTTCTCAAATCATGCCTCTCATCCAAATATATTGTTTTATTCAATCGGCATGATTCAAACCTATCATCACACAACTCATTCTACCAAAGAAATAAGATCTAAGAGAGCAAATGTGATTCAATAGCAAATAAAGACTTTTGAGAGTTCCAATGTGAGTGCATGTCATACAATCTTCCCAACAAGCAAATGGCAGAAAATACAAATATTAACAAATTTTACCTTCAGAAATATTTGTTTATGCCTTGATGATAGGAAAATGTCCTTATTCACTTTTTCCATTTTCATTTGGAGTGTAACTCATTGAAAGCACTAAATTAGTCTCATCATGAGCAAAAACGCCCCTTGGTTTTTGACCATCTAGTCACCAATCTTTTCCACACATCCAAATGTGCATATAACATATTCCACCAAGAAATCATAAAGCTTAGTAGTTAATTTATTTTCCAATGTGCAACCTTCAACATGTTTATTCAAATCATCTCATGAAAGTACAATATACCACATGTTATGAATACCTAAAGGAATCGTAACCAAATCAATCACCCACTTAGCATGAATCCTAAGAGGGAATGTGGGGCTCAAACCATCTCAATACATCACATATGAGTGCAACTAACAAGTGTTACATGAAGCAATATAATTAGATACATTCCTAGAAAACAATACTTTCGTTAAATCTATCAAATGTAATAGAAAACCCTTTGTGAGATGTCTGTAATGAATCCTCTAGCTCAAGCATAATTTGTTTTTTCAAATTTATATTTCTTTCTTTCGCATATGTTCACATGAATAATCATAATTAAAGGTCATATAATGCATCAATACTCTTTTGGATTTTGAGTGGTTTGTGTTTATTCTAGCTTCTTTATTTCCTCAGCTCTATGTTCTGCTATTGGTGTCAATAAAACCTCCTTCACTTTATCCCGCTCTACACTCTGGACACATAACTCTAGTTTATCATGTGCTAACATATTTTGCTCAGCTCATTCCAATTTACTTAATCACTCTTCAAACTCACACAACAACTCTATTGCCAAAGAATGCTCCCCTTTGTATGAATGATCAAATAGTAGAATAGGAAAAGTCATCAATAATATATTCATTTTTTAGTAACTTTTTAAATCATCCCAACATTGTATTTGATCTTGAAGGGAGAATTTTCTTGATTGATTCCAATTGTAGCTTCTCTAGCAAAGTGAAACAACATCATAACAATAGGAATGCCATATAGTTTTAGTTTAAGGTCATATATACACAAAACATTTGATATATTCTTGGCATTAAAAAATGCATGCTTTATAACTATTGCTCCTAAGACTTGTACCAAACACTCTCTATTCAAAATGGCTTTTTGATTCAAAAAAAAAAAGCTCAAGTAGTGCATTAACTCTCTATGTGAAAAGGTCCCTTGGAATCCACTTTCTCAAGTTTTATCTTTAATCACCTATCTTGGTTAAGGTTAACTATTCTCAAAATAGTGTCAAGGTCATAAATCAAACGAGCGTCAACTTAAAAACTCCTATGCTTTCACATCGGGGTCAAATATTGGAAAGGTTGAAGCTAAGGGGCACATTGAATGCCAAAGCCAAGAAGAAATGTGGTATACAAAATTTAGAGAAATTATGTTCAAGTGCTTGGTTTAGTTGTTTTAGTAACAAGTAGGAAAATGGAAATGGAATGTGTATCATATTAGGAAAACAATGAAGTGTGCATTTGCCTTTTACATTAAGGGCTGACTAGTTAGAAGAGGGTGGTGGGTATAGCCTATACCCTAAAAATAAGTAGGTTGAAGGGGGAACATGGAACAAGATTCCCATAGGTTGAGGATTTTCATTCCCAGAAAAGAGTAGTCTTGTAATCAAGTTCGGTCCCGAAATTCCTTTTTTTTGTAAGTTTATAAGACTCCTTATAATGGCTCCTCTATCAGATTTTAAGATCAAGAAAGCTATTTGTTTTACTTCTAATTCACAATTCTTGCATGATTAATGCTCAAAAAAGTTCTTTATTTCAAAATAACTCAATATAATCTATGTTCCCTCCTTGTCCTCTCATTTATACCCAAAACCCTGAAATTTAATAGTTTGCCCTATATTTCCTCTCCACCATACCACAAAGCTCTATTTCTTCTCTCATTATTCTCACCCAATGTCAACAAAAACTATAAAAACTTGGGATGACATGGAAACCTTCACAACTTATAGGTGATCAAAGGATGAATTACCACACAATTACATGCCCCAACATAAAAAAAATGCAAGGAATTTGGCTACCACAAGTTTTGCAACGGTTGCATGTAACACAATGATATTCCAAAACATCAAAACAAAGGAAGGAAGGTGGCTACTATAAGAGTTTTGCAAAGGTGCATAGGTGTACATGCAATGATCTGGATTTGGTCCTCGTCATGTGCAAGTTTGTGTAAATTTGAATCTTCATGGAAGGGAAGCTCTTGGTCTTTAAGCATCAATGCAATGGTGGGATGGTTGTTATTGTCTGACATGCCTTCCCTCTGTTACCCATGAAGTTGGAAATTTCTAATAGAACTAGATATCATTTCTGTTAAGACAATTTGAATACTATTTTGAACGTTTTATGGTGTCAAATGCGCTAGTAAGTGATCTTAGTATGTTTCTCTTTGTTACATACAATTATTGGGACATTATATCTTCTAGATGTATCTCTTGCTAAACTTATTCATGAAAGGATATTCTTTCGCACATAAGAATACATTTTTTTTCTATGGATGATGAGTACGGAAGCTTAGAGATTATTAAAGTTAATTGTCTTCTTAGTCTAGAGCAGCCACAATTAGATTTTGCTCCATAATCTTTGAAGTGTAAGATGGTAATGGACATATGTAATTCTATGAAATTCACACATTCCAGATTTTTAGGTCTAAACTCGACTCTACCAATCAATTTTTTTGTGCTTATATTTCAAGGTTTACTTTTGTATAAACTCAAACTCCTAGAATTGGATGGACAAGAGTGCTTACTTTGCATGATGTCAAAGAGGCATTAGGCTTTTGATGCATGAAAGCCAAAGTCTATTTTGTACCATGTGAGAGTGCAATTTAGATAGAAGCTTTGAATCATTAGAGGAAAGGGTTTTCCATTGCTTTACTCAGTGCGAGACACATTAAAATCATTTGTGATGGCATTCTTACAAGTGAACATCAACAAAACAGTGAAGAAGAATTCAATAATATGGAAGAAAGGATCTTACAGTCAAAGGTTCCTAGTCCAATCATTGAGCATAGAAGGAGAGAGGAGAACATGAAAATACATTCCAACATGTAAGTATTTTCAATTGATTTCATTCAATCTTATTGCCTCATGCAGATACTATTCTCAAGATTTTCTATAAGAGGTGAGTGAAATTGAACAGTTTGCAGCCTAGAGCAGACAAGATAATTTGTCTCATGGAGGGGGCTCTTGTATTGCAAACTACATTCGGAAACTTCCTAAACAACTCTTTGTAATTATCCATAAAGACTATATTCCTTAAGGGTACTTCATGAAATGGTTTCTAAAGGCATTAAGTAAATCGGTCTCCTTATCAACCATACTCAAGGGACCAATTGTGTTCTTAATTAGAAAGTTCCTTATAATTCTAAGTTTAGGTTCTAACTTCTACAAAAAACTTCATGTGTGAACTAGATATATCTGTAGGATTTGGCGTTTAAAAATAGTGATGATATAGTAGGTGTGTTTTCACTTATAAAAGAGTCTCAAAGAAAGGATCAAATCCAATGAGTCGAATTAAAAAAGTTAGCAAAAAATACACTTTCCTATATGGTTTTCTCATTATAACTTGAAATTGTTGTGTATACCATATTTCAAAGTTTTTTGGATTGTTTTTGTCATATGGAGAAGATTTTACCAATAATTTGTATATGTATGAAATTTAATGTGCTACCCATTGCATAAAGAGGCCAAAAAAAGACATTGTCATAGGAACACGTGAAGAAGTTGCAAAACCTTCATGCGTGTGTTCACAATAGCTTCTAAAATTCATGGTGCAAAACACAATTTAGTAAATTTGGGTTATTTTGAGATAGAACGGCATTTGGATGGGGATTTAAGACTACCAAATGCATTTTTCCTTGCAAACAGGCCGTATCTACTCGTTATCCTTGTCCATATTGCACATAATCTTAAAAAGTAATAAAAATACAACAGATGAGTACATATGCTTTAGATGAATACACAGATGCACATACTTCTATGGAATGGGATATACATGTTAGAAAATCCTTATCATTACACATTAGGTAAAGATTGGAATCCCGTTAATCCATTTGCATTAGCAAAGTTTTCTTTTTGCACATTGCATCCCTTCATGAAATGTTTTGACACATTATTGAATCTCCATATACAATACATATTTTCCATGAAACTAGTTGATAATCCATAAATCTCTGAGAAATTTGAAGGAACCTCTTAATTGAATTGGTTTTCATAATGGGAGTGTAAGTGTAGTTACCACAAACTTGTTGAATCCCAATATATTTTGCAATAAGTATTTATGATAGGGAAGAAGTCAAGAAATATTGATTAGAAGAGGTATAATGACTAACAATAATAGGTGCAGGGAGCTATGGAAAGACTTATGCATGATCACAACTGATAATGATTCTCAAGTTGATTTTATTAGTAAGAAAAAAGGAGGTTTGTTAATGCTTAGATAAGTTGGTAAGCTTAATGAGTCTCACTATCTTTAACAAAAATCCATGTAAATTGTTTCAAAATAGATTAATGGAGTTTAAAAAGTACTTCATCCTATCTAAAAATTTCTTAATCTTTCAAATTACTTGTTGAAAATAGTTTTTGATAAATATTTTACAAACATTGAACATTTTTATTTTCAATAGAAGGATTAACATTTCTTTGATATCCATCACGTATTGGGATGGAAACAAGTAAGATTGTTCACTTCAAAGTGCTTGAAAAGTTACATAAGGAAGTGTAAAATGTCTTTTCCTTATGACTCTCTAAGTATTTCCCAAACTTACAGTTATCATAAACCTTAAAAGTTTGCAAGTAATCATGTTTTCTTGTCCATAAAAATGGAACAAAAACTTATTATAATGACATTAAATGACCTCTCTATCACATTTTAGGTTCACAAAAAGCTATTTTGTTTAACTTTTAATTCACATTTCTTGCGTGATTAATGCTAAAAAAACTTCTTTCTTTCAAAATAACTCAATAAAATCTATGTTCCCTCCTTATCCTCTCATTTTTATACCCAAAACCCTGAAATTTAATAGTTTCCCCTATATTTCCTCTCAACCATACCACAAAAGCTCTATTTCCTCTCTCAATATTCTCACCCAATGTCCACAAAAACTATAAAAATTTGGGATCACATGAAAACCTTCACAACTTGTAGGTGATGAAAGGATACATTACCACACAATTTTATGCCCCAACATCAAAAGAATGCAAGGAATTTGGCTACCACAAGAGTTTCGCAAAGGTTGCATGTAACAGAATGATATTCCACAACACCAAAACAATGGAAGGAAGTTGGCTACCATAAGAGTTTTGCAAAGGTGCATAGGTGTACATGCAACCATTTGGATTTGGTCCTCATCATGCTCAAGATTATGTAAATTTGAATCTTCATGGAAGTGAAGCTCTTGGTCTTTAAGCGTCAATGCAATGGTGGGATGGTTGTTATTTTCTGACATGTCTTCCCTGTGTTACCCATGAAGTTGGAAATTTCCAATAGAACTAGATATCATTTATGTTACGACAATTTGAATAGTATTTTGAACGTTTTATCGTGTCAAGTGTGTGAGTAAGTGATGTTAGTATGTTTTTCTTTGTTACATACAAACATTGGGTTATTATTTGTTCCAGATGTATCTCTTTCTAAACTTATTGACAAAAGGATATCCTTTTGCACATAAAGAATAAATTTTTTTTCTATGGATGATGATTATGGAAGCTTAGAGATTATTAAAGTCAATTCTCTTCCTAGTTTAGAGCGCCCACAACTAGATTTTGTGCCATAATCTTTGAAGTGTAATATGGTAATTGACTTATATAACTCTCTCAAATTCACACTCTCGAGATTTGTAGGTCTAAATTGGACTCTATTTATCCATTTTTTTGTGGTTATATTTCAAGGTTTACCTTTGTATAAAAATACCTAGATTTGGATGGACAAGAATGTTTATTTTGCATGATGTTGAAAAGGCATTAGACTTTTGATGCAATGAATGCCAAAGTTTATTTTGTACTATATGAGAGTGCAATTTAGATAGAAGCTTTGAATCATTGGAGAAAAAGGGTTTTCCATTCCTTTACTCATTGCCAAACACATTAAAATTATTTGTGATGGCATACTAACAAGTAAACATAAACAAATCAAGGAAGAAGAATTCAATAATATGGAAGAAAGGATCTTAGAGTCAAAGGTTCCTAATCCAATCATTGAGCATAGAAGGTGAGAGGAGAACATGAAGGTTGATTCCAACATGTAAGTATTTTCAATTGATATGATTCATTATTATTGCTTCATGTAGAAACTATTCTCAAGATTTTCTATAGGAGGTGAGTGAAATTGAACACTTTGCAGCCAAGAGCAGACAAGATAAACTGTCTCATGGAGGTGGCTCTTGTATTGCAAACTACATTGGGAAACTTCCTCAACAACTCTTTGTAATTATCCATAAACACTATATTCCTCAAGGGCACTTCATGACATGGTTTGTAAAGCCATTTAGTAAATTGCTTTCCATAGCAACCATAATCAAGGGACCAATTGTGTTCTTGATTAGAAAGTTCCACATAATTACAACTTTAGGTTCTAACTTCTACAAAAAAAATTCTTGTGTCAAATAGGTATATCTGTAGGATTTGGGATTTAAAAATAGTGATGATATAGTAGGTGTGTTTTGATGTACACTATACCTATGGTTTTGTAGATTCAAGAGAGACTCAAACAATCGATCAAATCCAATGAATCTAATTAAAAAAGTTACCAAAAAAATACACTTTGCTATATTTGTTGTCTCATTATCACTTGAAATTGTTGTGTATAGCATATTTCAAAATTTTTGGATTGTTTTTGTCATATGGAGAAGTTTTTACCAGTAATTTCTATATTTATGATATTTAATGTGCTACCCATTGCATAAAGAGGCCAAAAAAATACTTTCCATAGAAACACATGAAGAAGTCGCAAAATGTTCATGGGTGTGTTAACAATAGCTTCTAAAATTCATGGTGCAAAACTCAATTTAGCAAATTTCGGTTATTTTGAGATAGAGTGGCATTTGGATGGGGATTTAAAGACTACCAAATGCATTTTTCCTTGCAAAAAAGGTGCATATACGTTTTATCCTTGTCCATATTGCACATATTCTTAAGAAGTAATAAAAACATAACAAATGAGTACATATGGTTTAGATGAATACACAGATGCACATACCTCTAGGGAATGGGATATACATGTTAGAAAAGCCTTATCATGACACATTAGATAAAGATTGGAATCCCATGATTCCATTTGCATTAGCAAATTTTCCTTTTGCAAATTGCATGCCTTCATGAAATGTTTTGATACATTATTGAATTTCCATATAGAATACATATTTTCCATGAAACTAGTTGATAATCCATAAAGCTATGAAAACTTTGAAGCAACCTCTTAATTGAATTGGTTTTCATAATGTGAGTGTAACTATAGTTACCAGGAACTTGTTCAATCCCAATATATTTTGCAATAAGTATTTATGATACGGTTGAACTCAAGAAACATTTATTAGAAGAGGTATAATTACTAAAAATAATAGGTGGAAGGAGCTATGGAAAGACTTATGCATGGTCACAATTGCTAATGATTCTCAAGTTGATCTTATTAGTAACAAAAAATGATGTTTGTTAATGCTTAGATAAGTTGTAAGGCTTAATGAGTCTTACTATATTGAACAAACCTCCATGTATATTGTTTCAAAATACATTAATGGAGTTCAAAAAGTATTTCATCCTATCTAAAAATTTCTTAATCTTTTATATTACTTGTTGATAATATTTTCTTGTAAATATTTTACAAAGTTTCAACATATTTTGTTTTCACATGGAGTATTTTGTATGCAATTATATGGATCATTGGATATCTTCAGTACAGAAGGATTGACATTTCTTTGATATCCATCACGTATTGGGATGGAATCAAGCAAGAGTTTTCACTTCAAAGTGCGTATGGAGCTATTAAAACTTTTATTAAGTTATCATCCTTCTTAGATGCATGAGAAGTTACACAAGTGTAATTTTTCTTATGACTCTCTTAGTATTTCTGAAACTTAGAGTTCAAAGAACGAAGGTAGAAAAGTGTGTTTCGAAGCGACGAAGTTTGATCTAGCCAACCGGCACAACACCAGCCCTTGAGCTTATGGAGAATCAAATAGATCTTATTAGCATGCAATAAGTGCAAAGAAATACACTATGTAATTTGGAGCATCAAGGAGAATGAGTCCATACAAAACAGATAGGTTCGCGGGTTGACTAGCTCAAAAAACTTACTATATATGGAAGAGACAATGAACTTCAAATGCCCATAGCGACCAATGTGATTACAATGAGAAAAAATACTTTTATGGGAGTGATACACATAGGGTTTAGTGTATGGAATGCAAAAAAGTATAAGGAATACGCATAATATGCTATAGGAATGAATGCGACATTCACCGGTGGTACTTCCTATTTTTCAGGAATACATAGAGATTGACCCCAAGACACAAAAACTCAGCTGTCTCCGAATCTACTGAACCAAATAATTTGAAAATTTTTAGGCATAAACTAGACACTTATACCTTTCCACTGCATTATCTTGCACTCAATTTGGAGCTCTAGAGAGAGAGGAGCAGCCTCTGCAAAATTACTGTTGGCAAAGAAGATGATGCAGAGAATTGAAGGAGCAAGACAATGATGGTCACAAGTGTATGTATATTGCTTCCATGTAATGTACTAGTGATTTCAAGTCTTTATATAGCCTCTAGGAGTGTTCCACGACTTTTACAAGTTGAATTTGAATTCAAATGAAGGTGGGAATGGTTGTTGGAGGGAACCAATTCACTTTCCTACAATCTAGGAAAAGTGAAGATCTAGTTTGATCTACTTTTAGGTGATTTGATTTGATTGATTGAATGCAACTTCAACCACCATAAATTCGTGGGATTTGGGCTCTATATTTCTACCTTTACATGTGTAAAGCTCAAGGCTTTTACAATGGTAAATGAGCCATCAAAAATCTCTCAAGAAAATAAAATAAATGAGCATATGAAAAAGAACTCTCCAACGGATATTCTTTCGATGCGATAGCCTTTGATGTAGATCAAATACACCTCAAGCATAGTTTAAGATTGATGTTCCAACAGCTCCCTCTCAAGCTAAAGTATGCTCGAGTCTTCATTCTTTGATAGGTTGAATACCTGCCATAGCTTTGAATCTACAAAGCTTTACTCCATTAAATGCCTTCGTCGTCATATCTGCTACTTGCTTTTCAGTAGGAACATAAGAAATGTCAATCTCCTTTGCGATGAGCTTCTCCCTGATGAAGTGGTAATGGACTTCTATGTGCTTGGTTCTCTCATGAAAAATAGGATTGGCCGCTCGATGCATGGAACTTACATTATCTCCAAATATGTGAGGTTTGGAACTCACAAGTCCCAAATCTGTATAGAATGCTTTTAACCATATTGCCTCTTGAGTTGCTATGGTCAAGCCTCTATACTCTGCTTCAGTTGAAGATAAAGCAACTGTTGGTTGCTTCTTGGAACTCCATGACACTAGCTTCGAACGTGCAAATGCTAAGTAACCAAATGTACTTTTTCTATCATCTTTAGCTCTTGCCCAATCTGCATCTGAGTAGATTTTGATATCCAAATCTGAAGAGTAAGGATAGAATATACCTTCGTTGATTGTACCTTTGAGATACTTAAGTACTCTCTTAGCCGCATCTATATATGGTCTTCTCGGTGAGTGCATGAACTGACTAAGCACTCCCACACTATATGAGATGTCTGCCCTTGTATGAGTAGCATATATCAAGCCTACCAAGCTTTGATATTCTTTAATGTCTTCAATTTTCTCACCTTCATAAACACTAAGTTTATGATTCATCTCCAAAGGTGTACCTGCAGGTTTAGTGTTCTCCATTTTGAACTTGAGAAGAAGATCCTGAATGTATCTTCTTTGAGTCAAATACATTCCTTCATCTGTATATATCACCTGCATACCTAGGAAATATGTGAGCTCACCTAGGTCACTGATTTTGAACTCCTCTTGCATGTGTCTCTTGATCCTTTGAATGTCATTTAGATCATCACCTGTCACAATAATATCATCTACAGATACACATAAATAGATAGCTTCATTGTGATTCCTTTTGATGAATAGAGAAGGATCTGAGCTGCTAGCTTTGAGCTCTTGATCTTGAAGATATGTAACCAACCTATAATTCCAAGCTCTTTGAGCTTGTTTCAATCCATACAATGCTTTCTTAAGTCTGCAAACATAAGATGGATGATTAGGGTTTTCAAAACTTGGTGGTTGTGACATGTATACCTCTTCACTTATCCAACCATTTACGAATGCATTTTTCACATCAAGTTGGAGGAGTCTCCAATTCCTTGCAGTAGCTACACTTATCAATGTCCTGATTGTAGTCATCTTTGCAACTGGTGAGAATGTTTCCGTAATAGTCTATAACATGAGTTTGTGAGCATCCTTTGGCAACTAATCTTGCCTTGTACCTGCAAAATGATCCATCTGAATTTCTTTTAACTTTATATACCCATCTGCAACCAATTGCCTTTTGATTTGGTGACATTGGAACCAAATCCCAAGTGTCCATTTCCTTCAATGCATCTATCTCTTCATTCATGGCCTTTTCCCAATTAGAGTTTCCCTTTGCCTCTTCATAGGTTGAGGGTTCCTCTGAAATAGGGTCTTTTGCCAAGTATATTGAATGCTTTGTAACGAATGTGGAATCATATCCATACCTTTCTGGTTGTTTCTTCTCTCTTGCTGATCTTCTAGGTGCTTGTTTTGAGCATTCTCCAACCTCTTGCATCTTTGCTTTGCCTCTTGACTTCCATAGCTTGTAATCCCTTTCTCTTTCATCTTGGTCATCGTCTGTATCACTTCTTGGATCCTGGACCTCTGTATCATGCTTCCTTCCTAATTGATGAGAGTCAGAATCAAGATCATGTGGTAGTGTTACCTTCTGTTTGTCTTCATCATACGAAGACCTGTGTTCTTCAAACACAACATCTCTACTTGTAGTGAATCGCTTGGTTGAAGGATTGAAGAAACTGTAACCCATCTCAGTTGAATCATATCCAATAAACACTGCCTTTGTTGCCCTTTCATCTAGCTTACCTCTTATTTGTGATGGTACATGAACATAAGCTAAACAACCAAAAACCTTGCAATGTTCAAGACTAGGTTTTCTTCGATGCCATGCTTCATAAGGAGTCATACCTTGAAGTGATTTGGATGGTAGTCGATTAACAAGGTACACAGCAGTTGAAATAGCTTCTACCCATAGATAATGTGGCAACTTCTTCTCTTCAAGCATTGTTTGGGCTGATCCAACCAATGTCTTGTTTCTCCTCTCTGCAATTCCATTTAGTTGAGGAGAGTACCTAGTAGTCACTTCCCTTTTGATACCTTTGTCCTGCAAGAACTCATCAAACTCTTTGGAGAAATATTCTCCCCCTCCATCAGATCTGAGCTTCTTTAGTGATCTACCTGTATGATTCTCCACATGTGTAAGATACTTCTTGAAGCAATCAAACACTTCATTCTTACTCTTGATAAAGTATAGAACATTCCATCTACTATGGTCGTCAATAAATGAGACATAATACCTTAATCCTGCCAATGAAGGTTCTTGACTTGGTCCCCATACATCTGTATGTACTAAGTCCAATAAGTTGTTGTGGATGTAGCCTTTGTGGTTGAATGGTTGTCTTTGTGCCTTCCCAATCTGACATGCATCACACTTGTTGATCATGTGTTGCTTTGATATGTTTGGAAGTCCTAGAACACTTTGATCCCTGCATATATGCTTCAAGGTTCTTTCATTCACATGAGCAAGTCTCTTATGCTGCACTTCAAGCTCACTTAGGGTTTGAGACCCAAAGTTGAATAGAGCGATGTTCCTGGTTTCTCCTACTTCAAAAGTAAAGAGCCTACCATGCTTCTCACCTCGGGCTATCTTCTTGAAGCCTTGTCATGGATCTTTCACAAAAGCTCCATGTTGGGTGTACCTAACTTGCAAGTCTTTTTCAACTATTTGGCCTACACTTATTAGGTTTTTACTGATAGTGGGTACATAGAGAACCTTACTCAGAATGTTTGTCCTGCCATTAGAAGCTTTGACATTACCAATCTTCTCCACATTGTGCTTCGTGTCATCCCCTTTTTGCACTTCATGTCTATGCTTTGGACTTTCCAAATCAGATAGAAGAGCAATGTTGCGTGCAACATGATTCGAACATCCTGAGTCTATGTAGAACAAATGATCATCTTCTTTACCTTCTTTGTGGCTTAGATTCATAATAAGCAATGAGTCTTCATGTGGTTGATCTTCTGAATAATTGTTGTAGTCCCTTCTATTATAGCTTCTATTGTTATTGTTGAAGTTGTGTCCACCTCTCCCTCTATTGCTGCCATATCCGCCTCTTCCACTTCTTTTCTGGGTCTTCCCATTGAACCAGCAATTCTGAGTGGTGTGGTTGTTCTTATCGCATATGACACAAGGTTGAACATTCTGACCTTTGGCTTTGTCTTGCTTTGGTCCTTTCTTCTTCCCTTTCCACTTGCTCTTGCTTGCAAAGTTGGCTTGGGAAGTCTCTTCTTCATCTTCTTCCTTCTTCTTGCCTTTCTGATTCTTATCCTTCTTATCTGCATATAGAGCACTAGTTGAATTACCATGATAGGAGTTACCTTCCTTTATGCTATTGTTGGCTTCTTGTATGAAGAGTTGTCCAAGAAAGATGTTGAAGTCAGGAGTTTTCACACCCATGATGAGGTCATAAGCCACCCTGAAGGATTGCCATTGCTTATCACTTCGAATGCCGTTGAGAATTTGCCTCATGATGACCTCTTCTTCAAAAAGCTCTCCAATGGATGCTAACTGATCCGCAACCTCTTTGACCTTGGTAACAAACTCTGTGATGGTTTGTTTAGGTGTCTTCTTCATTTGGTTGAACTCGTTCCAAAGATGATTCTTTCTTGCTTTGGTACTAGCAGAAAAGAAAGTCTCGAGGGCATCCCATGTCTCTTGAGATGTCTTGCATCCTCTAATATGTGGTAATAGAAAGTCAGAGATAGAGTTTAGTATGTACGACCTTGCTTGAGCATCCCTTGTGCACCAAAGTGTGAGCTTATCTGTGTCCTCTTGTGTAGGTCCTCCTATGGATCTTGGAATAGGCATAGCTTCATCACCTGCTACAATTCCATAAAGATTTCTACCTTGCAAATAGGCCTCCATCCTTATTTGCCAAGCCGTGTAGTTGTGTCGATCAAGCTTCTCGATCATTGAAGGAAAGCGGTCACCCATCTTGATCTAGCTCTGATACCACTGAAAGAACTTGGAGAAGCTTGTCGAAGGTAGAAAAGTGCGTTTCGAAGCGACGCAGTTTCGTCTAGCCAACCGGCAGAAGACCAGCCCTTGAGCTTATGGAGACTCAAATAGACCTTATAGGCATGCAATAAGTGCAAAGAAATACACTATGTACTTTGGATCATCAAGGAGAATGAGCCGATACAAAACAGATAGGTTCGCGGGTCGACTAGCTCAAAAAACTTACTATCTATGGAAGAGACAATGAACTTCAAATGCCCATAGCAACCACCGTGATTACAATGAGAACAAATCCTTTTATGGGAGTGATACACATAGGGTTGAGTGTATGGAATGCACAAAAGTATAAGGAATAAGAGAAATATGCTATAGGAATGAATGCGACATTCACCGGTGGTACTTCCTATTTTTCAGGAATACATAGAGATTGATCCCAAGATAGAAAAACTCGAATTTCTCCCAATCTACTAAATCAAATGCTTTGAAAACTTATAGACATAAACTAGACACTTATACCTTTCCAATGAGTCATCTTGTACTCAATTTGGAGCTCTAGAGAGAGAGCCCTAACCTCTGCAAAAGTATTGTTGGCAAAGAAGATGATGGAGAGAATTGAAGGAGCAAAACAATGATGGTCACAAGTGTATGTATATTGCTTCCATGTAATGTATAAGTGATTTCAAGTATTTATATAGCCTCTAGGAGTGTTCCACAACTTCTAAAAGTTGAATTTGAATTCAAATGAAGGTGGGAATGGTTGTTGGAGGGAATCAATTCACTTTCCTACAATCTAGAAAAAGTGAAGATCTAGTTTGATCTACTTTTAGGTGATTTGATTTGCTTGATTGAATGCAACTTCAACCACCAAAAATTCGTGGGATTTGAGCTCTATATTTCTACCTTTACATGTGTAAAGCTCAAGGCTTTTACAACAGTAATTGAGCCATCCAAAATCTCTCAAAAAAATACAATAAATGAGCATATAAGAACTCTCCAACGGATATTCTTTCGACGCGATAGCCTTTGATGTAGATCAAATCCACCTCAAGCATAGTGTAAGCTTGATGTTCCAGCAAGAGTTATCATAAACCTTATAATGATTTAAATGACCTCTCTATCACTTTTTAGGATCAAAAAAGCTATTTTTTATTTAATTCACAATTCTTGCATGTTATCAGCTCAAAAAAGTCTTGTTTCTTAGCATAATGCAATAAAATCTGTTTTCTCTCCTTAACATCTCATTTTTATACCTAGAACCCTAAAAATTAATATTTTCCCCTTTATTTCCCCTCTACCATACCACAAAAGCTCTATTTCGTCTCTCATTGTTCTCATCCAATGTCAACAAAAACTATAGAAACTTGGGATCATATGAAAACCATCACAACTTGTAGGTTACGAAAGGATGAATTACCACACAATTACATGCCCCAAGATCAAAAGAATGCAAGGAATTTGGCTGCAACAAGAGTTTTGCAAAGGTTGCATGTAACACGATGATATGCCATAACATCAAACCAATGGAAGGAGGTTAGCTATGACAAGAGTGTTGGACAGGTGCATAGATATACATGCAACCATCCGGATTCGGTCCTCATCATGTTCAAGATTGTGTAGATTTAAAATTTCATGGAAGTGAAGCTCTTGGTCTTTAAGCATCAATGCCATTGTGGGATGGTTGTTATTGTTTGACATGTCTTCCCTATGTTACCCATGACATTGGAAATTTCCAATAGAACTAGATATCATTTCCGTTAAGACAATTTGAAAACCTTTTTGAACGTTTCATGGTGTCAAATGTCTCAGTGAGTGATCTTAGTATGTTTTTCTTTGTCACATACAAACATTGGGTTATTATTTTTTACAGATGTATCTCTTGCTAAACTTATTCATGAAGGGATATTCCTTTCCACATAAGAATACATTTCTTTTTTCTATGGATGATGATTATGGAAGCTTAGAGATTATTAAAGTTAATTCTCTTCTTAGTCTAGAGAGGCCACAACTAGACTTTGTTCCATAATCTTTGAAGTGTAATATGGTAATGGACATACATAATTCTCTGAAATTCACACTCTTGAGATTTGTGGGTCTAAATTGGACTCTTCGAATCCATTTTTTTGTGCTTATATTTCAAGGCTTACTTTTGTAGAAACTCAAACTCCTAGAATTCCATGGACAAAAATATTTTCTTTGTGATGTTGAAAAGGCATTAGGCTTGCGATGCAATGAATGCCAAAGTTTATTTTGTACCATGTGAGAGTGCACTCTGGATAGAAGCTTTCAATCATTGGAGAAAAAGGGTTTTCCATTCCTTTTACTGAGTGCCAAACACATTAAAATTATTGATGATGACATACTTACAAGTAAACATAAACAAATTAGTGAAGAAGAATTCAATAATATGGAAGAAAGGATCTTAGAGTCAAAGATTCCAAGTCCAATCATTGAGCATAGAAGGAGAGAGGAGAACATGAACATAGATTCCAAGATCTAAGTATTTGCAATTGATGTCATTCATTGTTATTGGCTCATCTAGATACTATTCTCAACATTTTCTATAGGAGGGGAGTGAAATTGAAGAGTTTGCAGCCAAGATTAGAGAGGATAAACTGTCTCATGGCGGTGTCTCTTGTATTGGAAATTAGATTTGGAAACTTCTTGAACAACTCTTTGTAATTATCCATAAAGACTATATTCCTCAACGGCACTTTATGACATGGTTTCTAAAGGCATTAAGTAAATTGCTTTCTGTATCAACCATACTCAAGGGACCAATTCTCTTCTTAATTAGAAAGTTCCTCATAAGTACAACTTTAGGTTCTAACTTCCAAAGAAAATTCTCATGTCAAATTGATATATCTATAGGGTTAGGGGTTGAAAAATAGTGATGATATAGTAGGTGTGTTTTGACTTACACTCTACATATGCTTCAAAAGAGACTCAATGAAAGGATCAAATCCAATGAATGTAATTAAGGAAGTATTTTCGCATAGTTTTTGCCTCCTCAATATCAGTTCTCTCATCAACAAGTGCATCATGTAAACCTGCAAAGGTTGAGAAGATGCCTCATTAGGACTAGCACGAGACTGTCTACCTATATATATTGGAGCTAACTGATGTCTCCTTAGTACATGAAAGTAATGGATGAATAGCATCTTCCACAAAAACAACATCATCGCTAACCAGAATGCATTTTTTTCTCTAGATGATACAAATGATAGCTTTTGCTTTCAGAAATGTACCAAAGAAAAAACATTTTACTGCTTTATCATCCAATTTTCTAAGATGTTGTTCAGGCACTAATGCATATGCCAAACAACCAAAAACCCCTCGATGAGCTACAGATGGCTTGCCACCATGCCAAGCCTCGTATGAAGTGATCGACTATAGCACTCTAGTGGGCCACCTCTTAAGTACATATGATGCATAGATAATAGCCTCAATCTAGAAACTATGTGTTAAGGACATACTCTTGACCATACACCTTGCCATCGCCATGAGTGACCTGTTCTTCTGTTCAATGAATTCATTATATTGAGGTGTATATGGCACTATAAACTGATGTTTTATCCCACGTTCAAGAAGAAATGTATTAAAATCAGAGGGCATATATTCCCCCCATTGATCAGAACAGAGGGTGCGCATTTTACATGTAGACACATTTTCATCCAAAACCCAAAACTATTTGAAGCACATAAAAACTTCGGCCTTTGCCTTCAATGGATATACCCACGCATGCCTCGACTGGTGCAGACTTTGTGTAATAGCAAATTAGATGCACCTCTGTCATATCATACTCAATGAGGCTCTCATAGTGCCTCTTTTGCATCAGATTACTATGCGATGGCTGCATCTAGTCTCTGTGATGAGAATGAGCCCATTTCATTTTATGAAGCACAAAATTCAAAAAACTAGATGGCTGCTATGCAATCTAAATATGATGCAATAATGAAGAATCATACCTAGTCTTTATGTGACTTGCCTCCTGGAAAGAAGCCCATTGGGCCTAAGTGGGTATACAAGCTGAAGCATAAGCCAGATGGAAGAGTTGATAAGTATAAGGCCAGGCCTATTGCAAAGGGTTATGCACAGGAAAGAGGCATTGATTTTGATGGAGACCTTTGCTCCTACTTGCCGAATGACTACTATTCATAGCATGTGTGCACTTGCAGACCATCATGGTTGGAATGTACATCAGTTGGACATTAAAACTGCATTTCTAAATGATGAGTTGCATAGAGAATATGTTTTTTAGCCCTGTGGCTTTGTGTAGAAAGGGCATGAAAACTAGGTGTGCAGGTTAAAGAACGCATTATATGGTTTAAAGCAAGTACCATGTGCTTGGTATGAAAAGATACATGCTTATCTGATTGCACATGGTTTTGAGAGTAGTGCAATTGAGAGCACCTTATATGCTGAACATGCCAATGATTTGCTTCAGATCATTGTTGACTATATTTATGACATGCTAGTCAGTGGTCCTCATGAGAAGCATATTGCTAATCTCAAGAATAATTTTCATGCCTCATTTGAAATTTTTCATTTGGGGCATTTGCATCATTAATTGGGCATTCAATTTATGCAAGTTGATGGTAGAATAACTTTGTGTTAAGGAAATATATTGACACATTATTGCAACGTTTTGGTCTTGAAGACTACAAACCTATTGCCACTCCTATGGAGACAGGTTTATGGTTGAGTCTTCATGATGCTAGAGATGCATTTGATGCTCCTCTCTATCAGCAAGCTGTTGGATGCTTGATTTATTTATGCATTACACAACCAAATATTGAGCTTGTTGTCTCATAAATGAGCAAGCGTATGCATTTATCAGGTGTCAAGCATTGATAGGCGATTAAGCACATCTTTCACCACTTGAGTGGTACCCGAGTACTTGGATTTTTTTATCCCAAGGGTGGATCACTACTTCGAGATTTGCATGCTTTTTCGAACAGTGATTGGGTTGGTTGCTATAACATTCGTGTGTCCACTAGTGTTCTTTGCTTCATGGTTGGTAGCTCATGCATATCTTGGTTGAGCAAGAAGTGGCCTACTATGGCCACTTCCAGTTGTGAAGCTGAGTATAGGAAAATTTTCAAAGCGATTGTTGAGTGTGTGTGGCTCAGATGCCTTATGGCTAATTTGGGTTTTGGTGAGTCTTCTATCACTGCCATCTTCATTGTTAGTTAGAGTGCATTGGTAGTTGTGAGGAACCCTGTGTTCCATGCTCGTACTAAGGACAATGAGGTGCATTATCATTTTATCATGGAGAGGTTGTCTGTTGGAGAGATCAGTTTGGCAAATGTGCCCACACAAGAGAACATTGCAGACCTTTTTACAAACACTCTTCCTAGGGAGAAGTTTGAATCTTTCCACAAAGCTTTGGGCTTACTTCCTTTTGTGGATTGATTCCACATAGCTTGGCACTTCCTTATATATGAGTGCCAAGTCCTTGTTCACCACATCACTCCTAGGGGGGATTTGTTGATACATTTAGGTAGTGATGTGTTTGAACACACTAGGACTATTGGGGCACTTTTTTCCCCCTTTAGGAGGTCTTTTCCCCTAGCTTGTATATACGCCTACTCCCTAATGGGCTACTGATCTTTGTACATTGTAGTGGTAATACATTGAGTATTGTGTGTTGTGTGTCAAGCTTCTTCTTCTTCTTCCTTGTGCTACTCGCATGCTTTCGCAGACGTCTAACTCCAATAGGCTTTACGATTATGGTTTGAGAGTTTAACATATTACACATACGCACACACATATAGACATACACACATGCACACATATACAAGTTTTAGAGTTTGAGGATTAAAAATTAGTAGAAAAAATTAGGGTTTGAGGATTAAAATTAGTATCTATAATTAAATATTACTATATATAATCAAATGTACAAAACTTTATGGTTTTAGGATAAAAAAATAGTATATTTAAATAAATAAATAAATTATTTCACTCTAGGATTAATATAAGTATATAAAGTTAAATATATAGATTACTAGATTTTAAGACTTTATAAACCTATATATACTTGCAAATATAAGAAATCGGGTTTTAATATTAAAATTAGTATATATAATTAGATATATAAAGAACTAGATTCTATGATAAATATTAGTATACATTATTGAATATGGAAAGGAGCTAGGACTTTCAAATTAAAATAAATAGATATAATTAAATATATAAAAAATAAGGTTTTAGATTTAATATTAATATATAGAATAGAATAATATAGAAATTAGGATTTAAGGATCAACACTATTATGTATATTTAAGTAGAAAAAAATGGTAGAAAAATTTAGGGCTTGAGGATTAAAATTAGTATATATCATTGAATATTAGTATATATAATCAAATATACAAAATATTAAAATTCTAGGACTAAAAAAGTATATATTCAATTTAGTAAATAAATATTTTTGCTCTAGGAATATAACTATATATATTGAAATATATCGACTATTAAGGTTTTAGAATCTGTAGTACTATGTATAACTAGGATTTTGAAATTAAAATAAATATGTATAATAGAATTTTAGATTTAATATTAATATATATAATGAAATATATATAAAAATTAGGATTTGAGGATAAATACAATTATATATAATTAAGTAGAGAACATTAATAGAAAAAAACTAGGATTTAGAAATTTGAAGTTCTATGTATAATTAAATATATACAACATTAGAGTTTTAGAAGAAAATTAATACCTCTAATGAAATTAATGAAATTAGCATTTTAGAATTTGTAGTACTATGTATAACAAGGTTTTTTAATTAAAATAAATATATATAATTAAAGCATATGACAATAGGATTTTAGGTTTAATATTAATATATATATATTTAAATATATATAAAACTTATGATTTCAGGATAAATACTATTATATATAATTAAGTAGAGAAAATAAGTAGAAGAAAGAAGTAGAAAAAATAAGTAGAAAAAACTAGGGTTTTAGAATTTGTACTATGTATAGTTAAATATATAAAAAATTATAGTTTTAAGATTCAAATTATTATATACAATTAAATGTATCACAAATTAAGAGTCCTAGCATCTCCACATGGTAAGAGATGGAGCATTTCGATCTGGACAAGAGAATGCCATATCCTTGCACTTAGTGCAAGTATCAAATAGTTCAAAAACAATGGATTAGTACTGCACACATTCAAGAATATAAATCCTTTGATGCAAATCGACTACAAAACCTATGCTACCAATTGCATGGGTCGAGTGGTGAGTAGATCGACCCACACGACATTGCACCATCTACCTCTCATGGAAAGAAGAGAACAAAATTGGGGGTAGAAGAACAAGGTATTGGCAGCATGAGGGAGAATGATCACATGGAAGAAATGCTTGAGGCATTTCATGATATGGACGAAGACCATGATAGTGGAGAAGGTGTCACTGAATCCATGGATATGACTGAATTTCCACAATGAGAAGCCAATAAAAAACATCAAAATATATGAAGACTAGCCCATTTCAGCATGTTCAAATGCAAATCCATAGCTCAATTAATATCATATCATGCAAAGAGTAGATCTACAAATGGTAATGCAAGTGGCTGCTGACTTTGATGCTTGGGAACACATAAATAGTAGGTGGATAGAGTTTATTAGAGAGGCTCAAAAGATATGTCTAGGCCTAGTTATGGATTGCATAAATCCATTTGATTTATGTAGCTTCTCATGGAGAACATGGTCTGTATGTTTGGTAAACTATAACATCCCACCACGGCTGGCTACCAAAAAGTAACATTTAATGTTGCTCTAATTATATGAGGAAAGTATAAGGTAAAAAACATGGATGGATACCTTGCACTACTTTTGGAAGAGTTATGCATGTCATGGGATGGTATTACTCTGTACAAAATGTCTCAATCTTTGACAAGATGGGATGAGCAAGTGCAAAGCATACTTAGGTGGACCATGCATGACTTGCCTAGTTATGGTGAATAATCAAGTTTATCGATTTTGGTTTACAATGCATATCCCCTATGTGGACCATGACTCAAAGCATGCTACTTCAAAGCACTTCAGAAAACTATCTATGAAGGATATCATAGATATATACTTGATGGACCTATGTTATGTGAAGGACTAATTGATGGACAAACACAATGACAAATGAAAGCAAGCTATTAGAATCAATTGTGGGGTGTAGGAGCACCACTTTCTAGTACGAAACGGTTGTCGATTTTTTACAATCTACTTTTTCTAGTGAGTTATTGATCAATCACTTGGTGGACCCAATGTATATTTTATGAATATTGGCGAGATGATCTGGAAGAATTTTTTTGGAAAGAAGGGAAGCAAAGTGCAAAGGGATGACTTGGAAGAACAAGGTCGTATGCAAGAATTGTGGGCAATTAACAAGATATCTACTGAATATATGAGATATCTAAAGACTTTCTTCACACGGAAAGACAATCTTGCAGGGATCAACTCTCATGATTGGTACCAGTTTCTATAGTTTATGCCCCCTCTAGTTATGAAAAACTATCTTTTTGAGCATGTATGAAGTACCATTTATAAAACTAGTTTCCTGGTACGATGGATCTTATCTAAAGAGATAAGGAGAGATAGCATAGATAGTGCCAAACGTAATGCTATAGAGATTGTCTATATGGTTGAGGAGTACTTTCCCATAAGTATTATTGTGATTCAAATTCATTTATTGGTTCATGTGATTGACAAAGTTACAATAGCAAGAACAATCCACATTCGATTGATATTCTTCTTAGAGTGATTCATGAACACACTAAAAAGGTTGTTTCATTAGAGAGAACATCCAAAAGATAGCATGGCAAAGGGATTGCTTGTACAAGAGTCTGTGGCCAAGCATCGGACATCTACATTGGGTGTTTTGTATGTCATAGTCATATTAGGCACATTGGGTGTTTTCTACGTCATTGGGTTTGGTTTTGTGTGGGAACTTCATCGACTTGTGTTCAAAGACCAGTATCCATCATATTTGGATCTCATATCCTTCATTGGCTTCTTTTGTAGTTTACGACATTCAGATTCATCCTTCATTAGATTCTTTTGTGTTTTGGTTGATCTACATCTCCATAGTTTTCCAGTAAGCCAACATGTTGGCGAGTTTAGAAAGAGCAACCCTACTGAGTCTTGAAGCTCTGCAACAAAATAAATTAAAGGAAATCTTTACTCATATGAAAATTGACTTATAAATGTGACACAAAGTGATGCTCTCATGTGAATCCGGCTATAAGCATTTTATACCGATTTTATGGCAAGGTAGGAAGGAACAAACAAATGTATGCAATACGGAAGAGATAATTTTGGGATCATTGAAGGGCACTTAATGAGACTCCTGGGGACCTCGAACCCCCTCTCCCACCATAGAAGGGACTGTATGGCAGCTATATTTAGGGTTTCCTCCCACAAGATACCACTCAACCTTCGCTCCCTGCTACATGCCCCTATCTCTGAAGCAGAAATCATTGAGGTCATTGATGCCCTCCCTTCTGGTAAAAGCCGGGGACCCGACGGGCTCACTAATGAGTTCTTTAAATCATTCAAGTTGGTGGTTGCCACTCCTCTTTGTCAAGTTTGGCAAGAGGCGCTCAAGTTTGGTGCGCTTCCATCTTGTCTCAATAATGGCATTATCAAGCTAATACACAAAAAAGGGGAAAAGAATAGAATAGAGAACTGGCGTCCTATTATGATGCTCCAAACAAGATACAAGATCATTGCCAAAGTCATTGCCAACAGAATCTCTTGCCACTTGAGAGCGTGGTTAAGCGAGGACCAAAAAGGTTTCATCAAAGGTAGGTAAATTTTGGAAACCATTATAGATATCTGGGAAGGTCTTGAATTTGCAAATGAGTCTAAACAAGACGTGATCTTCCTCAAGATCGACTTTGAGAAAGCCTACGACAGGCTGGAATGGGACTATATTCTGTAGTCACTCCAAGATCTTGGATGCAGTCAGAAATTCACCAAGATGATCGCGACCCTTCTCGGAAACGCTTCGACCCAAATTAACATTAACGACAAACTTTTGAAGGTGATCAAACTTAGACGATCTATCAGACAAGGGTGCCCATTGGCTCCCCTTCTCTTTGTCATTGCCACGAAACGGCTTAGCAGGTTGGTGGAGCATCAAGTGGAAGCTGGTAATATCAAAGGCCTCTGTTTGCCTCATGACCACAATCAGATCACCATGAGACTTTTTGCCGATGATATGAACGTGTTTGTTCACAATGATAGTACCAGCCTCGAGACTTTCTAGATGTGTCTGGCTACTTTTTGTGAAGCCTTTGGATCCACAATCAACCACTCTAAGACCGCCTTTAGAGCTATTGTTGGGTCACAACCCGACCTTCTCATTGATCATGGCTGCCAAATGATTTCGCAGGGCCAAATTTTTTGGCTTCTTGAGATTCCCTTGGGGTTTGGCGTCTCTATGGAACAACGGTGCAACTGGGTGCTGGCCAAACTCGAAAACAAGCTTAACTTTTGGAGAGGTATGCAAATCAATCTTGCTGGTCGTGCTATGATTATCAACACATTCCTCTTATCATCTACCATTTATTTCCTTTCTTGTTGGACACCGAAAGAGCAAGATCTGTGCAAACTGGATAGTATTTGTAGAAACTTCCTTTGGACGGGCGACCACAATAGGAGGGGGGTGCCTAAAATCAAATGGTCCATCTGAACCAGCCATAGAGATAGTGGGGGTCTTGGTATCTTGGACATTGGGTGCATGGCTAACAAACTGGCAGCCAAATGGATGGTTAAGGCTTGGTGCAATGGGGAGGCCTCGTGGGTCAAGTTGATCTTCAGAAACAAGAATGAGTTGGCTCTCATGGGTTTCCCAAATTGGAAGAATATTGACATCTTGACCTTGTTGTTTTCCCCAACCCCCATCTTCCCAAAAGGCTCAAATCTCGTGTGCTCCCTATGGAAGAGTTGGAATAAAGTCAAAAGCTACACAAGAATAAGTGAAGACTGGAAGTTGGGAGCTGGTACAGACAAAACGACTCTATCTCGTTTCCGATCCATGGCATCCAGAGTGTGGAATCTTGGAACATTCAAAATGCCAAGAAGTTATGGAACAAAGGCTTCAAAAAATGGAAGCAACTCTGGAAACAAGACACCAACCGCTGGATCAACTTTGAGGATATTGACCCTTGCATCAACATTTCGTACGAAGAATGGAAGACTTTGCAAAGCAAATGTCTCGCTTGGGACCGACACAAAGTTCACCTTCTCATGGGACACGACACGTGAGCTCGCTTGGTCTCAAATGGCACAATGGGAATAACCTATCAAAAATCCTGAACATCAAAGAAACGATTGACTATGAGGTTAACCTCAACAAGAAGTGGTGTCTGTCATGGACGCGGCTTCATGGCTATCTAGCACCCCCTCATAGAAAGCTTAAAGTCTCTCCTCTTATGGAAAATTCTTCATCATGGAATCTGGACCAACCTTAAGGCTAGCAAAGTTTGTGGGATTCCTCCCTGGTGTAAACGCTGCCACCAGTCTATCGAAGATGTTGCACACATCTTCTTTACCTGCCCCAACTCCAACAGACTCTGGCAGACGGTTGGAAAGAAAATTAGACTTCAAAAACATCTCAACTAGCAACAAGCCCTGCTGGGAGAAGCGATCGGCTGCTCCGCGACTCTGTGGAATGCCATCAGAGGGGAGTTCCTATGGAAAGTCTGATGGGAAAGATGCGCTTTCAACTTCGGTGAGTGCCCCAAAGAGTGGTCAATTGAGAAATCGTTGTTCCTCCTTGGCAAAAGGATTGTTAATTGTAAGAAATCCCCCCCCCCCCCCTTGAGGCATCATCAAGTACTCCTTTTGATCAATAACAAGCTTAAACCCAAGTGGGCCCCACATGAGGGTGATGAGAGGGTAATTAACCTTCTTTGTAATACCATCTAAGCTGTGTAAAAGCTTCCCCTACTTTGTGGGATTTGGGGGGTCCCGTGGGCACTAGTCCCCTTCTCTTGTACTTCTCTTTATTTAATTCAAGTCCGGGAGAGTAGGCTTATGCCGAACTTCCTTTATATAAAAAAAATATTTACAGCTACAGGGCCAACTCTTTTATAGAAACGCACAAATACACAAGATAAACTGTTTGAGGTAAGCGCCCTAACTACTTGAAAAGCCAAATACACACGTAGACTTCCACATTAACATTTTGGGCAGGAAACAGACGAATACACAAGATAACTTGTATGAGGTAAGCGCCCTTACTACTTGAAAAGACAAATACACATGTTGACTTCTACATCAACATTTTGGGCATATTGGATTTTCCATTCTTAAAGAGTGGCCGCGACATTTACTTGCATTCTCATATTTGCAACAAGCTTCTAAAGCTTGAATGATGGGCAAGCACTAAAGGAAGGCATTTCCGAAAGGGAGCAACAATTGAAGTTAGGCTTTGAATTCATGGCAAGGTAGGAAGGAACAAACAGATAGTTACACCTACAAGGCTAACTCGTTTACAGAAATGTACGAAATTTTTTCACATCTTTCAATACCACCACAAGCATACTTCATTTATCTACATGTACAATAATGGACGTAAAAGCAAGCATATAAATTTTTGGATAAGATATAAGTTCCTCAAACTAAGCCGTCTCAATACATCCCGAACAAGATATGCACTTAAGAGAACGGGTAGTATATGGAATGCTAGAAGATGAACAATGTCTACCCCTCACGAGTGTATTTTGTCTTCCCAATCGTGAACTACCTTATTCATGGGAATCCCAACTACATTTTTTTTATTTTTTTTTAAGGAAGTTCGGCCTTAGCCTATTCTCCCGGACTTTAATTAAAATAAAGAAAAAAAGTTACAAGTGAATGGGACTAGTGCCCATGGGACCCCCCAAACCCCACAATGCAGGGGAGGAGTATGTCAAGCTAGTGCCCATGGGAACCCCCAACTTGTATTTTGGATGAAGATCGAATTGGAGCATTAAAAGCATTTTTAATGAAAGGGTGTTACGAGAGTCCCCAATTGTGGAATAAAGTTTAGGAGTGAACAACCTAAGTCGGGAGGTCATAGGAGGGCTAGCAAGCCCCTTGATCAGCCAAGGGATAGCATGTTGGTGAGATAGTAAGATAATATTCCATGGTATATTCCATATCTAGAGTCAATCTTGATGGAATATCCATGAAATTCATGAATGAAAATCTATCCTCATCCAGATCTTTCTTTAGCATGGAAGAGGTAGAAATCCACATGTGTTATGTGCCCATGTTATGGGTACGTGTGCATTTGTGCTTACTCTATTTGAAAACATCACTAGATCACATGAAGCTTAAGGCATATCGTCTCACCAATATGAGACCAAGGATCACACTCATACTCAAAATCTTGAAAATCAATTAGGAAATAAGAAGTTTCTGAGTTAAAAAAGATAGAAAATATCATCAAGAAAATCAAACACTTACTTGACCAACAATTTGTTGTTGATAGTCCTCAATGTGTCACCGTTGGCCTCCCGTTCTCTCTGAGCCTACCCAATAGGCACAAGATTTTCCCAAGAAAGTTCTCCACTAACATCACTCTGAGCCTACTCGACACGCACACAATTTTCCCAAGATAGTTCTCCACTACCTATAGTTCATGAGATTGAAGATTGGGGAGCTTCTATGGTCCCTCTCCTTGGTGCTAATGAAAAAAAAATCAATAGCGCACAAGATATAGATATTTTCAGAACCTTATCATAATTATGTGGGATAATTACAGTCCAATTCGACTGCTTATAAACAATCACACAAAGCCTTGTTTGTTCTCCACTCCAACACCCAATTCGATGTGCCTTGTACTCCTAGGCAAAATTAACTTCAATAATCTCTAAGACTCCATAATCATCATCCATAGAGAAAAAAAGTATTTTATGTGCAAAAGAATATTCTTTCATGAATAAGTTTAGCAAGAGATACATATGGAAACAATAATGTCCCAATGTTTGTAGGTAACGAAGAAAAACATACTAAGAGCACTCACACAGACATTTGACACCATGAAACGTTCAAATTAGTATTTGAATTGTCTTAAGGGAAATGATATCTAGTTCTTTTGGAGTTTTCCAACTCCATGAGTAACACAAGGAGGAGATGTCAGAGAATAACAACCATCCCACCATCGCATTGATGCTTAAGGACCAAGAGCTTCACTTCCATGAAGATTCAAATTTACACAATCTTGAAGATGATGAGGAGGACCAAATCCAGATGGTTGCATGTACACCTATGCACCTTTGCAAAACTCTGTTGGTAGTCAACTTCCTTCCATTGTCTTGATGTTGTGGCATATCATTTTCTTACATACAACCTTCACAAAACTCTTGTGGTAGCAAAATTCCTTGCATTCTTTTGATGTTGGGGCATGTAATTGTGTGGTAATTCATCCCTTCATCACCTACAAGTTGTAAAGGTTTCGATGTGATCCCATGTATTTATAGTTTATGTAGACATTGGGTGAGAACAGTAAGAGAAGTAATAGAGCTTTTGTCGTATGGTAGAGAGGGAATATAGGGGTGATCTTAGTTTGACTTATGACCTTGACACTAATTTGAGAATAGTTGGCCTTAACCAAGATAGGTGATTAGAGATGAGACTTGAGAAAGTGGATTCCAAGGGACCTTTTTACACACACACAGTTAATGCACTACTTGAGCTTGTTTTGTTGAATCAAAATGCCATTTTGAATATAGAGTGTTTGGTACAAGTCTTGGGAGCAATAGTTAGAAAAAATGCATTTTTCAATGGAAAGAATATATCAAAGAGATTGTGTATTTATGAACTTGAAATAAACCTATATGGCATTCCTATTATTATGATGTTGTTTCACTTTGCTAGAGAAGATACACTTGGAATCAAATCTAGAAAAATCTCCCTTCAAGAGCAAATACAATGTTCAGATGCTTAAAGAATTTATTAAAAGAGGAATATATTCTTGATGACTTGTCCTAACCTACTGTTTGATCATTCAGACAAAGGGGAGCCTCATGAAGTAAGGGTTCTTTAACAATAGAGTTGTTGTCTGAAGTAAGGGTTCTTTAGCAATAGAGTTTTTGTCTGATCAAAATATCTCAGCACATGATAAAGTAGAGTTATGTGTCCAAAGTGTAGACCGGGATAAAGTGAAAGAGGTTTTATTGAAACCAAATAGCAGAACATAGAGTTGTGGAAATAAAGAAACTAGAATAAACAAAAAACACTAAAAATCCAAAAGAGGCTTGATGCATTATATGACCTTTATTTATGATTATCCAAGCTAACAAATACCTTTATGTGAACATATGCAAAAGAAAGAAATATAAATTTGCAAAACCAAATTATGCTTGAGAATAAGGATTCAGTATAGACATCTCACAAAGGATTTTCTTCTACATATGATAAATTTAAGGAAAGTATTGTTGGCTAGGAATGTATCCAATTATATTTCTTCATGTACCGCTTGTCAGTTGCACTAATATGTAATGCATTCTTATGGTTTGAGTTCCACATTTCCTTTTAACATTCATGATAAGTGGGTGATTGATTTTGTTAGGATTCCTTTAGGTATTCATAACATGTGGTATATTGTACTATCATCATCATCAGATGATTTGACTAAACATGTTAAAGGTTGCACATTGCAAAATAAATTGACTACTAAGTTTTATGAATTGTGGACGGAAGATGCTATATGCACATTTGGATGTGTGGAAAAGATTGTGGAAGATTGAGGAAACCTACATGCTCAAGAAGCAAGGGACTTCTTTACGCATGATGAGACTCATTTGGTTCTTTCAATGAGTTATAATCCAAAGGAAAATGGAAAAACTGAACAAGGAGATTTTCCTATCATCAACGCATTAGCAAACGTTTGTGAAGGTAAAATTTTTTAATATTCTTATTTTCTTCCATTTGCTTGTTGGGAAGATTGTATGACATGCACTCGCATTGGAACTCTCAAAATTCTTTATTTGCTAATGAATCACATTTTCTCTCTTCGATCTTATTTCCATGGTAGAATGAGTTGTGTCATGAAGATTTACTGTTACTTAGATTGCAGCACTTAGAGCATGGAAAAGGATAATTTACAACAACAAATTGATAGGCTTGAATCCCATTCAATAAAACATTATATTTGGATGAGAGCCACGGTTTTAGAACAAAGCAAACAAAATCTGAAGACTCTGTCTTTGTTTATAATAGCACTTTTGATATGCAGTATGATGCATGAAAAAGTCATTGAAGCGACGGTTTGATCCCCACATGGCACATATAGTATGTGATAAGCTCTGAAGGAACTTGATTCTACTCTCTTTTAAGATTCCTTTTGCATGGAAGCATAAGAGAAAGAGGTAAAGATGACTATGGTATTGACCAAGATCTCAAAGCGGAAGAGAGTATTGAAAGATTCATCAATCTTCAGAGAGGATGAAATGTTTTTTGAACTCCATTATTGTATTAACAATAATGGAGTTCAAAAAGATACAATTAAAATCGGTTTTTATTAAAGATAGTAAGACTCATTAAGCCTACCAACTAATGTAAGCATTAACAAACCTCCTTTTTTCTTACTAATAAGGTCAATTTGACAATTATGATCAATTGTGATCATGCATAAGTGTTTCCATAGATCCCTGCACCTATTGTTTTTACTACTTATCATAAACGTTTCTTGCCTTCTTCCCTATCATAAATAATTATTGCAAAATATATTGGGAGTCCATCGATCCTTGTACAGTAGCAACAATTACATTGCAGATGCCTCACAGCAAACATGCATTATCATGCAAGAAGCGTCATACTGTTCTCAGACACACGGCACTTTCCCATTGGTGATAGCGTGAACTTGACGTGCATCTGTGCTAGAAACATTACATGTCCGGAATGGATTCCTTAAAACTTTTGGTCATATGCAACTCAGTAATATGAAAATACAGCTGAGTTGTGTATTAACAACTACAACTAATGGAAATCAAAAGGGTAGAATACGAAAAAATCTCTCTTTTTTGACAACCATATTCCTCTGCGAGCGTGGGGTTTTAATCCTCTCCCTCTCCTACACCATTCATCGGTTTACTATGCTATACGATAAAATATTGGAAAGGCATGCAGATCACCAATATAATATTGCAAATTCATCGAGAAATGCAGTAATACCCACAGGCCATATAACAAACTACGTCATAGCAAGTCTAAAGTAATATGTGTTGCTAGGAATGAAATGGAGTAGGCATAATTGCTTAGATGGCTACGAGCTTAAACTTATCATAGAATGTCTAGGCATATCCATATTTCAACCCGGGTCTTGCACAGAAGGTAATGAAAGTACTTTACTTTTATTTTCATATTGACCCCAAATTTGGGTTCTCTCAACTTATGATGCTGCAATCAATGAAGAGCCTGCCCCTAAAATCACTCGGAACTCGGATACGTGAAACACACCTTCTGTATATGTACATGCCGATAGAGAGCATCTAATGACTTCCACCATTATCTTCACTGGTTTTTCTAGCCTACTTACTAATGTGCGAGCAACATCTACAATATCACTATCACATCTGGTTATTGACTCGATCTAGATGCTATTGGAGGGGAAAAACTATGGCGCCCTTTCATGGGAGAACGCAAATAATCCACAGAATCAAAAGAGTACCTGCAAGATGTGATACGAGGAGAGCCAAACTCTAACAAAACATCTTTCCTTCTCTCCTCACTCTTATGCAAAGTAAAATGTGAACACAGCGGATTAATTTATGTTACTCTACTTAATAAAAAATGGCCTTGCTCTAGCTAGAGACCGATGGAATTCTATTTAGAAATGCATCAGCAAAGCTTTAAAGAGTGCAGCATAGGTAGAACATAAGGTAGAATAGATGATTAATTTTCTTAGTATACCCGATGTTCCAGCATCCCTTCTTTTCAAAATTATTCTCTCTCTCATTGCATTTAACCTACTTCTACCTCAGAGCACTCTCTTCTACAAATTACACGCTTGCAGCTGATTGGAGAAAAGGAAAAAAATCTCTCACCTTGTATACATGTATTAACATATCATAGAAGACCTCTTCATTCAAACAAAGCATGCAGCTTAGTATGCAGGGGAATCACTTGGACAGCTCGCCTACAAGGGATCATTGATAATCAAGATCAATGAGCATGATGCAACAACATGCTTAGCAATTTCATATCATTTGCCATGGTAGCACCCGAGCTCAACACTATTAATTAATATTCAGTGAAACTTATTTCTCTCCGTTGAATACCATGACTGCACAACCTGCAAAAGCTTAGAACGCTACATCAATCGTGTTGAACTAGAGGGAGACACATTTCAATAATGCATATGCACTAAACATTAATAGGATAACTATCGATTCTGAAACGGCCTATGTAATATTTGTGCTCCGCTAGTACTGTATGCTTGATAGATTCTAAAGTTATCTGATAAGCACAATCGAGCTGAGTTGACACATATCCAATGGTGAACATGTCACATAATTCTTTTTCTCTCTCTATTCCTGCATACATAGAATCAAAAGATTATGCATGCATGATCTTGGACCGTCATTAAAAAAAATGGGGATGACTGAAACATTTTGTAGAAGCTGCGAGGGGAGGGGGGAAAAGAAGAAAACAAAACTCCTTCTCTCCCCTCTCTCTATTACAGATCTATATTTCTTTCAGACCCCGAACGCGAATGCACACCGATGCTCGTAGAAATTCGGGAAGCAAAGAATAAGGCCCCCTCTTTCTATTACAAGTCACACATATCTAGCATTCTCTTAGTCATCCAGAAGAAAGGCAAACAAACAGACTCTCTTCCTCTCTCTCTCTCTCTCCCTACTATTGTCGGATTTCACGCACAAGTTCAAACATGTCTCTGAACGTCTAACGTAGTCCAGGCACTTCACCTTCTTTGATTCACATCACACATAATAAACAAAGAGTTAAGAACCGAAGCGCGAGGAGGAAGATAAAGCGTTGCTAAAAAAAATTGTCGAAGAAAGAAGGAGCAGAGGAAGGAGATATGGTGAAATCTGCTCCTCAAACTCCCCTTTCCTCTTTCCTCTATTGAGCAACATGAATTCTCTAGCACTTTACAAGAGCATGAACAGAGGAATGAGAGAACTCCAACACAATGATATCAACACCAGCCATCAGACAAATCACTAAGTAATACTTTTCAAAACTATAAAAAACACACTCTTCCTCCGATCTCTAGTCATTCATGATTGTTATAGAATGAATGGAGAGTTCCGCTGCTTTAGAACATACAGATCCATGAGCAAGAACGAGGATGGAGGATCCTGAAATAGGAAGGAGGGAACATGCCCTTCTCTTTTTCTCTATTCGCAACACCCCGTATCTATTTTTTACCGCCTCATTCACTCTCTCTCTCTCTGAGTTACACACAACAATGAAAAGCAAATGAGAATGACATGAAGAAGATAAAGAAAAGATTTATACCTTAAAAAGAAAAATCATTAGAGAAATTTCTTCAGCGAATTGAGATATATATACATATTCATCATTCCTTTTTTGCAATAGCCACATGTCAACTCATGCGCACTAAAAGTTGCACGTGTCAGTTTTACCTTTTATTTCCATGCAAACAGATACACGTACATATGATTCGTAAAACTTGAGAGATTATAAGTTTTTTAACTTATATTAATATAGATATTACTTGTTAAAATAAGAAAATGATATTTTACCTATATTCTTCATAGTGATTCATACTCCTAAACCATACAAAGAGTTAATAACTCACACTTATTTTATTACGAGTATACATCTAATCATAACGATATCGGTAAGCTAATGCTAACACATTCATGATCTCATAAACACATAGAAGATATAAAATGAAGATTGACAATATTGATCAATTATCCCTTTTTTCTGAATACGATTTCTTCTTTTTCTTGCGGGTAACCAAGAGAAGAATTTAGTCAATCGAAATCAATGCATTACAGAAATATGTGGCAGAAATATCAATTAATCAACTCTAAAACAAAATATTTTTATTTTTCCATATGACAATTAAAGTGAGGAAATCCTTTCGAGATCTGCCCCCACAAAACCTGCAAATCGCCCTCGATGGGCCAACCTGCAGTTCAATAGGAAGCACTATCAAATTCTTTGATAAAATCTATAATTTATCTCTAAATTATATTATAAAAAATGCTTCTAAGTTCTAATTATGTTTCTAATAATAAAGAAAATTTCTAAAATTACATAAATATGAATTAGAAATCGTTTCCATCAATGCATATAGTCAAAAATACAAATTTAGAAAATCATATAAAGGTTATTTAGATAATTGAGGTATTTACCATTCCATTAACCCTGTTCTTAACGAAAATTTCATTTATATAAGTATGCTTTCTTTTATTTCCTAGACGTCAAAGATGCATCTAACTAACTCTTCTGTAGCAAACCTCCGCCTCATATAGCCCGCATAATATTTCATAAGTGGTTTCGAGATCACAACTGAATCATATTTTTCTTTTTCTTTTCTTTTGTATTCTCTTTTTTTTCTTTTTCTTTTTTTGCAGTAGCCATTAATGTACTGCTTGATGTTCTCATTTTTCTCTTTTCTTAATTTTTCTTTTTCTTATCAAAATATAATTTATTTTTCAATCTAGATGTTTTTAATCTTTTTATTCCTTCTTTAAGATTTTTATTTCCTTGTTTTAATTGCTTTATTCTAAGTGTTAATAAATCCTCTCTTGAAATATTATCCTTCCAACCTAGACTCATCCAGTTAACTATCTGAGTATGAATAGGAAATAATGGTTTCTGATAGTACATGAGTTCAGCCGGCATAAAACCAGTTGTTCTCGTGTACTTCATTCTATCAGCCCAAAGAGCAAATGGGAGATATTTTGGCCATTGACCAATATCTCCATGGCAAGCTTTAGAAATGGCCTTCACTATGGAAGGATGCCCTCGTTCTATTTTGCCATTTGCTTGTGGATTATAAGCAGTCATAAGAGACAATCGAATCCCATGCTGTGGAAAGAATTCTCTTGCCTCTCGCATCTAACTCACCTCTATCCGCTACTACTTTTTCTATATATCCAAATCTGGATAATACTTCTTCCAAAAGGAATACACATACATTATAAATAGTATTGGAACGAAGCGCTCTACCCCTGACGTGATTTCTCAAATCCTCTCGTGCAAGAACGATGTATCTCATTCCACTATTGCTTTTAGGCATGGTCACAAGGTGGAGTACCCACTTGTAATGAATACAAGGTCGATAGGTCGGGTGAAGGGGGTCTCTATGCTTGACAGAGGAATGTAACTGGCACATACTACAAGTGCTTACAAATTCTTTGACAGTTACATACATTCTCGACCAATAGTAGCTTTCCCTAATCTTTTTATATGTAGCAACAAAGCCTTTATGACCAGCCCAAAGGCTTTCGTGCATCTCTTGCATAACTTACACTTGAAAAACCTTCAAACCTAGAACTCTTTGAGGATTTTGAACCTTTCCTCTGGCGTGTCTCCAAAGATCTCCATCTTTCAAGAAGAAGTTAAAAGACTTCTTTCTGATGTTCCGGAATTGATTTGAAGACGAGCTTGGGGAAGGCTAAAATGAACTCAGATAGTTTCCTATATCTCGCCACTCTCCTTCATAATGGTTATCTCTAAATCTCTCATATGTATAGGTAGATGTTTCATAATTTATTAAATTAATATGATTACTTAATGCTTCACTATTATTGTCAAATTTTACTCTTGAAAGCATATCAACGATAGTGTTATGTTTACCGGCTATATGTACAAAAGTAGGATTAATGAATTTAATAAAGGCTATCCATCATAGCATAGCTATGTCTGGAGAGAAACAATTAGCTATTAAACCTATTAAGGGAAGACAATCAGTGTCTACTATTACATTAGCTCCTATAAAGTACTCTTTATCTATTTTTAAAGCTGTATCTAATCCCCATAAGTCTCTCTTAATCTGTGGGTAATTCTTTTGTGTATCATAAAGAATTTTCTCTCCAAAGCCAACTGCGTACTTTGCTCCTCCTCATCATCCTATCCAAAGACCCAGCTTATACCAATAGGACTAGTGTCAACGGTTAGGATTACAGGCTTATTTCCTGTATAGTCAATACGTTTCAAAATAGGAGAATTGATTAGCAGTTGCTTTAAATGTCTCATTGTTCTAGAATGCTCATCAGTCCAAAAGAATTTCTTTCTTTTTCTCAATAAATCATAAAGCAGATTTGCTACATGAGCAAAGTGAGGGATCCAGATGACATAGAAAACACATGCACCTAGGAATCTCCTTACTTCACTAACATTGCGACATCTTTAGAAATTCTACTAATGGCATCAATTTTTCTGGATAGGGCCTACGACCGTAATGGCCACATAAATGCCCAACTATCAGCACTTCATTAACACCAAAAGTTGATTTCTCTAGGGAGAAAGTTAGTCCAACCTTTTCAAATCTTTCGAAAATCTTTTCACAATCTGAAAATTTGGTTAGAAACAAACTTTCTGTAACCAGATGAATCTAAACTTTCATCTTTTTCTTTTTCCACACACCCTTTTATTGGAATGTCATCAATAAAAGGCATCCTCACTTTTGGTATAAAGTCATGTAGGACCAGATTCATAGCATTCATCATGTGTGCCACAGAATTCGAGGCTCCTTTTGGTAAAGTACACATGCATACTAACCCCAAAGGAGTCTTCATTGTGGTCACATCTTGACTCTCTATTGCTAATTGAAACTGATCGTACCCTGAATATAGGTCTCCCATTGAATAGATGGAATGACCGGTAAATTCCTCGGCAAACTCATCTACAATGGGTCTCGTTCCTACATTCTTAATAGTGACTTTATTCACAGGTTGGAGATCCTGAATAAAGCGTAGCTTCCCGCTCTTTTTTGGTACAGTGAACCACCTATCGGAATATGGTGCTGAAGACGGTTCCAAGATTCTCATGGAAATCGTCTCCTTTAATAGTCTCATTAGCTCACATATATGAGCCTTTGGGACTAGAATTGGACGAAGATTCCAAGGAATGTGTGGTACAATGAAAATAATCATCGGAGCTACTAACTTTGGGTCTGGACATCCTATCTCCTGTGGGAATAAGGAAAAAAGCTTTACCATGACGAACAATCATCTTGGTAAACTGCTCTTTTTCAATTTGAGAAAGAAATTCATCACCAAATTTAATATATTTCTTACTCTCATCAGTAAATATGTGACCTATCTTAGATCGATCTCTAAGAATTGGGTCATTTGATACTCGCCAAAATATATCATGACTATCTTTGGGTAAGGGTTGAGCTACATGTTTTATTTTCTTTTCTGCAGTCTTGTATTTGGTTTCTATGCTAACTTCATGTTCTAGGATGAATTCACTAATGATTTCATACTCTTGAATAGAGTTAAGAATTATTAGATTTGATTCTAAAATTTCATGAGAAACATTTTCTAATTCTTCTAATAAAGTAAAACTTTTTGATAGTTCAATTATACATTCAATTTTCTCGTCATTTGAAATTAATCCTGATTTTCTAAAATATTTTTCAGTTTGTTTTCTAAATGTTTTTGTAAGGTTTTCTTAGTAATATAGTGTAAGCTAGTCGTAGGAGTATAAACTAAATAATTCTCAAATTTATATTCATTGATAGGCGAGACATCAAAACAACGTCCACTATTGTCTGGCTCAATAGTGGAGTCTAACAGAAATTTTGATCATAGTAAGCCCCATTTTCTCTTACAGCCGATGGATCATCACATGCATGGCTGATCGAGTCAATGGGATTTCTTCTTAAGCTATTTCTATTTCTAGTGTGGTCTGGGCACACTATCATAACTTGCAAAGAATCCATCCTTGATTTAGATCGAATTCTTGCATATGCCGACCCGTCGTTCATTGCTTTTGTTTCCATTCTTATCTCAACTATAAATGGCTGTCCGAGAATCACTTCATATGAACAATTATCTTGAACAAAGAAGTGAAAATCTTCTCGAATGCCACCTATCATTATAGGCACATTCGCACATGCTCCTAATAATATGCCACAGCCATTGTTAGCTGTTCTCATCCGCCAACCGTGCTCTTTATCGACTGGCCATCTAAATTAGTCGAAAAACGTCTTTGAAATAACATTTATCTCTGATCCCGAGTCAATGAGAGCCAAAGCTAAATAGGAATCCTTCTCATCTCCAATTCTAATCTTCACTTCGGGTGTGCCTCGTGCCAGAAAGTAGAATTGAATTTACTTTCACTCTTTAACATTTCTTCATCAGGCTGTATAGGTCCTAGAAAATTTCTATTTACACTACCTGTTGTAAATTCTTCATCATCCTCATAGTCACTTTCATTCAATGTAACTGCATCATTCATAGCTAGAGTTTCCTCTGCCTCATCTTGCATATCCTCATCTTGTGGCAAAGGAAAACGTCTTCTTCTAATAAGTCGAATAAAAATGTCCTTAAACTCCGGTTTCACTATGGAGAACACTTGCTCAAGTGACATCGTTACTTGAATTTTTAGAAGAATGTCATTTAAAATCTCTCTAGCATCATTTTTCTTTTCGAGCTCAGAAATCATAATAGCACGTGGAGCCCTTCTACCCTTCTTCTTCCCTTTTTCTTCATTTTGCTTTTGATCCTCTTTATTTTCAGGTTTAGAGGTTTCTTTTTCCGATTTCTTCTATTCTTCTTGCAATTGAACATTTTCATCAATCAGCTTTTTGCCATCCTTCATCATTTTTCTCTTCTCTTCTTGAGATAAATTAGATTCATCAAACTGAACTTTTTTATCAGTTTTCTTTTCTTCTTCTCTCGATTGCCTCCTAGTCACCCTCCTATCTCCTTCTTCTACATCATCCTCCATATCTTCTCGTCTCCGTTTTTCCTCAACATTAGCAATGTGAGAAAAAAATAGAAGATTGATCTACAGGAGATTTCCATGCAGTTTTGTACATTATTTCGTCTCGAGCTCGTACCTGTGCCTCTATTGAATACGGATTTTGGTTAGGCATTGAAGGAGGCCTATCCTCGACCGGCTCTAGTCTTGCAGCCGAAGTACTGGAAGTCACAATTGAGATTGTTAAATTTTTGTAAAGCTTTTTCATTCCTCCTTTGCCCCAATGGACGGACAAAGGAAGACGTGACCTAAAGTCACATAATCTTCTGTCTATTTCTACGACTAATTGATTTGTCTTAGCACTTTTTAATTCTTCACAAGCAAATGTTGCGTATTCTTGACTATCGCACCATACACAGCGCTTCCCGCCAATCCCTCTTTTCGCATTATTTCTTTGAAAGGGTGGCTGTGAAGCAAACTATGGAGCTGGTTGTGGAGCAAACTGAGGATTTGGCTGGAAGATTGGCTGAGGTGGAACATACTGAGGCATAACTAGTTGAATAGGCGGTGCTTGCCCTGCACCACTACTGCTAGCCCCTAGATCATTAAAACTCGTGGAGTAAACATGTTTATTCAAATTAGCAACCTCTTTTGAAAGAGATGCTTGCATATTCATGACGTTCTACATCTGTTTACATAGAACATCCAATTGGAATTCTATCAGAGCTTTAGTAGCAATAGCATTATTAGCCGTAGCCGTAGTAGTAGGCATTGGCATATCAACTTGCCTTGTAGTAGGAATCTCTCTAGGCTGAAAAGCATTAGGTTTAGTATACAAAATCGTTTGCCTTTGCTTCATTTGAGCAGTAGCCTCTATCTCTTTTTTTACCTTCTCCCAATCATCAATTAGCCCATACCTTTTTCCAGGCTCTTCTATACGCCTTTCAATTTCAACTCTATCCTCAGGACTAAGTATCTTAAGAGAATATATAATTACATCTAGGTTTATAACATTTCTATCATCTTCAGGAAGTTGAGCCAGACATCTCATAAACTCACTGTGAAGATGAGTTAAAGACTCATCACTCTTAACAGTGTTTAACCAACGCAGGAAACCTTCTCGACTGTGTTGGCTAAAGTCCTCGAGGTAGAACATTTTATGAAGTTCCTTTCTAAGCTCGTCCCAAGGTTTGTTGGCATGTTCTTGTATAGTTTCTAGAATTGAACTAGAAACAACACGGCCAAAGTATTTTTCTAGCACATCATCAGGTAATCCCTGGATTTGCACTTGCTCCTCAAATGCATCCAGGTATTCCGTAATGTTCAATCCAGTAAAGTTTCCTTTTTCTTTTAGAATATCTTGGATTGTATGTGTCCCTTGCTTTTCTATCATCATGTTCTTGAAGATCTCGTCCATTTTGCATTCTTGATAACGCCTCAAGTGGAGAAGAAGGTCTCTAATAGCAGGATCTAATAGCTCTCTGAATTGTCTAAATCTATCACTAGTTGATAAAGCCAGGGATAGCTTTACCCTAGTCCTAGGATTTACTAATTCTAATCTTCTTTTCTAAAATCTTTTTGATTTCTAAAACCTAAATTATCTCTATTACTTAAATTTTAAAGGGTTTAAGTTTTTTTAACAAAATAGTTTTTCTTGAATTAAATCTTTTAATTTATTATTAATTTCTTTAATCTTAGTTTCATTGAAGAAATAAAAGCTTTAACTATAAATCAAAAGAACACTAAATTTAAACTACTTTTATGCTAAAATCTTTCTTTTTATGTAATGAAAATAAAGCAAACAATTTTTCTTTTTCAAAAACTTAAAATCTTTTCTTTTTGATGATGCAAAAATAATAACTCTTCGTAAAATCTAAGCTGCAAATATTTAAATACTTTAAATAAAAACTATCTTTCCTAAATAAAGAAGAAAGGCTTAAATACTCTTTTAATGCAAATATGAAAGTGCTTAAATCCTAGTGCAAATGAAAACAGCTTTTCTTTTTAAGTGATATGTGTAAACTAAAAATAAAGAACTTAAAGAAACACCTTACTTGATGTTTGCTTGCTAAAGAGGCTCTAAAGTGAACGTGAAACAATCCTAAACACAAAACTAAAGTGACTGTGAATGTCTTGTTCCTCTTGAATATTGATGGGGGAAAATGAAATGACGAGGCTCCACCGGTTGGAAATCCTTCCTCTCGTGGAGGCGCTGTCGTAGAGGGGTGTGAAGGGAGGTTGACGTTCATCTAAAAGAATCACGCTAACCAAACCGTGTGACTGCACGCAGGGTGCTTCTAAGTATGCTTAGGGTCTTGGGTTGATTCTGCAGTTTAGGAGTGATAAAGGCTATAGGTTTCTAATCTATTGGAGTATAATCTAGAAACTAAGATTCAAAAGAACTATCTAATTTTTTATTTGTCATAACAAATTTTCTTCTCCTTGCTAAATGTATAGACATATGAAAGTTCTAAACTAAATCTTAATTATATTGAAAAGTGGAAGTGCTAGAAATCTTTAGGATCTAAGCCTATACAAAAGATTATCATAAGTGCTAATAGAATCTCTTATAAATAATCCTATACAAATTAATAGTTCTAGATGATCATAAAAAAAAACTTCAATCTTCACATGTCGTAATTTTGTAAACTTGAAATCTCGTATTCTCCTTTGCAATCACTTCAATGATCTGAAAAAGAAAAATCATTAGAGAGACATAAGTATGCTTTAATAAATATAAACACTCATTTAATATTTTCACATTCAATACATAAGTTAAACCTAAACTAACATTTGTATACAAACTTTTTTTAACTTCTTATCTTTAATGCTTATGTAAATATTTACTTAAATGAAAGTAAACATACATTTGTTTCCATACAAATATGCATCATACAATACTCCAACATTTCTTATACATTCATGTATATCATTATATTTCCGTGCATACATGCACTTCTACATCATATGCTTATATTTCACTTATGCACATGCATACACTCATTCATGTATACATGCATGCATATGCACATACATAACATATATGCATATGTACTATGCACATGCATACACATGCTAATTCTATCTTAACATGTACATGCAACACATTTACTTATGCATACACACACTTATATGCACATGTATAAACTCTAATATAGACATGCACTCTTACATGTATATATGCAAACACACTTCACATGCAACATGTATAACATGCTAACACATTCTAAATATGCATACATATACTATACATATGCGAATCCTATCTACATTACATAGACATCATGCACTTATGCATACACCCTAATTTATAGGCATACATCTCTAATATTTATGCATACATTACTTATTATTGCATACATGTTCTTCACCTTCCTATCTTAATTGCATATACATACACTATATATGTAAATGTACACATGCATACTTATGTTCATATACATATGCTCACTTATGCATATGCTAGTCATGCATTCCTCATACACATGCTCACACATACAAAAACATGCACATACATATACTTATGCATATGCATCTTTCTCTCTCTCTCTTTCTTTCTCTCTCACTCTCTCTTATGTGTGTGTGTGTGCGTACACATATGCATGCGTTTGTATGCATGATGTGGGTGCCCATGGTTCTATGGATAATAGAACAACGGATAGATGTATCACTTCTGACGCAGTGGAAACATACTTTAATCTGCCATGCATTGTAAGGAAAAAATAACATGTGGACCAGGAACCATAACTAAAAAATAGCTTAAGATTCAGTGCTAAATGACCGGCCGATTAAAGTAGATAGAAAAAAAAGAAAGGAGTCCAGTTTGCATATCTAGTAGAAAGATGAAAGTCGTTAACAATTCCTAGACCCGTACAAATGAGCATTTAATGAATAAATAGGTAGTAAACTTTGCCACAATATTGACATGACCTTTATGAACTCGATCGTACCTCTTATACCCATAATCTCAATAATAAGGCTTTTTGATGAACAAACAAGCCAAACAAGCACGTTGGAAGTAATTCAACTGTACGTAAGTAACTTTTTCTTTCACTAACATCACAGCAAACATGCATTCTCATGCAAGAAGCGTCATACTGTTCTCGGACACAGGACACTTTCCCATTGGTTATAACGTGAACTTGACGTGCATCTGTGCTGGAAACATAACATGTCCGGAATGGATTCCTTAAAACTTTTGGTCATATGCAACTCAGTAATATAAAAATACAGCTGAGTTGTGTGTATTAACAACTACAGCTAATGGAAATTAGAAGGGTAGAATACGAAAAAATCTCTCTTTTTTTACAACCATATTCCTTTGCGAGCGCGGGGTTTTAGTCCTCTTCCTCTCTTACACCATTCATCTGTTTACTATGCTATACGATAAAATATTGGCAAGGCATGCAGATCACCAATATAATATTGCAAATTCATCGAGAAATGCAGTAATACCCATAGACCATATAACAAACTATATCATACCAAGTCTAAAGTAAAATGTGCTGCTAGGAATGAAATGGAGTAGGCATAATTGCTTAGATGGCTATGAGCTTAAACTTATCATAGCATGTTTAGGCATATCCATATTTCAACCCGGGTCTTGCACAGAAGGTAATGAAAGTACTTTACTTTTATTTTCATATTGACCCCAAATTTGGGTTCTCTCAACTTATGATGCTGCAATCAATGAAGAGCCTGCCCTAAAATCACTCGGAACTCGGATATGTGAAACACACCTTCTGTATATGTACATGCCGATACAGAGCATCTAATGACTTCCACCATTCTTTGCACTGGTTTTTCGAGCCTACTTATTGATGTGCGAGCAACATCTACAGTATCACTATCACATCTGGTTATTGACTCGATCTAGATGCTACTGGAGAGGAAAAACTATGGCGCCCTTTCATGGGAGAACAAAAATAATCCACAGAATCAAAAGAATACATGCAAGATCTGATACGAGGAGAGCCAAACTCTAACAAAACATCTTTCCTTCTCTCCTCACTCTTATGCAAAGTAAAATGTGAACACAACCGATTAATTTATGTTACTTTGCTTAATCAAAAATGGCTTTTCTCGAGCTAGAGACCGATGGAATTCTATTTAGAAATGCATCAGCAAAGCTTTAAAGAGTGCAGCATGGGTAGAAGAGCAGGTAGAATAGATGATTAATTTTCTAAGTATACCCGATGTTCCAGCATCCCTTCTTTTCAAAATTATTCTCTCTCTCATTGAGTTTAACCTACTTCCACCTCAGAGCACTCTCTTCTACAAATTACACGCTTGCAGCTGATTGGAGAAAAGAAAAAAAATCTCTCACCTTGTATACATGTATTAACATATCAGAGAAGACCTCTTCATTCAAACAAAGCATGCAGCTTAGTATGTAGGGGAATCACTTGGACAGCTCGCCTACAAGGGATCATTGATAATCAAGATCAATGAGCATGATGCAACAACATGCTTAGCAATTTCATATCATTCGCCATGGTAGCACCCAAGCTCAACACTATATTCAGTGAAACTTATTTCTCTCTATTGAATACCATGAATGCACAACCTGCAAAAGCTTAGAACGCTACATCAATCGTGCTGAACTAGAGGGAGACACATATCAATAATGCATATGCACGAAACATTAATAGGATAACTATCGATTCTGAAACGGCCTATGTAATATTTGTGCTGCGCTAGTACTGTATGCTTGATAGATTCTAAAGTTATCTGATAAGCACAATCGAGCTGAGTTGACACATATCCAATGGTGAACATGTCATAGAATTCTTTTTCTCTCTCTTTTCCTGCATACATAGAATCAAAAGATTATGCATGCATGATCTTGGACTGTCATTAAAAAAAATGGGGATGACTGAAACATTCTGCAGAAGCTGCGAGGGGAGGGGGGAAAAGAAGAAAACAAAACTCCTTCTCTCCCCTCTCTCTATTACAGATCTATATTTCTTTCAGACCCCGAACGCGAATGCACACCGATGCTCGTAGAAATTCGGGAAGCAAAGAATAAGGCTATCTCTTTCTATTACAAGTCACACATATCTAGCTTTCTCTTAGTCATCCAGAAGAAAGGCAAACAAACAGACTCTCTTCCTCTCTCTCTCTCTCCCTACTATTATCGGATTTCGCGCACAAGTTCAAACATGTCTCTGAACCTCTAACGTAGTCCAGTCACTTCACCTTCTTTGATTCACATCACACATAATAAACAAAGAGTTAAGAACCGAAGCGTGAGGAGGAAGATAAAGCGTTGCTAAAAAAAATTGTCGAAGAAAGAAGGAGCAGAGGAAGGAGATATGGTGAAATCTCCTCCTCAAACTCCCCTTTCCTCTTTCCTCTATTGAGCAACATGGATTCTGTAGCAGTTTACAAGAGCATGAATAGAGGAATGAGAGAACTCCAACCCAATGATATCAACGCCAGCGATCAGACGAATCACTAAGTAATACTTTTCAAAACTATAAAAAACACACTCTTCCTCCGATCTCTAGTCATTCATGATCGTTATAGAATGAATGGAGAGTTCCGCTGCTTTAGAACAAACAGATCCATGAGCAAGAATGAGGATGGAGGATCCTGAAACAGGAAGGAGGGAACATGCCCTTTTCTTTTTCTTTGTTAGCAACACCCCGTATCTATTTTTTACTCCCTCATTCACTCTCTCTCTCTCTCTCTGAGTTACACACAATAACGAAAAACAAATGAGAATGACATGAAGAAGATAAAGAAAAGATTTATACTTGAGAAAGAAAAATCATTAGAGAAATTTCTTCAGCGAATTGAGATATATATACATATTCATATATGCGTGCATTCCTTTTTTGCAATAGCCACATGTCAACTCATGCGCACTAAAAGTTGCACATGTCAGTTTTACCTTTTATTTCCATTCAAACAGATACACGTACATATGATTCGTAAAACTTGAGAGATTATAAGTTTTTAAACTTATATTAATATATATATTACTTGTTAAAATAAGAAAATGATATTTTACCTATATTCTTCATAGTGATTCATACTCCTAAACCATACAGAGAGTTAATAACTCACACTTATTTTATTACGAGTATACATCTAATCATAACGATATTGGTAAGCTAATGCTAACGCATTCATGATCTGATAAACACATAGAAGATATAAAATGAAGATTGAAAATATCAATTATCCCTTTTTTCTGAGTACGATTTCTTCTTTTTCCTGCAGGTAACCAAGAGAAGAATTTAGTCAATCGAAATCAATGCATTACAGAAATATGTGGGACAAATATCAATTAATCAACTCTAAAACAAAATATTTTTATTTTTCCATATGACACTTAAAGTGAGGAAATCCTTCTGACAGCGCTCAGGTCATACGACCAGCCCTCAACACCAAGGGAAAAAGGAAACAACAAACTGTTCTTGTTTTGACGTGGCTTCTGTCTTCAATTTCATGTATACAAGAAGAAGATGAAATTAGTAAATTAAATTAAAACTGAAAATACAACGTAAGCCCTAGGTACACTATCGTCACGCTTCACGTCGGGTTCACCAAATGTTGTCATAGAGGGGTGTGAAGGGAGGGAGATGTTCATAAAAAAGAATCACGCTAACCTAACTGTGTGACTACACGCAGGGTGCTTCTAAGTATGCTCCGGGACTTAGATTTGAATTTTCAGTTTATGAGTAATAAAAGCTATAGGTTTCTAATCTTTTCGAGTGTAATCTAAAAACTAAGATTCAAAAGAACTAACTAATTTTTCATTTATCATAACAGATTTTCTTATCATTGCTAAATGTATAGACATATGAAAGTTCAAAATAAAATCTTAATTATATCAAAAAGTGAAAGTGCTAGAAAACTTTAGGATCAATTCGTAAGCCTATACAAAAACTTATGATAAGTGCTAATACAATCTCTTTGTACATAATCCTCTACAACTTGATAGTTCTAAATGAACATAATTTGCTTCAAGCCTCAAATGTCGAGATCTCGTAAACTCGTATTCTCGTATTCTCCTTTGTAATGTTCTGAAAAAAAGACATTAGAAAAAAACACAAAAAACATAAGTATGTCTTTATAAATATAAAACACACTCATTCATTTTCAAATATTCATTTATGCATACATACTTCATTCATAATTACCATTCACCTATGCATTTAACATTATAATCACTTTCACATGCATGGATTAACATACATTAATAAACAAATGTACATGCAAACATATATGTTCACATTAGTAAACAGTTCATAGGTACATTCATGCACTTGTATTCACAACATTACTCATACACATATTCATAACTTCCTATATGCATATACACTAACACATGCATTTGTACATCTTTATATATTTCTACTGTATATATCATGCATTTTCTTACATTTCATCACGTATTTCCATATTCTATATTTATATATATTCCAAATGCAATGGTAGGTACAAATGCTAACACCCTACAGAGTAAATGGAAACTAATAGAACAAAGATGTAGCAAATCCTTTTTCATTCTTGATGATCATGTTTCTAAAGACTATTCAACTGAAGCTTTCTCTTCCCATGATGCATACGTAAAAGCATACATTTCGAATCATTAAACATATATGTTTATATCCATATTAGATTAATATATCAGAGCATTTTTTACTATAGTGTTGCTAAATTCAAGGTTACTGAAAGCCTGCAAAGATAAAGCATATGACCATCACATTATTTATTATAACTATTGCCAAACCCCTGCATGAAGGAGAATCATTTTCCTTTCACAATGCACTTCTTAAGATTAAGTTGAATTATAGGCTACATACAAATGGTATTGTGAAGCACTGACACTTACAAAGCATGCATTCAAATAGTCTTTCTCAGGTTTACACTGATATATAAAGTTGTAGAGTGATATATGGTTAAGCAGTTGTGTTTCTGGTTACGTTAAGGATCGACGTGTGTATACGAAAATATTGATGCTATTGCGTGTATACAGAAGAACTTATGTGAAGAACATGTAATGCATTAGAAACTAATAAATTAATTCCAAAATACACCACCGCCTTCATGATTATCCTTCCACACTGAGTTCGGAATGAAGAGATGCATATAAGAAGACTTGCACGTGCAATTGAGCAGTGCTATTTCTATTTACATAGAACTTAATCTCCCCACTAATTAGCCTATCAGCGTGATCATACTTGAATTTTTTTTCTCTTATATCTATACTTGATATCCTTGCATCATAACTCTATATTTTAAACTAGTGATCATGCTAGACAGTTAAATCTTTAACAATGTCCTTCGGTATTTTCGCTGCACACACATGATAGACAACGCTTGAATCACATATATGCTCATCCTTCATGTGAATACACAACACACTGGTGTTAAAATCCTAGTATCAGTAAGGACAGGAGAGCTCTAACCTCACATCAGAAATCACATTGTCATGTAGTTTTACAGAAATCCATAGCTACACAAAATTCCGAGCCAAGTGAACAACTAACAGTAAGTGATAGATAGCTTGGCGATATTTAACACATTGAGATGTGACATGATTATTCAAATCATTACTGTTGCACTGTGTTGTGTATCAATGGATAGTTGGTTTTAACATCACTCGAATAAGTTAATCACCCAAAGCACACAATCTGGCATGTTTTCCGCACTCCTCAATTTTGTTATCTCTTCTGTGCACATCTGCATGTAGACGTCCTCAGTTTCAGAGATGAAGAAGTTGTACATCAGTTTCATTCACGAATCGTTGACAGACTACCAGGCCAAACACTAGCCATAACCCGAAGCACAAAGGCTCGTTAACAAGTAAGGCGAGGAGAATTCTGTAAAATCTCAAACCTCAAATTCAACATCTGTTGCCTGTATTCTATTAGCTTATGACATCCGTACTATGAACAATCCTATTCTTCTCAGCGATCCTATTCTCTATTACCTACTCAAATTCATCGTACCATTCTATTAAAATAACACGACACCATTTAGTATTGCTGTAAAATATTCTAATGATCGCATCACATTATGTATAACGTTCTGCCCTGGTACTAAAATAATAGTTCGTATTAAACTTCAGATGGTTTGAGAGAACTCAATGTACCAATATTTTCCTTAACTATAAGATATGCCGAATCAAATTTTAAATACGACAGAGAAGTAACAACGACATGTTCTCATACTGCAGACCATTGATGTATGGGGAGATATTTCCTTCAAATCATAATTCATCTTTAAATAGCTATATTTTATTGCACATCAGATAACATTTTCTTTTATTCTCACAAAACTCAAACAATGTCCTATTAATTTGTCTACAACGCAACAAGGAACAACACATTGCAGCATTCCTTTTGCGCATTCCATGAATCAATAACCCAACGCATTTAAATGTACTTCCTACAAACGTATGCAGTCGCGTAACTTATGAGATCACTTCTTTTGTCATATAATTACAATCCCCTCGGATCGAGGAGATGGAAGTTAGAACGTACTAGAAAAATGTTGATATGGAGCCACGCCCTTGGATAAAGAAAAAAAAGCAGAAATATAAAGCAATTCCTGCAGCAAGAGGTCCATTACCTTCTTAATTTGATGTTGGCATTTGCGTTTGAGCTGCCAACATCAAATTAGTACATTACCTTCTTAATTTGATGTTGGCATTTGCGTTTGAGCTGCTTTGTGTGACAATCCATTGGCAAGAAAAGTAAAGGGTGACATAAAATCATAGTAATAAGGAGAGTGAGCTGTATGGGAAAAGGTGCACAAAGGCTGTGATGGCATAATCTTAATAACTCATGAGTGCACAAGAAGGAGACCTTCGAAGCTGAGATGGGGATATGAAATTATGGCGAGGACGAGAGACAATGCATAGATAAAAAGATATGGCAATTTGGTGGATGCGATAAGAGTGCATATAAAAAAAAATAAAAATAAGGGCTTCTGACAATTCCGATTTGTAAGTCATAGTCATTGGTTTGTTATTCATAACATGTGGTATGTTGTACTGTCATGAGATGATTTGACTAAACATTTCAAAATAAATTAACTACTAAGTTTTACGAACTCTTGGTGGAAGATATTATATGCACATTTGGATGTGTGGAAAAGATTGTGGAAGATTGGAAAGAACTAGATGTTCAAGAAGCAAGAAACTTTTTAGCGCATGATGATACTCATTTGCTTCTTTCAATGAGTTAGAATCCAAAGGAAAATGGGAAAAGTGAATAAGGACATTTTCCTATCATCAAGGCATTAGCAAATGTTTGTGAAGAAAAAATTGTTAATATTTGTATTTATTCTATTTGCTTGTTGGGAACATTACTTATTTCAAAATCTCAAAATTATTTATTTGCTAATGAATCACATTTGCTCTCTTGGATCTTATTTCCTTCGTAGAATGAAATGTGTCACGAAGATTTACTGTTACTTAGATTGCAGCACTTAGACCACGCGAAAGGATAATTTACAACAAGAAATTTATAGCTTTGAACCATGCCGATTGAATAGAACATTATATTTGGATGAGAGGCTTGATTTGAGAACAAAGCAAAAAGCTGAAGATTGGGTGTTTGTTTATGATATGCAGTATAATGCATGGGTAAGTTATTGAATCCATGGTTTGATCCCCACATAGCTCTAAAGAAACTTGATTCTACTCTCTTGAATTTTTTTTTTTTGCATGGAAGCAGAAAAGAAAGAGATGAAGATGACTTTGGTATTGAACAAAATCTCAAAGAGGAAGAGACTATTGAACTAGAAAGTGAAGATTGAGGAGAACTAGATGCTCAAGATGCAAGGGACTTTTTTGCGAAGGTTGAGATTCATTTGGTTCTTTCAATGAGTCACAATCGAAATGAAAACGAGAAAAATGAACAAGGATATGATCCCATCATCAAGGCATAATTAGCAAATACTTCTGAAGATAAAATTTTTTAATATTTGTATTTTCTTTCATTTTCTTGTTGGGAAGATTGTATGACATGCACTCGCACTAAAACTCCTTTTTTCTTACTAAAAAGGTCAATTTTGAGAGTCGTTATCAATTGTGATCATTTGTAAGTCTTTCCATAGCCTCATGCACCTTTTATTTTTAGTACTTATACCTCTTCTAATAAAAGTTTCTTTTTTTTTTTTAATATAAAGGAAGTTCGGCAATAGCCTACTCTCCCGGACTTGAATTAAATAAAGAAAAGTACAAGAGAAGGGGACTAGTGCCCACGGGACCCCCCAGATCCCACAAAGCAGGGGAAGCTTTTACAGAGCTTAGATGACATTACAAAGAAGGTTAATTACCCTCTCATCACCCTCATGTGGGGGCCACTTGGGTTTAAGCTTGATGATGCCTAAAGGGGGGGGGGATTTTTTACAGTTGACAATCCTTTTGCCAAGGAGGAACAGCGATTTCTCAATTGACCACTCCTTGGGGGAGTCACCAAAGTTGAAAGCACATCTTTCCCGCCAGATTTTCCATAGGACCTCCCCTCTGATGGCGTTCCAGAGAGTCGCGGAGCAGCCGATCGCTTCTCCCAGCAGGGCTTGCTGCCAATTGAGACGTTTTTGAAGTCTAATTCTCTTTCCAACCACCTGCCAGAGTCTGTTGGAGTTGGGGCAGGTAAAGAAGATGTGTGAAACATCTTCGATAGACCGGTGGCAGCGTTTGTACCAGGGAGGGATCCCACAAATTTTGCTAGCCTTAAGGTTGGTCCAGATTCCATGATGAAGAATTTGCCATAAGAGGACAGACTTTTTGATTTCTATGAGGGGGTGCCAGATAGCCATGAACTTCATGTCCCACCGAAGCCGCGTCCATGACATGCACCACTTTTTGTTGAGGTTAACATGATAGTCGATCGTTTCTTTGATGTTCGGGATTTTTGATAGGCTATTCCCATTGTGCCATTTGAGACCAAGCGAGCTCGACATGTCGTGTCCCATGAGAAGGCAAACTTTGTGTCGGTCCCAGGCGAGACATCTGCTTTGCAAAGTGTTCCATTCTTCATGCGAAATGTTGATGCTAGGGTCAATATCCTCAAAGTTGATCCAGCGGTTGGTGTCTTGTTTCCAGAGATGTTTCCATTTTTTGAAGCCTTTGTTCCATAGCTTCTTGGCATTTTGAATGTTCCAAGATTCCACACTCCGGATGCCATGGATCGGAAACCAGATAGAGTCGTTTTGTCTGATACCGGCAGCCCACTTCCAGTCTTCACTTATTCTTGTGAAGCTTTTGACTTTATTCCAACTCTTCCAAAGGGAGCACACCAGATTAGAGCCTTTCGGGAAGACGGGGATCGGGGAAAGCAGAAGGTCAAGTTGTCAAGATTCTTCCAATTTGAGAAACCCATGAGCGCCAACTCATTCTTGTTTCTGAAGATCAGCTTGGCCCACGAGGCCTCCCCGTTGCACCAAGCCTTAATCATCCATTTGGCCGACAGTTTGTTAGCCATGCACCCAATGTCCAAGATACCAAGTCCCCCACTATCTCTATGGCTGGTGCAGATGGACCATTTGATTTTAGGCACCCCCCTCCTATTGTGGTCGCCCGTCCAAAGGAAGTTTCTACAAATACTATCCAGTTTGGACAGATCATGCTCTTTCGGTCTCCAACAAGAAAGGAAATAAATGGTAGATGAGAAGAGGAACGTGTTGATAACCATAGCACGACCAGCAAGATTGATTTGCATACCCTGTCATAAATACTTATTGCAAAATATATTGGGATTCACCAAGTTCGTGGTAAATAGAGTTACACTTCCATTATGAAAACCAATTGAATTAAGAGGTTCCTTCAAAGTTTTCATAGCTTTATGGATTATCAACTAGTTTCATGGAAAATATGTATTCTATATGGAGATTCAATAATATATCAAAGAGATTCAATAATATATCAAAACATTTCATGAAGGCTTGCAATGTGAAAAAAGAATACTTTACTAATGCAAATGGATCAACGGGATTCCGATCTTTATCTAATGTGTCATGATAAATTTTTTCTAATATGTATATCCCATTTCCTAGAAGTATGTGCATCTATGTATTCATCTAAACCATACGTACTCATTCGTTATCTTTTTATTACTTTTTAAAATTAGTTGCAATATGGAGAAGGATAAAGAGTAGATGCACCTTATTTGCAAGTAAAAATGCATTTGGTAGTCTTTAAATCCCCATCCAAATGCCGGTCTATCACAAAATAGCCCAAATTTACTAATTGAGTTTTGCAACATGAATTTTAGAAGTTATTGTGAACACACTCATGAACTTTTTGGAACTCCTTCACGTATTTCTATGTCAAGGATTTATTTTTCCTCTTTTTCTACATCTTCACGCCATGTGTTCTAGTGCATTCAGACAAGGGCAGAGCTCTGCATATGCCAGTGCATGGTACATTTTACCTCCAAATGTCGTGACCCCTCGTCCCATCGTGAATTTTATGTGCATGCAACATGATGATGAGAAATATTAATGGGATGTGTGTGAGAAGTAGAGAATGACATGCTTGGGACTCACCTCCCAGCCTATTTATAGCCCTTGCCTAGTCACCATCTAGAGTACTCTCTAAGGTCCCTCTACTCATCTGGCCATCATGAGTAGGTTGTCGTATGAGCTCTCTGGCTTTTTGCCTTGGCTATCCCCCGAGCAAGGAACATCTCGTTCCTCCAAGCATGTACATCTCTGGAATATAACACTCTCCCCCCCTTCTGATTCAAAAACTTTTCCATGCATCATACTGCATATCAAAAGTGCTATCATACACAAACACGCCATCTTAAGCTTGTGTTTGCTTTGTTCTCAAATCATGCCTCTCATGCAAATATGTTGTTTTATTCAATGGGCTTCAATCCTATGAATTTCTTGTTGTAAATTCTTCTTTTGCATGCTCTAAGTGCTGCAATCGGAGTAGCAATAAATCTTCATGACACAACTCATTATACCCAGGAAATAAGATCCAATGGAGCAACTGTGATTCATTTGCAAATAAATAATAAAGACTTCCAATACGAGTGCATGTCATACAATCTCCCCAACAAGAAAATGGAAGAACATACAACTATTAACAAATTTTCGCTTCCCAAATATTTGCTAATGCCTTGATGATAGGAAAATGTCCTTATTCAGTTTTCGCATTTTGCTTTCGATTTTAACTCATTGAAAGACGCAAATGCGTATCATCATGCGCAAAAACCTCCCTTGCTTCTTGAACATCCCTTGCTCTTTTCAATCTTCCCTTGCTCTTTTCAATCTTCCGCAATCTTTTCCACACATCCAAATGTGCATATAACATCTTCCATCAAGAATTCATAAAATTTAGTAGATAATTTATTTTGAAATGTGCAACCTTTAACATTTTTAGTTAAATCATCTCATGAAAGTATAATATACCACAGGTTATGAATAACAAACGAATGACGTACAAAACACCCAATGTGTCTAATATGACTATGATGTACAAAACACCCAATGTAGATGTCCGATGGTTGGCAAAATGGGGAATCCGAAGTGTCAAAAGTCCTTTTTCTTGTTTTTTGTTTTGAAGCATGCATCGTTTCCCATGTGCACTCGTATCACATCCACCAACTTGCCAGCGCAGACCAAGTATAATATGATCTCTATTTCACTGAAAAGTAAGTTGAATCTTATCTTTTTATCTATGCATTGTCTCTCCTCCTCGCCATAATTTCATATCTATGCATTGTCTCTTCCAAGGTCTCCTTCTTGTGCACTCATGAGTCATTAAATTTATTCCATCACAGCCTTTTTGTGCACCTTTTCCCATATAGCTCGTTCTCCTTATTACTATGATTTTATGTCACCCTTTAAACTCATAGAAGATGGACAAGAATATTTACTTTACATGATGTTGAAAAGGCATCAAGCTTTTGATGCAATGAGTGCCAAAGTTTATTCTGTAGCATGTGAGAGAGCCCTTTGGATAGAAGCTTTCAATCGTTGGAGAAAAAGGGTCTTCCATTCCTTTACTCAGTGCTACACATTAAAATTGTTTGTGATGGCATACTTACAAGTGAACATGAACAAATCACGGAAGAGGAATTCAAAAATATGGAAGAAAGGATCTTAGAGTCAAAGGTTCATGAAGATAGACTCCAAGATGTAAGTATTTTCAATTACTCTCATTCATTATTATTGCCTCATGTAGATACTATTCTCAAAATTTTCTATAGGAGTTGAGTGAAATTGAAAACTTTGCAGCCAAGAGCAAATAGGATAAATTGCCGCGTAAACAACATTTTGTAATTGTCCACAAAAACTAAATCCCTCAACCGCACTTCATGACATGGTTTCTAAAGGAATTAAGTAAATTTCTTTCCTTATCAACCATACTCAAGGTACAAATTTTCTTCTCATTTAGAAAGTTACTCATAATTGTAACTTTAGCTTTTAACTTCTACAAAAAATTGTTGTTTGAAATAGATATATCTCTAGGGTTAGAGGTTAAGAAATAGTGATGATATAGTAGGTGTGTATTTACTTAGAATGTACCTATGGTTTTGCAGCTTCAAAAGAGACTCAAAGAATGGATCAAATCCAATTAATGTAATTATAGACGTTACCAAAAAAATACAGTTTCTATTTGTTGGGTCATTATCACTTGAAATTGTTGTGTATATCATAAGTCAATGGATTTTTGATTGATTTTATCATATGGAGACGTTTTTACCGGTGATTTGTATAGGTAAGATATTTAATGTGCTACCCACTCCATAAAGAGGCCAAAAACAATCCTTGCCATAGAGACACGTGAGAAGGAGTTGCAAAAGAAACTATGTAGATGTCCGATGCTTGCCAAAATGGGGAATCCGAATTGTCAAAATCCCTTTTTCTTGCTTTTCTTTGAAGAATGCATCATTTCCCATGTCCACTCGTATCACATCCACCAACTTGCGTGACTAGACCAAGTATAATGGCGTTCCTTCTTGTGTATATATGAGCTCTATTTCACTGAAAAGTAAGGTGAATCGTATCTTTTTATCTATGCATTGTCTCTCCGCCTCGCCATAATTTTATATCCCCATCTCAGCCTCGAAGGTCTCCCTCTTGTGCACTCATGAGTCATTAAAGTTATGCCATCATAGCCTTTGTGCACCTTTTCCCATAAAAATTGTTTGTGATGGCATACTTACAAGCGAACATGAACAAATCACGGAAGAAGAATTCAAAACTATGGAACAAAGGATCTTAGAGTCAAAGGTTGCTAGTCCACCAATCATTGAGCATAGCATGAGAGAGGAGAATATGAAGATCAATTCCAAGATGTAAGTATTTTCAATTGATGTCATTCATTATTATGACCTCATGTAGATATACTATTCTCAAATTTTTCTATAGGAGGTGAGTGAAATTGAAATGTTTGCAGCGAAGAGCAGATAGGATAAATTGCACTGTAAACAACATTTTGTAATTGTCCACAAACACTATATCCCTCAAGGGCACTTCATGACATGGTTTCTAAAGGAATTAAGTAAATTGCTTTCCTTACACTATACTCAAGGTACCAATTGTCTTCTTAATTAGAAAGCTCCTCATAATGACAACTTTTGGTTCTAACTTCTAGAAAACAATTGTTGTTTGAAATAGATATATCTCTACGGTTAGAGGTAGAAAAATAGTGATGTTATAGTAGGTGTGTATTGAATCACACTCTACCTATGGTTTTGTAGCTTCAAAAGAGACTCAAAGAATGGATCAAATCCAATGAATGTAATTATAGAAGTTACCAAAAAAATATAGTTTCCTATATTTTTGTGTCATTATCACTTGAAATTGTTGTGTATATCATAATTCAAAGCTTTTTGGATTGTTTTTATCATATGGAGAAGTTTTTACCAAGGATTTGTGTATGTATGATATTTAATGTGCTACCCATTGCATAAAGAGGCCAAAAAAAATCATTGCCATAGAAACATGTGAGGAGTTGCAAAAAAAGCATGGTGTGTTCACAGTAGATTCTAAAATTCAATTCAGTAGAGTTGGGCTATTTTGAGATAGATTGGCATTTGGATGAGGCTTTAAAGACTACCAAATGCATTTTCTCTTGCAAAGAAGTTGCATTTACTCTTTATCCTTGTCCATATTGCACATAATCTTAAAACGCAGTAAAAAGATAACAAATGAGTACATATGGTTTAGATGAATTCACAGATGCACATACTCCTAGGGAATGGGATATACAGTTTAGAAAAATTGTATCATGACACATTAGATAAAGATTGGAATCCCGTTCATCCATTTGCATGAGAAAAGATTTCCTTTTGCACATTGCATGCCTTCATGAAATATTTTGATACATTATTGAATTTCCCTATAGATACATATTTTCCATGAAACTACTTGATAATCCATAAAGCTATGAAAACTTTGAAGGAACCTCTTAACTCATTTGGTTTTCATAATGGGAGTGTAACATTTATTAGAAGACGTATAAGTACTAAAAACAATAGGTGCACGGAGCGATGGAAACACGTATGCATGATCGCAATTGATAGTGATTCTTAAATTGAGCTTATTAGTAAGAAAAAAGGAGGTTTGTTAAAGCTTAAACAAGTTCGTAGGCTTAATGAGTCTTACTATTTTAACAAAAATCCATCTTAATTGTTTCGCAATACAATAATAGAGTTTAAAAAGTATTTCATCCTATCTGAAGATCCTCTGAATCTTTCAAATTACTTGTTGAAAATATATGTTTATAAATATTTTACAAACTCTCAACATATTTTTTGTCACATGAAGTATTTTTTATGCATTGATTTGGATCGTTGGATATTTTCAATATAGAAGGATTGACGTTTCTTTGATTTCCATCACGTATTGGCATTGAATCAAGTAAGAGTGTTCAACTTCAAAGTGCTCATGGAGCTGTGGAAACTTATATTAAGTTATCATCCTTCTTACATGCAAGAGACGTTACACAAGGAAGTGTAAAATTTCTTTTCTTTATGACTTTCTAAGTATTTCCTAAACTTCGAGTTATCCTAAACCTTATAAGTTTGCAAGTATTCATGTTTTCTTCGCCATCAAAATGGCAAAAAATTTGAATAATTGATTCTCTACTTGTGCCTACTTTTACTAAGAAATACATCAAAATGTTTGATGAATTTTCCAATATGTCTATGCTTGCTTTTGCTTTCTTTAATTATCAGTATGTGAAGGCATATTCCTTGCTTAAATCGTAATTAAATGCAGCCAACCATCAATTGCATTCTCATATCTTTACCCTCCAAGCATCTGCCAAATTATCATTGATGGGGTCTATGATAACCATTACCCATAGGGTGGTTGAGGTCCTTCACTATGAAGTCCAGAAATCCTCTTCTTTCAAATCTCCTTCTAAGCTTTGATGGGATGAATGAAAGGCTCAAAGATTATCTCTCTTTCCTCTCTTGGCATATCAAAAAGAATAGCACAAAACTAGATCTCAAATTCTCTTACGGCATTGAAATACCCTTCGATTTGCATGTTGGAGTGGCGCACAAAGAAGGCTTTCATTTGAGTGTTTATAAGAAGTCGAATGGGAATGTAATTATCTCACATAATTAGGACAATGTTCTAAAAATGTCTATATCTTGTGCGCTTCTGATATATTTTCTCTTAGCACCAAGGAGAGGGAGCATAGAAGCTCCACCAAGCTTCACTCCCATCAACTATAGATAGTGGAGAACTATCCTGCGAAAATTGTGTGCCTGTGAATTAGGCTCAAAATGGACAGGTAGGCCAACGTTTACACATCGATCACGTGGTTTGTACTGATCCTCAATAGGTTTCGATAGTATTCTGGATTGAATGGTGCCACTATCAACACCTTTTTCTCCTCTACTACTACGCAGAAGAACAAATGAAAAGATGCAGTCCTTAATTAACTGCACATGGATGTACGCAAATATGTGTAGAAATGCAAATAGTTGCATCGCTAAAATAGGCTCAAGATGCCCTCATTAAGATTATGAAAAAATTTTACAAAGTTATGCAAGTGATCTTGGACAAGAAGATGATGTTAAACCCACAATAACTCCAGGGAAACTAGGATCAGATACTAGTGTACGTAACAAACCAACTATTATGATGACCAAGAAATGCTTCACAATTGTGTTTGAATTCTTCCTACACAGTAGAATAGTCTAAGAACTACCCTTGATATTAAGGTTGCATCCTCCTCTCTTATCTCTGAAGAGTTTTTTTACAATTCTTCTATAAGATTTTTTTTTTTTGAAGAATGGTCAAGGTTCAAACAACGCATCATTCTTAGGGAATGCAAAGGGCAAAGTTTCACTTGATTGTTCAAAGAAGAAGCCAGAGAAGAAGAAGTTTTCTCAAATCTCTTTTTATTCTAAATATATGCGTCATGGCATTAAGGGTTTTAAGAAGAAGCAAGCTCATTAGAGAAATAATATTATCAAATCTAAATGGGGTAAAAGGAAATCTGCAAATAACCTAGAAACTGATCTATGGATTGCCATGGAGGAAGTATACAGGTCTACATAAACTTGTGTGGATAAACTGTGTATATTAGATAATGAAGCATCTCTACACATGACAAAGGTGAAAGACTAGTAGAGTTCCTTAACTTTATTTCCAAGAACCCATTAAGGTAGTGGTGGGACTCCATGTAGCCAATTGAAGGGACAAGATTGTTGCCAATAGTATTGAGAGAATATTCTCTATTGTTTTGTATATTTTTTCTCTATTGTTTTGTATATTTTTTTCACTAAAAATAATTTTATTAAGAGCTTCTACCATAAGAAATCATGTTCTCATAGTACATTTCAAAAATAATGATGAAAAAGAAATTAGATGTAAAAAGGTAATACTATAGGAAAAGCAATCCGTTGGAGATAGCTATATATCAAGGAAGTCACCAAGGGGCCTGCTAGCCCTCCTATGACCTCCCAACTTACGTTGTTCAGTCCTACACTTTATATCATAATTGGGGATTGTGCTAAGACCCTTTTCTTTAAAATACTTTCAATTCTCCAATTAGACCTTCATCCAATATGCAAGTTGGGATTCCCATGACTAAGGTAGTTCATGATTGGAAAGATAAAATTCACTCATGAGGGCTAGACATTGTTCATGACCATGCTTCAAATCTAACAATTTCCTGTTGTAAATTCTACTTTCCATGCTCTTAGTGTTGTAATCTAAGTGACGATAAATTTTTCATGACAGAACTCATTCTACCTAGAAAATAAGATCCAAGAGAGCAGATGTGATTCAATAGCAAATAAGGACTTTTGAAATTTCTAGCGCGACTGTTTGCTTTGTTCTCAAATGATGGTTTTCGTCAAAATATATTGTTTTATTCAATCAGGATGCTTTCTTGGTGTAACTTCTCGTTTCCATGATTCTTTCTCATTGTAAATTCTCCTTTCCATGCTCCAAGTGCTCCAATTTAAGTGACAATAAATTTTAATGAAACATCTCATTCTATCAAGCAAATAAGACTTTTGAAAAATGCACTTACTTTAATAGGCATGAAAGTTCTAGTGCGAGTGCATGTCCTACAATCTTCCCAAGACGAAAATGGAAGAAATACAAATATTGAAAAATTTTATCTTCACAAGTATTTGCTTATGCCTTGATGATGGAAAAATGTCCTTGTTCAAATTTCCCATTTTCCTTTGGATTGTAACTCATTCAAAGAACCAAATGAATCTCATCATTCGCAAAAAATTCCCGTTCTTCTTGAGCATCTTGTTCTCCTCCATCTTCACTTTCTTGTTCAATACTCTCTCCCTCTTTGAGATAATTTTCAATACGATAGTCATCTTCATCTCTTTCTTTTCTGCTTCCATGCAAAAGGAATCTTAAAAGAGACTAGAATCAAGTTTGTTTAGAGCACATGACATACTATATGTACTATATGTGCTATTTCCTATCATAAACAAATACCCAAGCTTGTGTCTGCTTTGTTCTCAAATCATGCCTCTCATTCAAATATAATGTTTTACTCAATGGGCTTCAAGCCTATCAATTTCTTTTTGTAAATTCTCCTTTTCCATGATCTAAGTGCTGCAATCTTAGTAACAATAAGTCTTCATTACACAACTCATTCTACAGATAAGATTCACATATATGAAATAGATATCATATATACACAAGAAGAATGCGATAAGAAAAAGGTCTTTTGACATTCTGCACACTCTAGAGCCATTGGGCGGAGCTCCAAGAGGATGCATATGCCAGTGCCGATAAGGCATGTTATGTGCATGTTACCTCAAAATATTATGTGCGAATTTTATGTGCATGTTATAACTTGATAACATGATGAGAAATATTAATGGGATGTGAGTTTTCACCAAAATAAAAAATCTAGTGTACGAAAGAAAGAGAAAAAAACTTATGCATTCCTTGTAACATCGATAACACACCATGAAGTTTTCAAATGTATCTAGATAAATCATCTTATAATCAAATAAAAAATAATTAAGATGGCAATGTATGTCAAAGATAGCCACTATGTTCTACACTAGTGATTCTTGAAAATTTCAAGGAGATCCACAAAGATGTACAGATAATCCATTATTATGACGTTTAAAACAAATACACAAGTTAACTTGTATGAGCTAAGTGCCTAACTACTCTAAAAAAAAAATACACAAGTAGACTTTGACATTAATATTTTGGCAGATTGGGTTTTCCATTCTCAAAGAGATAGAGCAACATTTACTTGCATTCTCATATTTGCAAAAAGCTTGTGAAGCTTGCATGATGGGCAAGCAGTAAAGGGAGCAACAATTGAGCTCATGCATCTCTAGAGTTAGTGCATGCTGATCTTTTTGGTAAAATTTGTGTGCTTTGAATTCACGGCAAGGTACGAAGGAACAAATAGAAACGTACGAACTTTTTCACATCTTTGAATACCACCACAAGGGCACTTCATTTATAGTTATGGACGTAAGAGAAAACATATAATTTTTTGGATAAGATATAAATTCTTCAATTTAAGCCATCTCAATACACCCAAACAAGATATGCATATAAGGGAACGGGCAATATTTGGAATGCTAGAAGATGAACAATGTCTACCCCTCATGAGTGTATTTGGTCTTGCCAATCATGAACTACCTTGTTGATGGGAATCCCAACTTGCATATTGAATGAAGATTGAATTGGAGCATTGAAGGTATATTTTTAAGGAAATGGTGTTGCGAGAGTCCTCAATTATGGGATAAAGGGTAGGAGTGAACAACTTAAGTTGGGAGGTCATACGAGGGCAAGCAGGCCCCTTTGTCAACCAAGGGATAGCATGTTGATGCAATCGTAAGAGAATATTCCATGGTATATTCCATATCTAGAGTCAATTTTGATGGAACATTCATTAAATCCTTGAATGAAAAATCTATCCTAATCGAGATCTTTCTTTAGCATGGAAGAGGTAGAAATTCACATGTTTACGTGCTATTGTTATGAGTGCAGGTACATTTGTGCTTACTCTATTTGAAAACATCACTAAATCACATGAAGCTTAGGGCATATCGTATCACCAATATGAGATCAAGAATCACAATCATACTTAAAATCTTAAGAATCAATTAGGTGTTGGAGTTAGATGGCTGCGGAAGCAAGCAAACAACACAAAGAAGAGAAGATGCTTGGAGCACAACACACAATACTAATTGTATTACTAGATAATGTACAAAGATAAGTAGCTGATTAGGGTAATAGGTGTATATACAAGCTGAGGGAAAAAAACCTCCTTAAGAGGGAAAAAAGTGCCCCGGCAGCCCTAGTGTGTTCACACACATCACTACCTAAATATATCAACAAATCCCCCCTAGGAGAAATTCGGTGAACAACGAGTTGACACTCATGTATAAGGAAGTGCCAAGCTATGTGGAATCAATCCACAAAAGGAAGTAAGCCCTTAGATTTGTGAAAAGCTTCAAAGTTCTCCTTAGGCAGAGCCTTCGTGAAAAGGTCTGCAATGTTCTCTTGCATGGGCACATATGCCAAGCTCATCCCCCTAGTAGAGAACCTCTCCCTGACATAATGATAATGCACCTCAGTGAAGATGGTGGTGGTAGAAGACTGGCCGTGGTGGTAGAAGACTGGCCAACACCCAAATCAGCCATAAGGAGTCTGAGCCACACACACTCAACAATAGCTGTGAAAGCTACCCTATACTCAGCCTCATAACTAGAAGTGGCCATAGTAGGCTGCTTCTTGCTCAACCAAGATATACATGAGCTTCCAAGCATTAAGCAAAAACCACTAGTGGACACACGAGTGTAATAGCAACCAGCCCACTCAGCGTTAGAAAAAGCATGCAAATCTGGCGGTAGTGATCCCCCCTTGGGATAAAACAACCCAAGCAGGTAAGTACCACTGAAGTAGCGGAAGATGAACTTAACCGCCTACCAATGCTTGACACCTGGGCAATTCATAAACTTGCTCATCTGTGAGACAACAAACAGAATATCTTGCAGAGTAATGCATAAGTAAATCAAGCATCCAATAGCCTGCTGATAGAGAACAGCATCAAATGCATCTCCAGCATCTTGAAGACTCAATTGTAAACCTGTCTCCATAGGAGTGGCAATAGGCTTACAGCCCTCAAGGGTGAAATGCTACAATAATGTGTCAATATATTTCATTTGACACAAAGCCATTCCACCATCAACGTGCATAAACTAAATGCCCGAATAGTGATGCAAATGCCCCAAATCGGACATCTCAAATGAGGCATGTAAATCAGCCTGAAAATTAGCAATATGACTCTCATGAGGACCAATAAGCAGCATGTCATCAACATAAACCACAATGATCAGAAGTACATCATTTGCACGCTTAACATATAAGGTGCTTTCAATTGGACTATTCTCAAAACCATGTGCAATCAGATAGGCATGTATCTTTTCATACCAAGCATGTGGTGCTTGCTTTAAGCCATATATTGCCTTCTTTAACATGCACACCAGGTTCTCATGCCCTTTCTCCACAAAGCCACGGGGCTGAAAAACATACACTTCTTCATGCAAGTCTCCATTTAGAAATGCTGTTTTGATATCCAACTGATGTACATTCCAAGCGTGATGAGCTACAAGTGCACAGATGCTATGAACAGTAATCATTTGGCAAGTAGGTGGAAAGGTCTCATCAAAATCAATGCCTCTTTCCTATGCATAATCCTTTGCAACAAGCCTAGCCTTATACCTATCAACTATACCATCAAGCTTATGCTTCAGCTTGTATACCCACTTAGTCCATATGGCCTTCTTGCCAGGAGGCATGTCACATAAAGACCAAGTACCATTCTTCATTATAGCATCATATTCAAATTGCATAGCAACTATTTGAATTTTGTGCTTCATCAAAAGAAACATGCTCATTCTCATCACAAAGACTAGACGCAGCCATAGCATAGCAATCTCATGCAAACGAGGCACTATGAGAGCATGAACGAGTACGATATGATAGAGGTGCATCTAGTTTTCTATCACGCTGTCGGGAAGAAAAAGGTCGAGCGAACGGCAAGGAAGTGGGCACGGGGGTTTGATCAGGCCCCTTTACTCGTGTGTGCCCGTTCCCGCTGTCGTGCAAGCGACATCTGCGCATTGGGCACCTCACCTATACTCTCTGGAGTGTGTGCGATCCTCGTAGGGCCATTGCCCCTCGGAAGTGATGAGACGTGCGTGCATACGTGTGGGACCGTAGGCACCGGGAAAGAGTCAATCGGATATAGCAGTAATACACGGGATGCAGACGAAGCTCAATGATGCGATCAAAAAGTAAGGGCAGTCGACCAATAAATGTGAATGATACAGTGATGCGCGCTACAATGCGGGTCCGTGATACAAAAATCTGCTACAGTGCGGAATAGGTAAATACAAATAAATGCCGCCACTACAGTGCGGATCGGCTGGATATGATATGCCTCTTGCTACAGTGCGAAAAGGCGCCCAAGATCTTCGGCTTCAGTCTTCACGGATGGATTTTTTCTTCACTTTGGGTCTTCGGTCTTCAATCAAAGCTTCTCTTCAAGTCTTCTTCGGTAATAGTTTTACTTCCATTTACTTCAATAGTCCATGCAAAATCAAATACCTGGAGAGTAGATCCACCAAGAAGATCCATGAGGGTAAAAAATCATCAGTACACTTGAAACATACTCATTATGCCCTGATTTAAGTTCTTATTTCCGTTTATTGAAAGCAAATGTATTGATTTGCAAAACATGAAGTAAAATCTGACATATTAACCTCTAAGGTTGAAGTCAGACTCAAGGCATACATTATTCATTCTCTTTTCTCAATCAATATTCATTAATTATATAAATGAATTAGATTGAAATGATACGTTGTTGAAAGGACTCGAATGAAAGTCCTTTATAGCATTTCGGATATCGATCGCATCATACAGTTGTTATGACTCATATCCATGAATGAGGTGAGCTCTATGTGACTACTCCCAAGAAACATGATGTCCTAGAAAATCAAAGTTGTTGATAAGCTGTCAAGACTCTTAAGATAATAAAGTTGCTTAGCATCCCTGTGTACCTAACAACAAATATAGACTTTAAGTGTTATATTACTATGTCGATTTTCTTCAAGCGAAAATGTCTTTGTCTCATGATATTAAAAATTCATTCGTTACATCCGTTGAATTGAAGCACACAGGATCACCCAATTACAGTGGATATATTAATGTCAATTATGTACAGCTCCAAAATTAATAATCGAAAATCTCTCAACAGTCATAGACGAAAAACACAACCTATACTCATTTTTGGATTGGTTTTACTAAGTGAATATCCAAATCATCTCTCTCTCTCTCTCTCTCTCTCTCTTTCTCTCTCTCTCTCTCTCTCTCTCTCTCTCTCTCTCTCTCTCTCTCTCTGTGTTGACGTCTTCTGCGTGTTCGGGAAGAAGGAGGTCAAGCGAACGGGAAGGAAGTCGGTGCGGGGGTTTGATCAGGCCCCTTTACTGGTGTGCGCCCATTCTCGCTGTCCTGCGAGCGGCATCTGCGCGCTCGGCGCCTCACCTATACTCTCTGGAGTGTGTGCGATCCTCGTAGGGTCCCTGTCCCTCGGAAGTGACGTGCGTGCCTATGTGTGGGATCATAAGCACCAGCCATTTTAGCATAGTTTTTGCCTGCTCCATATCAGCTCTCTCATCAATGAGTGCATCATGTAAATCTGCATCAGAAATGGAATGATCTCCATCATCGTATGAAACCTTCAAAGGTTGAGAAGTTGCCTCATTAGGATGAGCACTAGAATGTCCACCTGTAAAAAGAGGAAACAAAGTATCATACATGTCTTTGGAGCTACTAGATGTCTCCTTAGTACATGAAAGCAATGGATGAATAGCATCTTCCACAAAAACAACATCACAGCTAACCAGAATGTGATTAGTCTATGGATGATACAAATGATAGCTTTTACTTTCAGAACTGTACCCAAAAAAAATACATTTTATTGTTTTATCGTCCAATTCTCTATGATGTTGTTCAGGCACTAATGCATATGCCAAGAAACCAAAAACACAGAGATGTGCAACAAATGCTAGTGACCTATTCTTTCGTTCATCAACTTCATTCTTTTGAGGTGTATACAACACTATACACTGGTGTTTTATCCCAGGTTTAGCAAGAAATGTATTAAAACTAGAAGACATATATTCCCCCTCTCGATCAGAACGGAGGGTTCCCATTTTACATGCTGATAGATTTTCAGCCAAAACCAAAAACTCTTTGAAGCACATGAACACTTTGGACTTTGCCTTCAATGGATATACCCATGCATTTCTAGGAAAATCATCGATGAAAGTCACGAAGTAAAGATAATTTCCAAAATAATGTGTCTGCATAGGACGACAAACATCACTATGTACAAGCTACAATTTTTGAATAGCCCGAACTGAACCATCTTTTGGAAAGGAGGAATGCTGCATTTTGCCCAAAATAAAGCCTTCACAAACATGTTTTCCGAGTGCCTCAAGTTTGGGCAAAGAGGACACCATTTAAAATTTTTGCAGGCGTAGCAAACTAGCAAAATTAAGATGACCAAAGCATGCATGCCAAAGCTTTGCATTTGATATAGCCTGAGAATCATGTAGTGCACATGCCAAATCATTTACAGATCTTTCATAGTCTATGAGCTTATACAACCCACGACATAAAATGCGAGAAGCAATAATCACATCGCCATTTGACAGAACATGAACTCTACACCTGTCATCAACATATTTCACAACCAAGCCAATCTTGGCTAATGCAAAAACTGATATAAGATTTTTCTTCATCCTTGGCACAAACAAAGCATCTGATAAAGTGAAAGAACTACCATCATCAGTAGTCAAAATGATCTTACCAACTCCCGTAATAGATAAGAGGAGTTCTTGGTGCATGTAATAGTATTCCCTATAGGGGCAGGCTCGCGTGAATAAAAGAAATTGCGCTCCGAGGTAATATGTTTGGTAGCCCCACTGTCAAAGTACCAAACATTTGAGTCTACTACAGACATGCACTATTCATGAGAAGATGGGTCAAAACTGTAAACAGTAGTAAACTCCCATTCTTCTTCCTGCATAAGATTAGCAGACTCAATTTTTGGTGTAGAGGCCTCTGCAACAACCATTCAAGTGTCTTTCTTCTTTGCCTCTTTAGCAGCCAGTTTTGGATAGTTCATTATGATATAATAATTTCCTTTACAGTATTTGCAAAACAATTTCTACTTTTTTGATCTCTTATCATCTTTGTCTTCCCTCTTTGATTATGCAGAACTAGCAGATTTTTGCTTACTAGCTAAAGAGCTCCATTTTCCTTTGCCCTTGTGACTAGCTAGGAAAGCTTGATCTGCAACACACATAATGGACTTGTTATGCCTGGATTGATCCTCCTACAATAGAACAGATACTAACTCCTCAAATGATAAGGCATTTGGATTACCTTTCATAATCAACCAAAGAGTAGAAGCAAAAACTCTGATATGAATCAGGAAGACCATTCAGAATGGTCTCGACTAGAGAGTTATCTGGTATAACCTCATCAACAGAAATCAACTCCTTCTTCAAGTCTTTGATCTTTGTTAGAAAACTATCCATAGAATCATGTTCATTCATGTGCTCACTCTCCAACTGTTTTTAGAGGTAAGCAACATGAGCCTCATTCCTAGCTTGGTACAATGTGGTTGTCAAGGGAGCACTAGATTGTGCTCGCTAACTACAGTAGACAAGATTTTAGAAATACACTTATGATTACAAGAACACCCGCGTAGGGAAAATAATACAACAAGATGTAGTGGATACAAGATGTCCCACAACCCGGGACCAATAGGTATGGAAAACTAGACTAGAGATGATACAAGAGATCCCACAACCCAGGATCGTAAGTATGAGAGAAGATATCTAGATTACAAGAATTTCCCTTCTAGGAGATGCACTTGATACAAGAAAGAACTCAATAGGATCTCATACTACGAGATTACACGGGGACAAGATAGGATGTCCAAGAACTAGACTAGAACAAGGAACAAGACAAGAAATAGAACTAGAACTTGAAGAGTACTTACTTGGCGGTCACGACTCCTTGAGCTCCCAAGACTGGTATTGGCAAGATTGAGAATGAATGTGGCCAACCCCTCCTTATATAGGTTTTCAAAGATGGTGCTATATGGCAGTTACAACCTAATGATATCATCATGATGTCATTGACTTGTAACAAGACCTCTCAATGTCAAAATTCAGCGGATAGACAGTCGATCTTGGGTTTTTGCATGTTCCGGATGCAATGGAGGCATTAGTTTCTCCAAATTGCTAAACCAATAATGCGATATGGAAAGTAACATGGAATCTAAGGTTTTAGATGGTTTCCTTTGTGTCCATGACATCACCTCCCCCGCAAGCAACAAGTTCTATGAGGAGCGGCCATGTCCTCTAAGTTGTGTTTCATTGGATTCTTCTTATAGAATTCACGAACCTTGACTTTTGCTCTCAGAAGATTTTCTGTAAGTTCACAAGTACGATCACTAATGTCATATGCTTTTCAATGAATAAATCATTCCAATGGTCCTTGTGAGATTCTTGAATCTAAGACATGATTAACCTTGAATTCTTCATGATCCTTAATCTTGAAAGGTGGTGAAGGACTCGGTCCTTGAGCTTCCTTAGCTTCATGACAAGATAGGTCCTTTGATCGTCTAGTGGTGTGTTGTGTTTCCAAGATCTTTGATGGAGTGCCTTGAGTAAGCACACCTCCTTGATTGAACACGAACTCCTCCTTGTCCTTTATCTTCTTGTTATCATCATAATTTGTATGCTCCATATCAATCGTAATGACTTCTTCGCCTTCAAAGATTCTTGATTTAGATTCTTGAGGAATAGTGTCTTCATTATTCAAGACTTCTGACTCGTGGACTTGGATTTCTTTTAGCAACTGATTCTCACACTAAATTGCTTGATTGATAGCTTCATCTAAAGTTTTTAATTGAGTTGTAGAGGATAAACAAACCTTTATTTCATCTCTGAGACCACTTTGAATTCGATTAACTAGATAGTCTTCTTGATATGCGGATCCTTCAAATACAATTTCGAATTCTGATGCAAATTCTCCAACTGAGTGATCACCTTGTTGTAACCTCTGTTCAAAGTCTCAAAGTTTTTTATATATACCATCTAGAGTATATTCAATATTTTTGAGTATGGATATGGAGTCCATCACGCTTGGCATGGTCTTGATGTGCATAGTCTTGCCAAAATGTCAAGGGAGCACTAGATTATGCTCTCTGACTACAGTAGGCAAGATTTTGGAAATACAGTTATGATTACAAGAACACCCGCGTAGGGAAAATAATACAAGAAGATGTAGCCGATACAAGATGTCCCACAATCCGAGACCAATAGGTATGGAAAGCTGGACTAGAGATGATATAGGAGATCCCACAACTCGGGATCATAAGTATGAGACAAGATATCACGATTACAAGAACTCCCTTCTGGGCGATGAACTAGATACAAGAAAGAACTCAACAGGATCCTATTATGAGATTACAAGGGGACAAGATAGGATGTCCAAGAACTAGACTAGAACAAGGAACAAGGCAAGAACTAGAACTGGAACTTGAAGAGTACTTACTTGGCGGTCACGACTCCTTGAGCTCTTTAGATTGGTATTGGCTAGATTGAGAATGAATGTGGTCAACCCCTCCTTATATAGGTGTTCAAAGGCAGTGCTATATAGCAGTTATGACCTTATGATGTCATCATGATATGATCGACTTGGAAGAGGACCTCCCGATGTCAGAATTCAGCGAATAGATAGTCGATCTTGGGGTTTTTGCACGTTATGGATGCAATGGAAGCATTAGTTTCTCCAAATTCTGAACCAATAATGAGAACTGGAAAGTAACATGGAATCTAAGGTTTTAGATGGTTTCCTTTCTGTCAATGACAATGCTAAGTGTATCCCAAGCATCCTTAGCTATTCTACAAGAGAGAATGTGAGGAATAATGCCATGTTTGACAGAAAAAGCTATCAATGCATGTGCCTAGGTATCTCTGCCATCCCAATGAATCTGCTCTGCAGTAGGTGCAGTAAAAACCACAACAGAAACGTGAATATGCAGAATATCATCATCTTCGACAGCTTCTACATCAGTTTTTGTACCTACAGTTGTAATATTTGCACATGTGATAGGGCGTTTTCCAACACCCTGCATAATGTTCCACAGTCCTTTTGCAACCAATATATGTCTCATCATATAAGCCCACAATGGGTAGTTGGTACCATCCAACTTATCCTCAATAGCCAACATACGAAATACATCACTACTTTCAGCCATGGCTAGTGACTAAAATACCTTGATGCAAAAAGTTGATTGTATCTCAAAAAGTTAAACAAAACTGCCCAGACAAATTCTACTAGACCTGTAATAGACTTCGAGACACTTAGATTGGCAAACAAAAATTGGTATATACGTTTGGCACAAAAAGACAAAATAGACTACATAAGCACTGTGATAGTGCGTTCGGAGGCAAAACGAGCTCATATCACGATTTTGGCACCATAGAGTGAAACAGTTCTGATCTCGGAAACACGCTAAGTATGCTCACCAAAATTCGTTCGATTCTCAGACACAACCGAAGAGGTGTCAACGACACTCTAGATGAAGCGACAACCTGCTCTAATACCAATTGTTGGAGTTAGACATCTACGGAAGCACATGAACAACACAAGGAAGAAGAAGAAGCTTGGAGCATAACACACAATACTGATTGTATTACTAGAGAATGTACAAAGATAAGCAGCCCATTAGGGTAATAGGCGTATATACAAGCCAGGAGAAAACAACCTCCTAAAGAGGGAAAAAAGTGCCTCGACGGTCCTAGTGTGTTCACACACATCACTACCCAAATATATCAACATTAGGAAATGAGAAAACTCTGAGTTAGAACAGATACAAAACCTCATCAAGAAAAGCAAACACTTACAAGACCAACTATTTGTTATTGATAATATGATAACACTTGAAGAAATGTCTCACAATTGTGTTTGAATTCTTGCTACCAAATATGATGGTCTAAGAGCTATCCCTGATATGAAGGCTGCATTCTCCTCTCTTATCTCCGAAGAGTTTTTTACAATTCTTGTAGAAGTTTTTTTTTTTGAAGAATAGTCAAGGTTCAAACAACGCAACATTTTTAGCAAATGCAAAGGGAAAAGGTTCATTTGATAGTTCAAAGAAGAAGCGAAAGAAGAAGAAGTTAACTCAAATCTCTTTCTATTCTAAATATAAAGTTCATGGCATTAAGGGTTTTAAGAGGAAGCGAGCTAACTAGAGAAATAATATTATCAAATCCAAATGGAGTAAAAGGAAATCTGCAAATAACGTACAAATTGATCTAGGGATTGTGATGGAGGAAGTATTCTACATAAACTTGTGTGGATAATCTGTGGATATTAGATACTGAAGCATCTATACATATGACAAAGAAGAAAGACTATCAGAGTTCCTTAACTTTCATTTGCAAGGACCCATTAATATAGTTGTAGGACCCCAAATAGCCAACTGAAGGGACAAGAACCACTTCTACTATTGTTGCCACTAGTATTAAGAGAATATTCTCTATTGTTTTGTATAATTCTTCACTAAAAATAAATTTATTAAGACCTTTTACCATAAGAAATCATGGTTTTATAGTACATTTTGAAAATAATGATGAAAAAAAATTGGACGAAAAAGGTAATACTATAAGAAAAGGAGTCCCTTGGAGATAGCTATATATCGAGGCATGACATTGGGAGGAGAGTAATCTCTCTAGCATGTGGTCATTGTAATAGTTAGTTTGTTAAACTAGTATCTGATCCTAGCTTCCATGTAGTCGTTGTGGGTTTAACATCATCTTCTTCTCCAAGATCACTTGTAGAACTTTGTAAAGTTTTTTATAACCTTATTGAGGGAATTTTTAGCCTATTTTATTGTTGCAACTATTCACATTCCTACACATATTTGTGTATATCCATGTGCACTCAATTAAGGATTGCATCTTTTTAGTCCTGCTTGTGAGTAGTAGTAGAGCAGAAAAAGGTGCTGATAGTGCCACCATTCGATCCAAAATACTATCCCAACCTATTGAAGATCAGTACAAACCACGTGATGTATGTGTGACTGTTGGCATACCCATGCTTTCTAAGCCTACCAGACAAATACACAATTTCCAAGGATAGTTCACAACTACCTATAGTTCATGAGAGTGAAGGTTGGTGGAGCTTCTATGCTCCCTCTCCTTGATGCTAATGAAAATAAATCAAAAGCACACAAGATATATACATTTTAGGAACATTATCCTAATTACGTGAGATAATTACAATCCCATTTGACTTATTACAAACACTCACATGGAAGCCTTGTTTGTTCTCCACTCCAACATCCAATTCGAAGGGTTTTTCTCTACACATAACATTCGAGAAGCAAAAAAGGTTTTTCTTAAGAAGCAAAGTTAGTATGTTTATGAATAGATACATTAATTGCATGTAAAGTAGATAACAGAATGCACTTTCATATTCGATAGCTTAATTTGTAATAAATATTGTTAGAAATTTTGGAAGATATAAAAATATCTAGTTGTAAAGTTATGCTAGCTACCTTGCAACTCAACTAATTGGTGAGTTATTTTCCAAGGCAAGACTTAGATATCAGACACTTAATGAAGACATACATTAAGTATCTTCGATGTCTTGCTTAGTAAAAGTAGGCACAAGTAGAAAATCAAGTATTCAATTTTTGCGCCATTTTGATTGACAAGAAAACATGTCTACTCGTAAACTTATAAGGTTTACGATAACTCTAGGTTTAGTACATACTTACAGAGTCATAAAGAAAATAAATTTTACACTTTCTTGTGTAACTTTTCATTAATCTAAGAAGGATGATAACTTAAGAAAAGTTTCCATGGCTCCATGAGCACATACATAATGCATATGCATATGCATACATACATACTTACATGCATACACACAGACACACATACACACATGCATACATTTGCATACATAATGCACATGCATATGCATACATAGATGCTTACATGCAAACACACACTCATATATACACATGCATACACATATACACACATACAAATGTACACGTATATATATATTGATTTCTAACCCATTTTGTTTTGTATGTACAGGTATTATGGATCCTAGTAGAGAGAGAAAGATGAAACTCACTCTCATAAAAAGTCTTATGAGAACAAGAGTTCCGCCTGATACTATAGGGATCATCAAGCATGAGTACTTAGGGATGCCTAATGATGAGCTGGATTATAAGATCTAGATGCTTACCCAACGATCAAAGGAGGGCTCTTCTGCGGCTCCACGTGCAGGAAGATAGCTATCTGCTCATAGGTATGTTTTTTTTAATAAGTTTTTTTAATGATATTATAACACATATTTTTATATATTTTTATCTATCTATTTTCATGACACCTATAGCACCTCTAGATCATGATAGCAGAGCAGAGGTGCCTATGAGGACATGCATAGGCACCTTAGGGCTAGAGTATGATATATAGCCAAAGGGGAACATTGTGTACATAGGGAATGGATTGGAGTTCAAGAGAACAATGGAAGCATTATGGGACTCTTACCTGCACCTTGTCCACTTACAGTGGAAGTAATTATAAATTTTACATATAAATTGAAATAAATATCTTATCTTTTAGTTACATGATTCTTTTATTTTTGTAGTGAGCATGATTAGAGGGATAAAAAAATACGTACTTAGTTCACTTGAGACAGAGTTTGGGACAGGATGGTCGCATAAGTGGTGTTTAAAAGACATGTAGACAATTATGGCTCATCGTCGCAATAATGCACGGTATGCATTGCTTTTATGTATATGTATGTGGATATGAGTATGTGTGTTTATGCATGTATGTATATGAGAGGGAAAGAAAAACGAGTGAGTCTAGGGGTACAAATACGCACATACACACACATATACATCATACATGCACATTTACACACATACACACATACATGCACATATATACATACACACAGATACATGCACATTTTTACACACACATACACATGCATGTACTTACACACATATAATGAATACACATAGACACATACACATACATAATCATATGTACACACACATAGACTCACATAATCATATTTACATGCAAATATACATATACACATGCATATACACACACAAACAACACATGCATATGCACATATAGATACACATACATACACATGCATATGCACATATAGAAACACATACATACACACATGCATACTGATATATATATACATATATATATATATATATATATATATATATATATATATATATATATATATATATATATATATATATATATATATATATATATATATATATATATATATATATATATATATATATATATATATGTGTGTGTGTGTGTATACATATATATCTATATATAAATAAAAAATAATATAAATAAATCGTATTTCAAAAATCCTAATTCCAAAACACTAATTTTGATATGAGGGTTTTAAAACCCCTAATTTAGAAACTCTAGCTCAGCCTTTTAGCCATATCATTGAAGTATATATACACATTGCATCTATTCCTCCGATGCCCTACTAGAGAGATGTCTCTCCTGCCAACCGTATGCCTCTATATATAGCTACTCAAATCAACGAGGATCATAATATATATAAAATATAAAATGGAGTAGATACATTATGCATCACACATACATGCCAAAATGCACACATACATATATATACATGCATACATATTTACATGAACACATTTACACATAGACACATATACATATATACATGTACACATCACATATACATGCCTACATGCACAAATGTATACTTATTCATGCATACACAATTATAAACACTTGCATATATTACATGAATATTTTACACAAATGCATGTGCATATATACACATATGCATACTAACACATGTATACATATATCACACATATGCACACACATACATATACATGAAATACATATATATGCATACTAACACATGTATACATAGAATACACATGAATACATACACATATGCATACATACATGATACAAATTCGCTCCTCGAAGATAAAGCTATATATAAAATAATTAAGCATACCCCCGAGCTTCATCTTCTAACTTAAAAGAACATGATTTCATCTCTCTAGTAGGATTCATCATTATTCAAGTTGAATAAAGAATCTATTATCAGATATCCATTTAGAAGCTTCAAGTTGTTGATCGATAACTACAGTAGAATTTTCTTTCTAATCTGCTCATATGTTTTCATTATTGCCATCATTTTGGTAAGACATCAATATAGTCTCATCCTCATTATCCTTATTGATTTCATTTATTTCTTCTATTGTTAAATTTTTGTTCTCATGAGTCACATCATGTATTGCTGGATTAATATCGATTTCTAATAATTCCTCTTCCTAATCAGTAGAATCAACATGTAGAGTATTATCCTCTTCATCAAAAAGATTAGTATCATTATCACATATGATGATTCTAATTTCTCTTTTAGATATTGATGTATCAGTATCTGATGGTGAATCATCAAGAGGACTTTCTTTGATCTCTCTAACAATAAACTATTCAAACAATGACCTACCTCTAGGTTGAACATGAATGAATTGCCACCAAGGGTGAGCATCTGGGTTTTTATAAAAAAATGCTTGTTCAATATGCCTAGGAACAATATATGGTTCTTTAGTAGATCGCATTACTTTGGAAGAACCAGTTTCCCAAAACCTAGATAGTTCCTTTCTTAATGTGGAATTACTACCTTTATACTCGGCTCAAAAATACTCAAACTTCAAAATGACCTATCAAAATATTTAAAAACAAGAACCCATTATTAGGTGCTTAGAAAAATAACTAACTCTATCATAAAAAATATAAACTTTTTTCTACTTGTTTGAATGCAGGAAATGAATAGGTCCCACGTAACCAAGTTCACCATCTATAAGGTTCATGTCTTTTGAGCTAGCACGTGATAGTTTTCTTGAAAGAAGCAACAATACTAGAATGCTCTGTTTACGTAAAGAATTAATGCCTTCGGTTCTAATACACTGTCCAAAAGCCAACATATTAGTGAACATTCCAGCTAGCAAACGAAATAAAATTAGTAAATAGAAGCTGATATACATATATGAAAAAAACAAAATATTATTAAAATAAAGATACCTTTCGTTCACAACCTATCATTAACTCTCTCTACTCATCTGAGATTTCTTCATTATTTGCATCAGCGCGTTACAAGCAACTATATATCCAATCCGTGAAAGAAGATATATTTGCAATCTGATTATTATTGAGATTACGTCTATATCTTTAGTTTCTTCGCCTTTTACTTCGGAGATTTTGAAGTTCCTGTCCGTACTCGCTAAGGAATGCTCGCATGTATTTGTTATTATATGCTAAAAAAGTAGAAACATCATTTTTTTCTTGAAATGTAAATAAAAATGGAACTCCCTTACCTGATAATACCTCATTTGTTATTTTTGAAGAAGACTCGTTGGTCCATGCACGTGGAGCTTCTTCATTGACTCTTTCAAGGTACTCACTAACGTAATACATGCACTCTTCAAGCATCCAACCCTTTGTCATGGATCCTTCTAGTTTTGCTCTTTGTCGCATATAACCTTTTAATATTCCCATAAATCGCTCGACCCAAAATATCCATCGAGTGTTGAAAACACCTTGAATCTCTATTTCATCTACAAGATGGACTAATAAATGAACCTGAACATAAAAAAAAAGGAAGTAGGAAGCTCTTTCTCCATCAAACATAGTAGCTCTTTACACTCACTTCTTTTTTGTGGGATCGAGTTTTTGTCAATCTCTTTCAATATAATCCACCTATACATATCATACAAAATATTATAAAAAAGTTAACTCAAAAATAAAAGATATCCAATATTCATACATATTAAATATAAAAGTATCATTATTACCTTATAAGCAATCCAAGAGGATATATCACATCTCGTAATCCTTTCATTGTACATCCATCGATAAAAAAAGGTAAAATATGTTTCAAAAAATTATGTCAGTCATGGGTCTTTAACCCTGATAAGCTCTTATCATGCATAGTAAATATGTTTTGAAAAGATGCTCCATATCTTGTAGGAGTCCTAATCAATTCAATCTTATTGTTGATAATCTGTATCTCTTTTGTTGTAAGTACCCAAGGAGCAGGTGCATAAGATATTTCCTGTCAATGTCTATCAAAAACTGGTCGTAACTTTGGGTTTGAGTTTTGATCTTTCAAATCATTCCTTGAAGCTATGGTATCTTTTAGTCCAAGAAGATGATGCCATAGTGAATAACCAATATTCTTGAATATATGCATAGGATCAAGAAGATGACATACTTTTAACTCTTTCCAATACTCCAAAGAATACCATATTGATATGTTCTTTGCAAGTGCCAAAAGTCCTTTATCTCTCTTCACATACTCATTATCTTCATCATCCATCATGATTTCTGATTTTGGATCTATCAGGGGTCCATATATCCATTTTTTATACCAATCCATAGGCACCATAGGTTTTGGATACTGACCTATTTCATGTTTTCCATTAAAATGTATCGCTTCTCTTTTAGATCTTAATAGATGATCATCGGGCAAGAGTCGTCGATGTCTAAGATAAATATTTTTGTTGAGATTCTTACTATAGATTGATCTCAACCAATCACCACAATATGGACAAGCTCTATAACCCTTAGTAGATATTCCTGCACCATGAAAATGATAAAATTATAATTAGATTAAATCATATTTATTTATATGCATATTGAGTAAAAACATTACATCAATACTTGAACAAACACCATATCCTCGAAAATCATGAATAGTCCAAGCCACAATACCACGAACCTTAATATGTCTTTCATTGATGCGTTAACTTCTCTCTAGCCTGGGATTAAAAGTGAAAGCATTAAATGTTCCTTTTTAATGCTAAGATATGGCGGAAGATTGTAGTTTATGACTACTGCTCGCCATGTTGACCATTTACTTGATTTCATGGATAATGGATTAACACCATCTAATGCAACTCCTAACTTTAGATTCTGTGGATTTTGTGCAAATTAAGCCATGTAGAATCAATATGCTAAAAAGCAACACTATCATGTGGAATTCTGATTATTCCATGTACTTTTATGATCATGTCCCCATGTCAAAAGCTTTGATAATTTGGGGCTTTGAAACATATGTCTAATCGATGGAACCAATGGACAATGTTTCAATACCTTTTTTAGGATTTTACCTTCTTCATCCTTATATCAAGGAGACTGACATTTGGGACATGTCAAAGAGTCTGCATGTTAAACCTCTATATAAAATACAATCGTTTGGACATGCATGTATACATTGATAATCTATAGCAAGATTGTTGATTATCTTCTTCAGTTCATCATGTGAGGTAGGAAGAATATTCTGACTTGGTAAAAACTTTTCAGATATTAACCTATAAGTTCATAAAAAAAAGATATATTAATATATATATATATATATATATATATATATATATATATATATATATATATATATATATATATATATATATATATATATATATATATATATATATATATATATGCATATAATTTTATATATGTGTGTATGTGTATGTAGATGTGTATATGCATGTGCATACATATACATATGTGTATGTGTGTTTGTATATATGTATGTACATGTGGTTTATAGGTGTATATGTATGTATATGTACGTATGCATATGCGTATGCATATGCATGTATGTATATGTATGTGTGTATACATGTGTATGTATGTGTGTATGTATGTGTGTATGTATGTGTGTATGTATGTGTGTATGTATTTGTGTATGTATGTGTGTATGTATGTGTATATATGTATGAATGTGGTTGTATGTATGCATATGTATGTATGCATGTGTATTTGTGTATATTTGATCCTTTTTATTTTTTTCTTTTGGTATAGTGTGGTTTGCAAATTTTCATATCTAGACCATTGAATCCTCTAGTTGTCTCCCATTTTATAGTCAATCTATTACCTATCTTGCTATGTTGTTTAGAAATATAAAGTATTAGTTAGTTATAAAGGTATTAAGTCATTAAATTGGGAGGATCAAATTTATCACGAATATTTTGAATGATTCATGAATAGTTTTAAAGGATGGGTGGAGAAAAAGTGTCCATTCAATGCAAGTTCTTGTTCTTACCTTTCCTAAAGTAAGAATAAAAAACTGCATTGAATGTACACTTTTTTCTGCCCATCCTTTAAAATTATTGTTCCATCCAAAATCTTCTAGATAAATTTGGTCCTCCCATTTTACTAATGACTTAATAGTTTCATAGCCTACTGATACTTAATATTTGTATGCAAAAGAGTTAGCAACACAGGTATTAGGATGACTAAAATAGGAGAAACATATGTGTCAAGAAGATTCTAAAGGTTGGGTGGAAAATTCTAAAGGCTAGATGGACAAAACATCTTCATTCAATATAGGTATGTATAATTTGACCTTACTCTCATAACATGTGTATGTGTGTATATGTGTCTATATGTTTATATTTGTGTATACATTCATGTATATTATGTGTATGTTTATATATCCATGTATATATATATATATATATATATATATATATATATATATATATATATATATATATATATATATATATATATATATATATATATATATATATATATATAGAGAGAGAGAGAGAGAGAGAGAGAGAGAGAGAGATAGATAGATAGATAGATAGATAGAAAATTGAAAATTATACCTTAATAGTGTCAAAACAGATACATTACTCTATCCAAAACGATTTTGCAGATTGAGAATAAGTAAGCTCGCACTTAGTCATCTCAAACTACTTCCTTCATATACATGGTTTAGACATTCCTCTCAAAGATATTTCTCATTTTTAGAAATATCAATGCTCTTACTTTCATTTTGATATCAATCGTCAATAAAATCTCCCATGCCGTCATCTTCATCATTGTCACACAAATCTTGTACTTTATCTTCTTTTGAATATAGATCTTTCAACCTTGCATATTCCACAGGATCACTTTTGCGTTGCCTCCTCATAGAAGCTTCTCATAAATGAGGTCTTACTGGCAATTGTGAATGGTGTGGAGGAATATCATCAACATCATATTTTGGAATCTACACATATGAATAAAATTCATTAGTTTTCCATAAATGAATAAAAAGTCAACTTTAAATAGAATAGCTCATCACCAGCATGTAATGTAGTGATAGCATTGACAACTATGTATCTTGATACATCTCTACTCATGTTTGGTGATTCATGAATATTTTCACGCTCCTCAAATGTGCAATTAGTCCTTGAACTATTATGTAACCCTCGACTACTATTTATTAATTGTGCTATATTTCCATGCATGTAAGGTCTTCCATCGATATATAATCTTTCATTTTCTACATGTGAAATCCTTCTACTAGTAAGGGATGCTGCATTCAAGCATATTCCATAAGTACTTATGTGTTGAACATAACGTGCAAGTTGATGCCAATCTCCCCATCCATATATAGGACCACAAAATGACATAAGAGTCACTTCAGAGTTTGGAGGCACATACAAGTCCTCTACAAGAAAGAGACCATGACCAACATTAGTAATAGCGGATGGAGCAATCATATAGCGATTACCCCAAAAAATGAAAAGCTCTCCATCTAAAGGAAGTGGTCCTCTATTCCAACCTCCATATCTTCTTCTATCATATGTTTGTACTAGAGAATGATCACGAGCTGGCAATCCATAATCTCGAACCATTTCAGTCTCTAAACGAGGAGGTAGAGGATCTCTAGAAACCTCTGCTTGTAATTGATGAACATCAAGTCCATGACGTGTACGAGGTATATTAACATTATGAGAATAATTATCATTATGATCATCATCAAGCAAGTATCTGTGTATATCAACAATAATTTGATTTTTCATATGGCTTTTAAATAAAATAGTGACATTAATTTATTGAAAAAATACATACCCAAGCATTATCACATTGACGAGGTGATGTTGCATGCTCAAAAGTACCATACTTGCAATTTTATAGCGACGAAATTGTGTCGTCTTAACCATCGCTATGGGCCCATATTCATTGTAGTATCTCAAAGTCCAAAAGAGTGTTGATGCATTATATGACCTTTAGTTATGATTATTCAAGCCAAGAAAGACATTCATGTGAAGATATGCAAAACAAAGAAATATAAATTTGCAAAAACAAATAATGCTTGAGATGTAAGATTCATTATAGACATCTCAGAAATGATTTTCTTATACGTATGATAGATTTAAGGAAAGTATTAATGGCTAGGAATGTATCTAATTATATTGTTTCATGTAACGCTTGTGAGGTGCACTCATATATAATGTATTCCGATGGCTTCAACCCCACACTTCCCCTTAGCATTCATGATAAGTAGGTGATTGATGTGCTTACGATTCCTCTATGTATTCATAACATGTGGTATATTGTACTATCATGAGATGATTTGGATAAACATGTTGAAGGTTTCACATTGCAAAATAAATTGACTACTAAGTTTTATGAATTCTTGGTAAAAGATGTTATATGCACATTTGGATGTGTGGAAAAGATTGTGGAAGATTGAGGAGAACTAGATGCTCAAGAAGCAAGGGAATTTTTTGCGAATGATGAGAATCATTTGGATCTTTGAATGAGTTGCAATCCAAACCAAAATGGGAAAACTGAACAAGGACGTTTCTCATCACCAAGGCTTATCAAATATTTGCGAACATAAGATTTTTTTAATATTTGTATTTTCTTTCATTTGCTTATTGGGAAGATTGTATGACATTTACTCGCACTAGAACTTTCATGCCTATCAAATTAAGTGTATTTTTCAAAAGTCTTTATTTGCTATTGAATCACATCTGCTCTCTTGCATCTTATTTTCATGCTAGAATGAGATGTTTCATGAAGATTTATTGTCACTTAAATTGGAGCACTTAAAGCATGGAAAGGAGTATCCCGACTGGATAAAATAACAATGAAAGGAGTATCCCGACTGGAAAGGAGTATCCCGACTGAAAGGAGTATCCCGACTGGAAAGGAGTATTTACAATGAGAAAAGAGCATCGAAACGAGAATTTACATCAAGAAAGTATGCCGACTGGATAAAATAACATATTTTCATGAGAAGCATCATTTGAGAACAAAGAAAACACTCTCACTAGAACTTCTAAAAGTCTTCATTTGCTATTCAATCACATTTGCTCTCTTGGATCTTATTTCCTTGGTAGAATGAAGGGTCTCATGAAAATTTATTGTCACTTAGATTGCAACACTTAGAGCATGGACAGGAGAATTTATAATAGGAAATTAATGCATGGAAAAGTTATCGAAGCCATGATTTGATCATGACATGGAATATAGAGTATTTCATATGCTCTAAATAATTTTGATTCTACTCTCTTTAAGATTCCTTTTGCATTGAAGGACAAAAAAAAGAGATGAACATGAATATGGTATTGAAGAAGATCACAAAGAGGAAGAGTATTGAACAAGAAAGTGAAGATTATATTGTTTGATAGATCAGTTGAAAAGCCTCTTGAGTTTTGCACCCATTTGAGCTTAATCGTATGTCAAACTATGCATGTTTTAATTTGTACTTGCACAAGAGATTGGTTTCCCATAGATTGTCCACATCCGATTCTGCATCAAACAAGATGTAAATAACATAAATGAGAGTAAGAATTTGGTTTTGAATGAATAAGCTTCGTCATCAAAAGCCATTTACCTTTTATTTTGTGTCAGGCTGTTTTACTTGCGATCATGATGATGATGACCTCAAGATAGAAATATGGACATCAGCTGCTTTGTATGACAATCCATTGGCAATAAAAGTAATAAGGAAAGAGAGAAGCATATATGTTAGGCGACATCGGCTGCTTTGTATGACAATCCATTGGCAAGAAAAGTAAAGGGTGACATAAAATCATAGTATTAAAGAGAACGAGCTATATGGGAAAAGGTGCGCAAAGGCTGTGGTGGCATAATTTTAATGATTCATGAGTGCACAAGAAGGAGACCTTCGAAGTGGAGATGGGGATATGAAATTATGGCGAGGAAGAGAGACAATGCATAGATAAACAGATAAGATTCACCTTACTTTTCAATGAAATAGACATCATATCTACACAAGAAGGAATGCCATTATACTTGGGCTGACAATTTGGTGGATGCGATCATAACGCACATGGGAAATGATGCATTCTTGAAAAAAAAAAGAGCTTTTGACAATTCCAATTCCCCATTTTGCCAAGCATCGGAGACTAAAGGTTGGTGGAGCTTCTATGCTCCCTCTCCTTGATGCTAATGAAAATAAATCAAAAGCACACAACATATATACATTTTAGGAACATTATCCTAATTACGTGAGATAATTACATTCCCATTTGACTCATTATTAACTCTCACACGAAAGCCTTCTTTGTTCTCCACTGCAACATCCAATTCGAAGGGTTTTTCTCTACACGTGAGAGAATTTTATTCTATGCGTTTTGATCTGCCAAGAGAGGAATGAGAGATAACCTTTGAGCCTTTCATTTATAGAATAAAAGCTTAGAAGGATTATCATCTTCTCTAAAACCACAATGCACCCATCTAGGAACTCTCTAATATTACCATTGTAGAAGGACTAGTTCAAAAATCAAGTGGAGATTTCAAAGAAGAGGATTTTTTGACTTCATAGTGAAGGACCTCAACAACCCTATGGGAAATGGTCATCATAGATCCCATTAATGATAATTTGGGAGATGCTTGGAGGGTAAAGATATCAGCATGGAAGTGAAGGTTGGATTTTCTTTAAGGAGATCTAAAGGTAGCTCTAAAGCATAGAATGATTCTTCTCAAGGATCAATGTAAGGACGTAGCTAGCTAGCCAAGCTAGGTATTCTCTAAGTTTATGTTTGATTTGATTAGTTACTTTGACATTTTGCTTTCATATAGATTTCATCTAATTAGGATTTAAGCATGGAAAATGCGTTCACATTCTGAAAATTAATGAAAGAATAACCGTCAAGCATAGACATATTGGAAAATTCATCAAGCACTTGCTTGAATCTATTATTCATTCTTTCCATTTCATGGATTGAAATGAATGACTTTTTTTGCATTTCTCGAATGTTTTTCATGACCGACACAAGCTTCCTTATTGTTCAAAAACGTAATTGATGCACTAAAGTATGTGCACTTGCATGCGTTTAGTTTCCATAAGAAGCAAAGTTTGCATGTAAAGTAGATAAAAGAATGCTTCATATTCGATAGCTTAATTTGTAATAAATAATGTTAGAAACTTGAGAAGATATAAAAATATTTAGCTGTAAAGTTATGCTAGCTACCTTGCAACTCAAGAAACTGGTGGATTCTTTTCCAAGGCAATACTTAGATATCAGACACTTAATGAAGGCATACATTAATTATCTTCCATGTCTTGCTTAGTAAAAGTAGGCACAAGTAGAAAATCAAGTATTCATGTTTTGAGCCATTTTCATGGACAAGAAAACATGTCTATTGGCAAACTTATAAGGTTTACGATACTTCTAGGTTTACTACATACTTAGAGAGTCATAAAGAAAAGAAAGTTTACACTTCCTTGTGCAACATTTCATTAATCTAAGAAGGATGATAACTTAAAAAAAGTTTCCATAGCTCCATGAGCACTTTGAAGTGAACACTCTTACTTGATTCCATCCCAATACGTGATGGAAATAAAAGAAACGTTAATCCCTCTATACTAAAAATTTTCAATGATCCATATCAATGCATAAAAAATACTCCATGTGAAAAAAAATATGTTGAAAGTTTGTAAAATATTTATAAAAAAATCTTTTCAACACATAATTTGAAAGATTACGAAATCTTTAGATAAGATGAAATACCTTTTGAACTCCATTTGTGTATTTTTAAACAATTAACATGGATTTTTGTTAAAGATAGTAAGACTCATTAAGCCTACCAAATTATCTAACAAACCTCCGTTTTTTCTTACTAATAAGGTCAATTTGAGAGTCATTATGAATTGTGATCATGCATAAGTCTTTTCATAGCTCCCTACACCCATTGTTTTTAGTACTTATACCTCTTCTAATAAATGTTTCTGCTTTCTTCCCTATCATAAATACTTATTGCAAAATAAATTGGGATTCACTAAGTTTCATGGCAACTAGAGCTACACTCCCATTATGAAAACCAATTGAATTAAGAGGTTCCTTCAAAGTTTTCATAGTTTTATGGATTATCAATTGGTTTCATGAAAAATATAGATTCTATATGGAATATATTTTTTGATAATATATTCTATATTATCAAAACATTTCATGATGGCATGCAATGCGCAAAAGGAAAACATTGCTAATGCAAATGGATTAACGGGATTCCAATCTTTATTTAATGTGTGATGATAAGGTTTTTCTAATATGTACATCCCATTCTCTAGAAGTATGTGCATCTATATATTCATATAAACCATATGTACTCATTTGTTATTTTTTTATTACATTTCAGGATTATGTCCAGTATGGACAAGGATAAAGAGTACATGCACCTTGTCTGCAAGGCAAAATGCTTTTGGCACTCTTTATATTCCCATCCAAATTCCAATCTATCTCAAAATAACGGACCTCTACTAAATTGAGTATTGCACCATGAATTTTAGAAGCTATTATGAATACACCCTAAATGTTTTCAAATCCTTCTCACGTGGTTCTATGGGAAGGATGTTTTTTGGTCTCTCTATGCAATGGGTAGCACATTAAATATCATACATATACAAATCACCGGTAAGAACGTCTCCATATGACAAAAACAATCCAAAAAAACTTTGAAATATGATATAGAGAACAATTTCAAGTGATAATGAGAAATTAACATAGCAAAGTGAATCTTTTTGGTAACTTGTTTAACTACATTCATTGGATTTGATCCTTTGTTTGAGTCTCTTTTGAAGCTACAAAACCATAGGTAGCGTGTAAGTCAAAACACGCCTATTATATCATCACTATTTTTCAACCCCTAACCCTAGAGATATATCTATTTGACACAAGAAGTTTCTGTAGAGGTTAGAACCTAAATTTATAATTATGAGGTGCTTGCTAAATAAGAAGATAATTGGTCCCTTGACTATGGTTGATAAGGAAATCAATTTACTTTATGCCTTTAGAAACCATGTCATGAAGTGCCCTTGAGGAATAGAGTCCTTATGGATAATTACAAAATGTTGTTTAGGAAGTTTCCCAATGTAGTTTGCAATGCAAGAGCCACCTCCATGAGACAATTTATCATGTTTGCTCTTGGCTGAAAACTATTCAATTTCACTCATACCCTATAGAAAGTCTTGAGAATAATACCTACATGAGGCAATAAGAATGAATGACATCAATTGAAAATACTTACATCTTGGAATCTATCTTCATGTTCTCCTCTCTCCTTTTATGCTCAATTGTTGGACTAGGAACCTTTGACCCAAAGATCCTTTCATCCATATTTTTGAATTGTTATTCAATGATTTATTGATGTTACCTTATAAGTATGCCATCACAATCAATTTTAATGTGTCTAGCACTGAGTAAAGGAATGGAACACCCTTTGTCTCCAATGTTTCAAAGATTCTATTCAAAGTGCACTCTCACATGGTAGAAGATAAACATTGGCATTCATTGCATCGAAAGCCTAATGCCTTTTCGACATCATGAAATGTAAATATTCTTGTCCATTGAATTCTAGGAGTTTGAGTTTCTAGAAAAGTAAACATTAAAATATAAACATAAGAAAATGGATCGGTAGAGTCCAATTTATACCTAGAAATTTGGATAGGTGTGAATTTCAGAGAACTAATTACGTGTGTTACTATCTTACACTTCAAAGATTATGGAACAAAATCTAGTTATGGTGGCTCTATACTAAGAAGAGAAGTAACTTTAATAATCTGTAAGCTTCCATAATCATCATCCATAGAGAAAAAATGTAATCTTATGTGCAAAAGAATATCCTTTCATGAATAAGTTTAGCAAGAGATACATCTAGAAAATATAATTTCCTAATGTTTGTATGTAACAAACGAAAACATACTAAGTTCACTCAGTAAGACATTTGAAACCATGAAACTTTCAAAATAGTATTCAAATTGTCTTAATGGAAATGCTATCTAGTTGTATTGGAGGTTTCCAACTTTTTGGGTAACATTGGGAACACATGTCAGACAATAACATCCATCCCACCATCGCATTGATGCTTAAAGACCAAGAGGATCAGTCCATGAAGATTCAAATCTACACAATCTTCATGATGATGAGGACCAAATCCAGATGGGTGCATGTACACCTATGCACCTTTGAAAAACTCTTATGGTAGCCAACTTCCTTCCACTGTTTTAATGTTGTGGCATATCATTGTGTTACATGAAACCTTTGCAAAACTCTTTTGGTAGCCAAATTCCTTGCATTCTTTTGATATTCGGTCATGTAATTCTATGGTCATTCATCCTTACCTCACCTACAAGTTGTGAAGGTTTTTGTGTGATCCCAAGTTTTAATAATTTTTGTAGACATTGGGTGAGAACAATGATAGAGGGAATAGAGCTTTTGTGGTATGCTAGAGTGCGAATAAAGGGAAAACTTTTAACTTTCTAGGTTTTGGGTATCAAATAGAGAGGTTAAGGAGGGAAAATAGATTTTATTGAGTTGGTTTGGAACAAAGAACTGTTTTGAGCTTTAACCATGCAAGAATTGTGAAATAGAAGTAAAACAAACGGCTTCTTTAATCCCAAAAAGTTATTTAGGGGTCATTTAATGTCATTATAATGAGTTTTATAAACTTACAAAAAGAAGAATTTTGGGATGCAACTTGATTGCAAGACTGCTCATCTCTCGAAATGACAATCTTGAACCTATGGGAATCTTGTTCCATGTTCCCCCTTCAACCTAGTTATTTATAGGGTATAGGCTATACCCATCACCCTCTTGTAGCTAATCACCCCTTAATCGAAAAGGCCAATGCACACTTCATTGTTTTCCTAATATGATTTACATTCCATTTCCGTTCTCTTACGTCTTACTAAAACAACTAAACCTAGCACTCGAACTTAATTGTCCTAAATTTTGAATACTACATTTTTTCTTGTCTTTGGCATTCAATGTGCACCCCTTAGCTTCAACCTTTCCAATACTTGAACCCGACGTGAAAGACTAGGAGTTTTGAGCTTGAAATTAGTTTGATTTATGACCTTGACACTTTTTTGAGAATAGTTGGCCTTAACCAAGATAGGTGATAACAGATGAGACTTGAGGAAGTGGATTCCAAGGGATCTTTTTACACAGAGAGTTAATGAACTATTTGAGTTTGTTTTCTTGAATCAAAATGCCATTTTCATGAGAGTATTTAGTACAAGTCTTAGAAGCAATAGTTAGAAAGCATGCATTTTTTAATGGAAAAAATATATCAAATGTTTTGTGTATTTATGACCTTAAAATAAAAGTATATGGCATTCGTACTATTATGATGTTATTCCCTTTGCTAGAGAAACTACACTTGGAATAGAATCTAGAAAAATGTCTCTTCAAGACCAAATACAATGTTGGGACGATTCAAGAAGTTACTAGAAGAGCAATATATTCTTGATGTCTTTTCCTAACCTACTATTTGATCATTCAGACAAAGAGGAACCTCCTAAAATAAGCCTTTTTTAGCAATAGAGTTGTTGTGTGAATTTGAAGACTGATTAAGTAAATTGGATGGGGCTGATCAAAATATGTTAGCACATGATGAAGTAGAGTTATGTGTCCAAAGTGCAAAGTGGCATAAAGTGAAAGAGGTTTTATTTAGACACACACACTTACACACACACATCAACACACATTTACACACACACATACACATGCATACAAACACATATATATAGATACACATAGATACACACATACATGCATATGCATACATAAACCACATGCATATGCATACATACATGCTTACATGCATACAGACACATACACACAGATACACACATACACATACAAATAGAGACACAAACACACACACATACACACACACATACACACACACATACACACATATATGCATACACACACACAGAGAGACATACACACATACACATACATGCATAATGCATATAGATATGCATACATACATACTTAAATGCATGCACACACATGTATGCATATATAATGCACATGCATATGCATAGATACATGCATACACATACACACACATAGACACATACACACACATACACACACATATATGCATACATATGCATACATAATGCACATGCATATGCATAGATACATACATACACATACACACACATAGACACGTAAATACACATAGAGACATACACATACATACAAACATATATACACACATATTTACACACACATATACATGCATACACACACATACACACATAGACACACACACACATACACACACATACACACACATACACACACATATACACACATAGACACATGCACACATAATGCATATGCATAAACACATAATTACATGCATACATTCACATACACACACATGCATACAAATGAATACACACATACACACATAGAGAGACATATACAAACATACACATACACATACACACACATGCATACATAATGCACATGCATATGCATACATACATGCTGACATGCATACAGAGATATACACATAGATACATATACACACGTAGACACACACACACACACATAGAGAGAGACACACACACATACACACATATATATGCATACACACACACATAAAGAGACATACACACACATACACATACATGCATACATAATGCATATGCATATGCATACATACATACTTACATGCATACACATACATACACACATATACACAGACATACACACACACAAATGCATACATATGCATACATAATGCACATGCATATGCATAGATATATGCTTACATGCATACACATACACACACATAGATACATATACACATATACACATACACACACATATGCACATAGATTTACACACACACATAGACACACACACATACACAAACATACTTACACATGCATACACATAAACATAAACACATAGACATAGACACACTTACACACATAGACACACACACATACACATTCACAAATAGAGACTTACACACACAGAGATACACACACATATATAAACAAACACGTACAAACATAGACACATACATACTTACACACACACATACACACATCCACACACATTTTCACACACATATACACATGCATATAGACATATATTTACAGATACACACATATATACACACATAGACACACACATACAGAGAGAGGCATACACAATTACACAGACACTTACACACATCCACACACATTTACACACATACATACACATGCATAGACAAATATATACGAATACACACGTATATACACATAGACACACATAGACACACACAGACACATAGACACCAACACACACATAGACACACATGGACACATATGCACATATATATGTATAGATAGACACATATAGACATACACACATATATATGCATACACACACATAGAGACACATACATACACATACACATGCATGCATACATACATACATATCTTATGTTTTATTTAGATTATATTTTTTTATTTTTGTAGTGAGCATGATTAGAGGAATAAAAAATACGTACCTACTTCACTTGAGATAGAGTTTGGGACAGGATGGTCACATAAGTGGTTTCTAAAAGAGATGCGAACACTTATGGCTCATCGTCATGATAATGCATGGTATGCATTGCTTTTATGTATATATACATAGATATGATTATGTGTGTTTATGTATGTATGTATGTATATGAGAGAGAGAGAGAAAATAAAAAGAGTGAGACAAGAGGTACAAACACACGCATACACACACATATACATCATACATGCACATTTACACAAATATACACATACATGCACATTTATACATACACAGACATACATGCAAATTTTTACACAAACATACACATGCATGCAGTTACACACATATAGTGAATACACATAGACACATACACATACTCCCATACACATACACATACATAATCATATGTACACACACATAGACTCAAATAATCATATTTACATGCATATATATATATATATATATATATATATATATACATATGCATATACACACACACAACACATGCATATATATATATATATATATATATATATATATATATATATATATATATATATATATATATATATATATATATATATATATATATATATATATATATATATATATATATATATATATATATATATATATATATCCTATTTCAAAAATCATAATTGAAAAACACTAATTTTGATATTAGGGTTTTAAAACCCCTAATTTAGAAACTCTAATTCAGCGTTTTAGCCATATGATTGAAGTATATGTACACATTGCATCTATTCCTCCGACCTCCTACTAGAGAGATGTCTCTCCTGCCAACCTTATGCCTCTATATATAGCTACTTGAATTAACAAGGATCATAATATGTCTAAAGATATATACACATCATGTAGATACACATACATAAATATAAAATGGAGTAGATACATTATGCATCACACATACATGCCTAAATGCACACATAAATATATATACGTGCATACATATTTACATGTACACATTTACACATAGACACATATACATATATACATACCTACATGCACAAATTTATACTTATACATGCATACAGAATTATAAACACTTGCATATATTACATGAATACATGAATATTTTACACAAATGCATATGCATATATACACATATGCATACTAACACATGTATACATATATCGCACATATGCACAGACATACATATACATGAAATACATATATATACATACTAACACATGTATACATATAGTACACATGAATGCCCACACATATGTTAAAAGTCAAGCTTCAAGCTACAAATTCGTGGGGAATCTTTTATGGACATGTGGAGCAATCAAAGGAAGCCAAACGCCACGAGATTCCATCAAGAAAAGTCACTCAACCACTCCCCAATTCATCTCAACTAAATCCTCCAAGTTAGGAGGCTGATTTGGGAAGGTAGTTCCTAGATTTTAGGGGCACACTTCTCACTATAAAAAGAGCATCTATCCCGACTTCTTTTGGCCCATATTTTTGGAGTTTTAGCTCATGTAAAGTAAGCACTAAGTGCTGGAGTTGTGATAAGCAAGCCGCTTGCTTAAGCTAGCCCCTTGCTTGCTTGTTTGTTTTCTTTTAGTAGGCATATCTATGTGTGTGCGCAGGCAGTGTTGCAACTCTCTACCCCTGAGTTGTTAGCATTGGTTCTCCCTCATATTATATCCATTTGATGTAAGTCTTGTCTCATTGGATAGCTATTAGAGTCTATTTTATGCTCACAAAATCTCTGGATCATTCTCTGAGTAATCTGGGAGCACCATTCATTTTAGTGAAGTTGTGTGATTGATATCTCTCTTGGTGTGTAGGCTTTGTTGGAAATATTTTGCTCTCTGTTGTAAGGGCTGGTTCTCCTTCTCTATGTATCCATTTGCTATGATTTTGGTGTCATTAGGTAGCTATTAGAGTCTTCTAAAGTTAACCCAAGTTTGAGATTCATTCTTATTATAATCTCTGAGAAAAGCTTGCTGGAGTGAAGTGAGGTATCTGCTTGACTGGCAGTTGTGAGCATTCAACTAGCTCATGTTGTAGACATTGTTTCTCCTTGTGTAAGAATCCATTAGAAGTGAAATTTGTTTTGTTGGAAAGCTCTTGGTGTCTATTATAGGTCTACAAAAGCTCACTGGAGTTCTCTGCATAAGCTCTGAGTAAGAGCATTTTTGGTGTGCAGAGCTCAAAGAAGGATACCTGTGGAGGTCGTGCGTGCTTCGTCGTTGCTTAGGGGTTGAGATACTTCCCCCATCAGTGGTATCAGAGCATTTGGGCATCTTGGAGGCATTAAATACAAGCAAAAAGACCTCTTGGAGTTGGTGGTTGAAGATTTGCATCAACAAAAGCTTCTTGGAGGTAGCTCACATCAAGGGGGAGCTATTCTACTCAAAGTTTCAAGAGCACAAGGTGTCCATCTAAGGAAAGCTTTGGATTGAGGTAACCTCAGAGCCTCATTTTCATTTTACACACATTGGAGAATTAGCCAAGGGCTAGTTCAAGTATCAAAGAGTAGATATGGGAGACTTCAACACTCAAATTGAAAAGCTAGACAAAGGGAACTATCAACCATGGAGATTTAGGGTCTCCAACTATCTTATGGGCAAGGGCCTTTGGGGGTTGATTAGTGGAAGTGAACCAAGACCTAGGTTGGATGAGAATCCAACCAATGACCACAGAAGGGCCTTTAGGGAATGGAATGAAAGAGACAAGAGGGTTATCTTTATCCTTTCCCAACACATTAGCAATAGCATGATCGGCCATATCCAAGACTTGGATTCAAGCATGAAGGTATGGGAGACACTTGAAAGGCTTATTCAACAAGCACCAAATCAAGGAAGATCCAACTCAAGAATGAGCTCAACAACCTTAGGAAGAGCTCAGGGAGTAGCATAAATGACTACATACTTAAGGTCAAGGAGTTATCAGATGCATTGGGATCCATTGGAAGCCACGTAGCCGATGACGATCTTGTGGCTTATACTCTCAATGGTTTGAGAGATGATGAGAAGTGGAAACCTTTTACCACTTCAGTATATGTAAGGGATAATCTTCCCAATTTTGAGCAATTGGTTGCTCTCATGGTCACCGAAGAAATGAACATAGGTGGAAGTTCAACTAAAAGCAAGGATGCACAAGTTTTCTATGCAGGTAATCAAAGGGGCAAAGGAAGACGAGGACAAAGAAGGGGCAAAGGAAGGTTTGGAGGAAGGCAAGGCCACTCAAGCAATCAAGGACATGACCAAGGCACCTCATCACAAAGAGGGAGAGGAAGAACAACAGGAAGAGGAGGACGACATCAACAAAACAGGAATCAAGATGGCGAAGGATGTTACAGATGTGGCAAGTTTGGCCACTATGCTAGAGATTGCTACCAAGGACGAAACCAAAGGAGCTATAATCAAGGTTCTTCATACAAAGGCCAAGGTAATTATGCTTCTACAAGTTCAGAAAATGACAATCTCTTGATGATGCACATGAATGGGAATTCAAGCAAAGTAGATAACACTTGGTATATTGATAGTGGATGTAGGAACCATATGAGTTGTAATGCTTCTTGGTTTACTAATCTACATGTTCCAAAAGGTAAAGGACATGTAGAAACAGGTGATGATACAACCCATGAGATCTCCCATGTTGGAGATGTAGCTTTGGATGACAAGGAGGAAGGAAGATGTCTCAAGGATGTCTTGCATGTACCTACTATCACAAAGAACTTGGTGTCCGTTGGGCAAATGGTTGAAAGAGGCTATCAAGTAAGGTTTAACAAAGGTGGATGCTTTGTGGAGAACCCTAAGCAAGGTTACAAGGTCCTAGCAAGAGGAAAGAAGCAAGGGAGACTCTTCACTTTGGAGGTAAATTCTCATTCCACTCAACATGTCTACTTCACATATGGAAACAAGAGGATTTCGGAGTTGGACTTGTGGCACAAGAGGATAGGTCACATCAACATACAAAGAATGAAGGAAATGCAATTCAAGAGGCTGGTTGAAGGTCTTCCCAACTTCCAAGGACAAAGTATGAAGCATTTATGTGAATCTTGTCAACTAGGGAAGCAAGCGAGACTTCCATTCAAGAAGAGTGGCTACATAAGCCAACATCCATTGGAGTTGATACATACAGATGTGTGGGGGCCAACCAAAGAGAAATCCATTGGAGGTAACAAGTACTTTGTCACTTTTATAGATGATTGCACAAGGATGGTTTGGGTCTATTTCATCAAAAACAAATCAGATGTTTTTACATGTTTCAAAGCATTCAAGGCAATGGTAGAGAAGGAAACATGTACATATATCAAGAAGCTAAGGTCCGATGGAGGGGGAGAATATTTCTCCAATGAGTTTTCTGATTTTTTAATGGATCAAGGCATCAAGAGGCAAGTAACATGCAGGTACACACCCCAAAAAAATGGAGTAGCAGAGAGAAAGAATAGATACATTATCAAGATCGCTAGAGCAATGCTGAATGAGATGAATGTACCTAACATGTTTTGGAGTGATGCAGCAAATACCGCCGTGTATCTTATGAATAGGGCTCCTACCTCAGGGATCCATGGCTTGACACCATATCAAGCCTATTATGGTAAGAAACCTGATCTTTCCCACTTGAAGATATTTGATGTACTTGTTATGTACATGTGCCAAGTGAATTGAGGCACAAGCTTCAACCAAAGGCAGAAAAGTGTGTGTTTCTAGGATATTCAAATGATCATAAAGGTTACAGGTGCTTCAACTCAAACACAAAGGACTTGAGGATATCAAGGGATGTAGCATTTGATGAGCTACTCCCTTGGTATAAGAAGTATGATTGTATGCAGGACTATGAAGAAGAAAAGCATGGACATGATGAAGAACAAATCGACCTAGAGTTAAGCGGCCCAAGGTGTTCCATCAATGAAGATAGTTCAAGCATGAACTCACCATGGAGGGGGAGATCTTCATCAAGCTATGAATCACAATCAATCAACAAAGGCAAAGCAACATTGGTGGAGTTGGATGAAGAAGGTAATGAAGTTGAAGATGATGAAGGACACATGATGGAGAAAGAAGCCATGTCAAAGAAAGAGATCAAGTTCCCAAGGCAAAGGAGGTTTATTCCTCCAAAAGGTGAAGAAAGGAAGTCTTCTAGAGTTAAGTACCCAACTCAAAGGTTTACTTATGATTCATACATGGCAACGCATTATGCATATATGAACAAAGTAGTAGAAGATCATGAGCCGGATTGCTATGAAGATGCAAGCAGGTACACCGAATGGAAAGAGGCAATGCAAGAAGAGATCGACGCACTTGAGGAAAATCAAACATGGACTCTAGTGCCCAAGAAGGAGAACATGAAGGTAATAGGTAATAAGTGGGTGTATAAAGTAAAGAGGAATTCAGATGGATCTATTTCTAGGTTCAAAGCAAGATTGGTGGCCAAGGGTTTTGCACAAACCTATGGAGTGGACTTTGAAGGGACATTCAGCCCCGTGGCAAAGATGGGCACCATTAGGACACTCATTGCAATGGCTGCTAGCAAAGGATGGAAGCTTTTCCAATTGGATATCAAGAATGCCTTTCTCTTGGAGACTTGGAAGAAGAGGTATACATGGAGCAACCACTAGGTTTTGTTCATAAAGAGTTTCCACATCATGTTTGTAGGTTGAAGAAGGCACTTTATGGCCTAAAGCAAGCTCGAAGGGCTTGGAACCAAAGATTGGTGGACTATTTGATCAAATGTGGTTACAATCAATGCAAGGTGGATCCATCTCTCTTCATCAAACAAAGAGGAGTACTTGTAGTCTACATGTGTGTGTATGTAGATGATCTTATCATTACAGGTAATGATACAAAGGGCATTGAGGAGATCAAGGCAAAGCTTGGAAAGGAGTTTAGGATATCTGATCTTGGAGATCTTAGGTATTTTCTTGGCATTGAAGTTGTATACAAAGAAGAAGGTATTATGCTCATACAAAGGAAGTATATTTCTAGACCTACTTGAGAGGTTTGGGATGCTACATTGCAAGCCTATTTCAAATCCCATGGAAGTTAATGTAAAGCTAAGCTCCATTGATGGAGAGCCATTAGAGGATGTAACTTTTTATCGCTCTATTGTAGGCTATTTCAATTATGCCACAATAACTAGGCCTGACATAGCATATGGAGTTGGAGTGTTATCACAATTTATGCCTAGTCCAAGGACTACACACTTGCAAGCTGCAAGAAGAATGTTACGATATCTCAAGGCCACTATAAATGAAGGATTGTTCTATTCATTTGATGATGATATGCAGGTCAAAGCTTATTCTGATGCGGATTGGGCCGGTTCCAAGGAGGATAGAAGAAGTACAAGTGGTTACCTAGTCATGCTAGGTAGCAAGATCATCTCATGGATTTCAAAGAAGCAACCCATGGTGGCATTATCTTCCACCGAGGCTGAGTATAGAGCTTTGGCTCAAGTCACATGTGAGCTAATGTGGATTAAGAAGTTATTTATGGAGCTTAACTTGCAGGTTGACACATATCCAATTTTTTGTGACAATATGAGTAGCATTCATCTAGCATCGAATCCTGTCTATCATGCTAGAACCAAGCATATTGAAGTGCACTATCACTTCATAAGGGAAAAGGTGATATCCAAGGAAGTTTCAGTACATCATATTGGTACCAAAGACCAAGTTGCCGACACGTTTACAAAGGCTTTGGATGGAATGAAGATTTCAAAATTCAAGCGAAGCATCAACATGAAGGAGCTTGGATGAGGATGAAGAATTGAAGATTGAGGGGGAGTGTTAAAAGTCAAGCTTCAAGCTACAAATTCGTGGGGAATCTTTTATGGACATGTGGAGCAATCAAAGGAAGCCAAAAGCCACGAGATTCCATCAAGAAAAGTCACTCAACCACTCTCCAATTCATCTCAACTAAATCCTCCAAGTTAGGAGGCTGATTTGGGAAGGGATTTTAGGGGCACACTTCTCACTATAAAAGGAGCATGTATCCCGACTTCTTTTGGCCCATCTTCTTGGAGTTTTAGCTCATGTAAAGTGAGCACTAAGTGCTGGAGTTGTGATAAGCAAGCCCCTTGCTTGCTTGTTTGTTTTCTTTTAGTAGGCATATCTATGTGTGTGCGTAGGCAGTGTTGCAACTCTCTGCCCCTGCGTTGTTAGCATTGGTTCTCCCTCATATTGTATCCATTTGATGCAATTCTTGTCGCGTTGGATAGCTATTAGAGTCTATTTTATGCTCACAAAGTCTCTTGATCATTCTCTGAGTAATCTGGGAGCAACATTCATTTTAGTGAAGTTGTGTGGTTGATATCTCTCTTGGTGTGTAGGCTTTGTTGGAAATATTTTGCTCTCTGTTGTAAGGGCTGGTTCTCCTTCTCTATGTAACCATTTGCTATGATTTTTGTGTCATTGGGTAGATATTAGAGTCCTCGAAAGTTGACTCAAGTTTGAGATTCAGTCTCTTTAAAATCTCTGAGAAAAGCTTGCTGGAGTGAAGTGAGGTATCTGCTTGACTCGCAGTTGTGAGCATTCAACTAGCTCATGTTGTAGACATTGTTTCTCCTTGTGTAAGCATCCATTTGAAGTGAAATTTGTTTTGTTGGAAAGCTCTTGGTGTCTACTATAGGTCTACAAAAGCTCACTGGATTTCTGTCCATAAGGGCTGAGTAAGAGCATTTTTGGTGTGCAGAGGTCAAAGAAGGATTCCTGTGGAGGTCGTTCACGCTTCGTCGTTGCTTAGGGGTTGAAACTTCCCCCATCAACATATGCATACATACATGATAAAAATTTGCTCCTCGAAGATAAAGCTATATATACAATAATTAAGCATACCCACGAGCTTCATGTTCTAACTTAAAAGAATATGATTTCATCTCTCTAGTAGGATTCATTGTTATTCAAGTTGAATAAAGAATCTATTATGTGATATCCATTCAAAAGCTTCAAGTTATTGATTGATAACTAGAGTAGTATTTACTATCTAATCTGCTCATATGTTTTCATTATTGCCATCATTTTGGTAGGACATCAATATAGTATCATCTTCATTATCCTTATTGATTTCATTTATTTATTCTATTGTTAAATCTGTTTTCTCATGAGTCACATCATCTATTGATGGATTAATATCAATTTCTGGTAATTCCTCCTCCTCAATTTCAGTAGCATGTAGAGTATTATCCTCTTCATCAAAAAGATTAGATTTTTTTCTATAGGGAAATTCAATAAGGTATCAAAACATTTCATGAAGGCATGCAATGTGCAAAAGGAAATCTTTGCTAATGCAAATGGATGAACGGGATTCCAATCTTTATCTTATGTGTTATGATAAGGTTTTTTTGATATGTATATCCCATTCCCTAGAAGTATGTGCATCTCTGTATTCATCTAAACCATATGTACTCAATCTTTTTTACTACGTTTTAAGATTATGAGGAATATGGACAAGGATAAATAGTAGATGCACCTTGTTTGCAAGAAAATATGCATTTGGTAGTCTTTAAAGCCCCATCCAAATGGCAATCTATCTCAAAATAGCCCAACTCTACTGAATTAAATTTTGCACCATGAATTTTAGAATCTATTGTGAACACACCATGATTTTTTTGCGACTAAATTTTGCACCATGAATTTTAGAATCTATTGTGAACACACCATGATTTTTTTGCGACTCCTTCTCACGTGTCTCTATGGCAAGGATTGTTTTTGGCCTCTTTATGCAATGGGTAGCACATTAAATATCATACATATACAAATCACTGGTAAAAACGTATCCATATGATAAAATTAATAAAAAAGCCTTTGAATTATGATATACACAACAATTTCAAGTGATAATGACACAAAAAGTATAGGAAACTGTATTTTTTTGGTAACCTCTATAATTACATTAATTGGATTTAATCCATTCTTTGAGTCTCTTTTGAAGCTATAAAACCATAGGTACATTGTAAGTAAATACACACCTACTATATCATCACTATTTTTTAACCTCTAACCCTAGAGATATATCTATTTCAAACAATAATTTTTTGTAGAAGTTACAACCTAAAGTTGTAATTATGAGTAACTTTCTAAATAAGAAGAAAATTTGTACGTTGAGTATGGTTGATAATGAAAGCAATTTACTTAATTCCTTTAGAAACCATGTCATGAAGTGCCCTTGAGGGATATAGTTTTTGTGGACAATTACAAAATGTTGTTTACGCTGCAATTTATCCTATTTGCTCTTGGTTGCAAACTCTTCAATTTCACTCACCTCCTATAGAAAATTTTGAGAATAGTATCTAGATGAGGCAACAGTAATGAATGACATTAATTGAAAATACTTACATCTTGAAATCTATCTTCATGTTCTCCTCTTTCATGCTATGCTCAATGACTGGTGGACTAAGAACCTTTGACTCTAAGATCCTTTCTTCCATATTTTTGAATTCCTCTTTCGTGATCTGTTCATGTTAACTTGTAAGTATGCCATCACAAACAATTTTAATGTGTATAGCACTGAGTAAAGGAATGGAAAACCCTTTTTCTCCAATGATTCAAAGCTTCTATCCAAAGGGCATCCTCACATGCTACAAAATAAACTTTGGCACTCATTGCATCAAACGCTTGATGCCTTTCCAACATCATGTAAAGTAAATATTCTTGTCCATCTTCTATGAGTTTAAAGGGTGACATAAAATCATAGTAATAAGGAGAACGAGCTATATAATGATACTCTACTAGGCGACATGAGCTGCTTTGTGTGACAATCCATTGGCAAGAAAAGTAAAGGGTGACATAAAATTATAGTAATAAGGGGAACGAGCTAGATGGGAAAAGGTGCACAAAGGCTGTGATGGAAGAAATTTAATGACTCATGAGTGCACAAGAAGGAGACCTTCGAAGCTGATATGGGGATATGAAATTATGGCGAGGAGGAGAGACAATGCATACATGAAAAGATAAGATTCAACTTACTTTTCAGTGAAATAGAGATCATATATACATAGGAAGGAATGTCATTATACTTGGTCTGCGCTGGCAAGTTGGTGGATGTGATACGAGTGCACATGGGAAATGGTGCACTATTCAAAACAAAATACAAGAAAAAGGACTTTTGACACTTCGGATTCCCCATTTTGCCAACCATCGGACATCTACATTGGGTGTTTTGTACATCATAGTCATATTAGACACATTGGTGTTTTGTACGTCATTCGTTTTGTATTCATAACATGTGGTATATTGTACTTTCATGAGATGATCTGACTAAACATGTTGAAGGTTGCACATTTGGATGTGCGTAAAAGATTGTGGAAGATTGAAAAGAGCTAGATGTTCAAGAAGCAAGGGACTTTTTTGCGCATGATGATACTCATTTGCGTCTTTCAATAAGTTACAATCCAAAGCAACATGGGAAAACTGAATAAGGACATTTTCCTATCATCAAGGCACTAGCAAATATTTGGGAAGAAAAAATTTGTTAATATTTGTATTTTCTTCCATTTGCTTGTTGGGGAGATCGTATGACATGCTCTCACATTGGAACTCTCAAAATTCTTTATTTGCTAATGAATCACATTTGCCCTCTTGAATCTTATTTCCTTGTTAGAATGAGTTGTGTCATGAAGATTTATTGCTACTCAGATTGCAGCACTTAGAGCATGGAAAAGGAGAATTTACAACAAGAAATTGATAGGGTTGAAGCCCATTGAATAAAACAATATATTTGGATGAGAGGCATGATTTGAGAACAAAGCAAACACAAGCTTAAGATGGTGTGTTTGTGTATGATAGCACTTTTGATATCCAGTATGATGCATGGAAAAGTTATTGAAGCCAAGGTTTGATCCCCACATAGCACATATAGTATGTCAGATGCTCTAAGGGAACTTGATTCTACTCTCTTTTAAGATTCCTTTTGCATGGAAGCATAAAAGAAAGAGATGAAGATGACTATGGTATTGAACAAGATCTCAAAGAGGAAGAGAGTATTGAACAAGAAAGTGAAGATTGAGGAGAACTAGATGCTGAAGAAGCAAGGGAATTTTTTGCGAACATTGAGATTCATTTGGTTTTTTCAATGAGTTACAATCGAAAGGAAAATGGGAAAACTGAACAAGGATTTTCTCCCATCATCAAGACATTAGCAAATACTTGTGAAGATAACATTTTTTAAGATTTGTATTTTCTTTCATTTTCTTGTTGGGAAGATTGTATGAGTATTAAATTAAGTGTATTTTTCAAAAGTCTTTATTTGCTATTGAATCACATCTGCTCTCTTGGATCTTATTTGCTTGATAGAATGAGATGTTCCATGAAGATTTATTGTCACTTAAATTGGAGCACTTAGAGCATGGAAAGAATATATTTTGAAGAGAAGCATCATTTGAGATCAAAGCAAACCGTCGCACTAGAACTTTCAAATGTCCTGAGCATATACGCATATACGCATCTTTCAGAAACTCCTTGATCTCTGTTCCGCTCTCTATACATGTATATGACTCACACAGATTATGATAGAAAAACCACGGACGCACTCATAGATTACCAAATCCTTCCACTACCATGCCGCCACCAGTGTCAACCGCCACCAGTGTCAACCACCAGTGTCAACCACCATGCCGCCACCAGTGTCAACCACCAGTGTCAACCAGCACGCCAGGTTAGATTCTTTTCCAGTGTCAACCTGTTGGCGAGTTTAGAAAGAGCAACCCTACTGAGTTTTGAAGCTCAGTCTAAACCAAGCAGAATGGAGTCGTAAGGGTGTAGGTTCACGGACTGGGCCAAGAATGGTTGGACGAAATTGACTTAAAAATTGGACTTTGGAAATATATACAGAGCTCTCATGTCATTGACTTCACGCCATGTGTCGTAGTGCATTCAGACAAGGGCGGAGCTCTGCATATGCCAGTGCATATACCTCAAAATGTAGCGACCCCCCGCCCCTGCTAGAATTTTAAGTGCATGTAACATGATGATGAGAAATATTAATGGGATGTGAGTTTTCACCAAAGTAAAAAAACTAGTGTGTGAAAAAAAGAAACAGAAAAAAATGTATGCATTCGTTGTAACATCGATAACACACCATGAGGTTTCTAAACCTATCTAGACTATGTATGTCAAAGTAGGAATGGGAAATATTATGGCAAGGTAGGAATGGACAAATAAATATTTACACCTACAGGCCCAACTCTTTTATACAAACGCACGAATACACAAGATAACTTGTATGAGTATGAGGTAAGCGCCCTTACTACAAATACACAAGTAGACTTCCACATTAATATTTTGGGTATATTGGGTTCTCCATTCTCAAAGAGATACAGCGAAAAAGGGTGGTCGCGACATTTACTTGTATTCTCATATTTGCAACACGCTTTTGAAGCTTGCATGATAGGAACAACAATTGAGCTCAGACATCTGTAGGGTTGGTGCCTGCTCATCTTTTCGGTACAATTTGTATGCTTTGAATTGATATTTACACCTACAAGGCTAACTACAAGGCTAACTCGTTTATAGCGACCTACGATCTTTTTTCACATCTTTCAATACCACCATAGGGGTACTTCATTTATCTACATGTATAATAATGGACGTAAGAGAAAGCATATAAATTTTTGGATAAGATATAAATTCCTCAAACTAAGCCATCTCAATACATCCCGAACAAGATATGCACATAAGGGAACGGGCAGTATATGGAATGCTAGAAAATGAACAATGTCTACCCCTCACGAGTGTATTTCCCAATAGTGAACTACCTTATTCATGGGAGTCCCAAATTGCATATTTTTTTTTAGGCCATAGGAGGGCTAGCAAGCCCCTTGGTTAGCCTAGGGATAGCATGTTGGTGTGATATTAAGGGAATATTCCATGGTATATTCCATATCTAGAGTCTACTCGGATGGAATATCCATGAAATCCTTGAATGAAAATCTGTCCTAATCCAAATCTTGCTTTCCAAATCTTGCTTTTAGCGTGGAAGAGGTAGAAATCCACATGTGTTATGTGCCATTGTTATGAGTGTATTTGCGTTTGTGCTTACTCTATTTGAAAACATCACTAGATCACATTAAGCTTAGGGCATATCGTCTCACCAATACAAGACAAAGAATCACACTCATACTCAAAATCTTGAGAATCAATTAGGAAATGAGAACACTCTGAGTTAGAAAAGATAGAAAACCTCATCAAGAAAATCAAACTTCTACAAGACCAACAATTTGTTGTTGATAATCTCATAACACTTGAAGAAATGTCTCGCAAGTGTATTTGAATGCTTCCTACAAAATATGATGGTCTAAGAACTACCCTTAAGGTTGCATCCTCCTCTCTTATCTCCGATGAGTAGAAGATATTTTTCTTTTGAAGAATGTTCAAGGTTCAAACAACGCAACATTTTTAGGAAATGCAAAGGGCAAAGTTTCATTTGGTAGTTCAAAGAATACGCCAAAGAACTAGAAGAATTTTGCTCGAATCTCTTTCTATTCAAAATATAAGGGTCATGGCCTTAAGGGTTTTGAGAAGAACCAAACTGACCAGAGAAATAATATTATCAAATCCAAATGACTAGTAGATAGTGAAGCATCTCTACACGTGACAAAGAAGAAAGACTAGTAGAGTTCGTTAACTTTCATTTGCAAGAACCCATTAATGTAGTGTTGGGACTCCAAGTAGCCAATTGAAGGGACAAGAACCATCTTCACTATTTTTGCCACTAGTATTGAGAGAATATTCTCTACTGTTTTGTATATTTTTGCACTAAAAATAAATTTATTAAGAGCTTCTACCATAAGAAATCATTCTTTTTTAGTACATTTTATAATGATGAAAAACAAATTGGGCAGAAAAGGTAATACTATCGGAAAAGCACTCCCTTGGAGATAGCTATATATCAAGGCATAAAGTTGGGAGGAGAGTCATCTCTCTAGCATGTGGTCATCGTAATAGCCTCCATGGAGCGGTTGTGGGTTTAACATCATCCTCTAATCCAAGATCACTTACAAAACTTTGTAAAGTTTTTTCATAATCTTATTGAGGGCACTTTGAGCCTATTTTAGTGAATGCAACTATTCGCACTTCTACACATATTTGTGTATATCCATGTGCAATCAATTAAGGACTCCATCTTTTCATTTGTGCTTGTGAGTAGTAGTAGAGGAGAAAAAGGTGTTGATAGTGGCACTATTCGATCCCGAATACTATCCCAGCCTAATGACTATCAATACAAACCACATGATCGATGTGTGACCGTTGGCCTCCCATGCACTCTGAGCCTACCCAATAGTCACATAATTTTCCTAAGATAGTTCTCCAGTACCTATGCACTATAAGCCTACCCGACATGCTCACAATATGTGTCATGATAAGGTTTTCCTAATATGTATATCCCATTCCCTAGAAGTAAGTGCATCTCTATATTCATCTAAACCATATGTACTCATTTGTTATCTTTTTACTACCTTTTAAGATTATGTGCAATATGGACAAGGATAAAGAGTAGATGCACCTTGTTTGCAAGGCAAAATGCATTTGCCAATTCTTGAATCCCCATCCAAATGCTAATCTATCTCAAAATAAGCAAACCCTGCTAAATTGAGTTTTGCACCATGAATTTTAGAATCTATTGTGAACACACCATGAACTTTTTGCAACTCCTTCTCACGTGTTTCTATGGCAAGGATTTGTTTTGGCCTCTTTATGCAATGGGTAGCAATGGGTAGCCTCTTATTATAAATCACGTTAACACTTACGTATCAGATACTTAATGAAGACATACATTACGTATCTTCAACGTCTTGCTTAGTAAAAGTATGCACAAGTAGAAAATCAAGTATTGAATTCTTGTGTCATTTTGATGGACAAGAAAACAAGACGAGTTGCAAACTTATAAGGTTTATGATGACTCTAAGTTTAGGAGATACTTAGAGAGTCATAAAGAAAAGAAATTTTACACTTCCTTGTGTACCTTCTTATGCATCTAAGAAGGATGATAACTTAATAAATGTTTCCATAGCTCCATGAGCACTTTGAAGTGAACAATCTTACTTGATTCCATCCCAGTACGTGATGGAAATCAAAGGAATATAAATCCTTATGTACTTAAAATATCCAATGATACATATCAATGATTTAAAGTACTCCATGTGAAAATAAAATATGTTGAAAATTTGTAAAATATTTATTAAAATAAATCTTTTCAACAAGTAATTTGAAAGATTACGAAATCTTCAGATAGGAAGAAATACCTTTTGAGCTCCATAAATTTATTTTGAAACAATTAACATTTATTTATGTGAAAGATAGTACGACTCATTAAGCCTACCAACTTATCTAAGCATTAACAAACCTCCTTTTTTCTTACTATTAAGGTCAATTTGAGAGTCATTATCCATTGTGATCATGCATAAGTCTCTCCATAGGTTCCTACACCTATTATTTTTACTACTTATACCTCTTCTAATAAATATTTCTTGCCTTCTTCCCTATCATAAATACTTACTACAAAATATCTTGGGATTCACCCTTTTTCCTGGCAACTAGAGTTACAGTCCCATTATGAGAACCAATTGAATAAACATGACAAGGATAGAGAGAAGATGCAACTTCTTTGCAAGGCAAAATGCATTTTGTAGTCTTTAAATCCCCTTCCAAATTCCAATCTATCTCAAAATAACCCAACTCTACTAAATTAAGTTTTTCACCATGAGTTTTAGAAGCTATTGTGAACACAGCATGAACTCTTTGCTACTCCTTCTCACGTGTTTCTATGGAAAGCATTTTTCTGGCCTCTTTATGCAATGGGTAGTGCATTAGATATCATACAAATACAAATCATGGGTAAAAAATTCTCCACATGACAAAAACAATTCAAAAAACTTTGAGATATGATATAGACAACAATTTCAAGTGATAATGAGACAACGAATATAGGAAAGTGTATTCTTTTGGTAACTTGTTTAATTAGATTCATTGGATTTGATCATTTCTTTGAGTCTCTTTTGAAGCTACAAAACCATAGGTAGACCGTAAATCAAAACACACCTACTATATCATCACTATTTTTCAACCCCTAACCCTAGAGATATATCTATTTGACACAATAATTTTCTATAGAAGTTACAAACTAAAGTTATAATTATGAGGAACTTTCTAATTAAGAAGATAATTGGTCCCTTGAGTATGGTTGATAAGGAAAGCAATTTACTTCATGCCTTTAGAAACCATGTCATGAAGTGCCCTTGAGGAATATTGTCTTTATGGATAATCACAAAATGTTTTTTAGGAAGTTTCCCACTGTAGTTTGCAATGCAAGTGCCACCTCCATGAGATAATTTATCATGTCTGCTCTTGTCTGCTCTTGTCTAGGAAATATGAGAATAGTATCTACATGAGGCAATAAGAATGAATGACATCAATTGAAAATACTAACATATTGGAATATATCTTCATATTCTTCTCTCTCCTTTTATGCTCAATGATTGGACTAGGAAACTTTGACTCTAAGATCCTTTCATCCATATTATTCAATTCTTCTTAAGTGAGTTGTTGATGTTCAATTATAAGTATGAGATAAAAAATAATTTTAATGCGTCTGAGTAAAGGAACACAAAACCCGTTTTCTACAATTATTCAAAGCTTCTATCCAAAATGCACTCTCACATGGTACAAAATAAACTTTGGCATTAATTGCACGAAAAGCATAATGACTTTTCGACATCATGCAAAATAAATGTTCTTGTCCATCGAATTCTACGAGTTTGAGTTTCTAGAAAAGTAAACCTTGAAATATAAGCACAAATAAATGGATTGGTAGAATCCAATTTAGACGTACAAATTTGGAAAGGTGTGAATTTTAGAGAATTATGTATGTTTATTACCATCTTAGAGTTCAAAGATTATGGAAGAAACTCTAGTTACGGCCGCTCTAGACTAAGAAGAGAATAAACTTTAATAATCTTTAAGCTTCCATAATCATCATCCATAGACACAAAATGTACTCTTATGTGCAAAAGAATATCCTTTCATGAATAAGTTTAGCAAGAGATACATCTCGAAAAAATAATTTCCCAATGTTCACTCACTAAGACATTTGACACCATGAAACGTTGAAAATAGTATTCAAATTGTCTTAATGGAAATGATATTGACTTCTATTGGAGTTTTCCAAGTTCGTCGGTAACACAGGGAAGACATGTCAAACAATAACAATCATCCCACCATCGCATTGATGCTTAGAGACCAAGAGCTTCACTTCCATGAAGATTTAAATTTACACAATCTTGAACATTATAACGACCAAATCCACATGTTTGCTTGTCCATGTATGCACCTTTGCGAAACGCTTATGGTAGCCAACTTTGATGTTGAGGCATATCATTGTGTTACATGCAACCTTTGCAAATCTCTTTTGCTAGCCAAGTTCCTTTCCTTACCTAAAAGTTGTGAAGGTTTCCATCTGATCCCAAGTTTTTATAATTTTTTTAGAGCTTGGATGAGAGCAATGATAGAGGAAATAGAGCTTTTGTGCTATGGTAGAGTAGGAATATACGGAAAACTTTTAATTTTCTAGGTTTTGGGTATGAAAATAGGAGTCTAATAAGTGAAAATAGATTTTAATGAGTTATTTTGAAAGGAAGAACTTTTTTGAGCTTAAATCAGTTTTACAAACTTAAAAAAAAAAGAATTGCGGGACCCAACTTTGATTACAAGACTACTTGTCTCTCGAAATGACAATCTTGAACTTATGGGAATCTTGTTCCATGTTCCCCTTCAACCTAGTTATTTATAGGGTATAGGCTATACCCACTACCCTCTTCTAACTAATCACCCCTTAATCTAAAAGGCCAATGCACGCTTCATTGCTTTCCTAATATGATACATATTCCATTTCCATTTTCCTACTTCTTACTGAAACAACTAAACTAGGCACTTGAACGTAATTATTCTAAATTTTTCATAGTCCATTTTTATTGTCTTTGGAATTCAATGTGCACCCCTTAGCTTCAACCTTTCCAATATTTGTTCCTGATGTGAAAGAGTAGGAGTTTTTGGCTTGACCTTAGTTTGATTTATGACCTTGACACTTTTCTAAGAATGCTTGGCCTTAACCAAGATAAGTGATTAGAGATGAGACTTGAGGAAGTGGATTCCAAGGGCGTTTTTTACATAGATAGTTAATGCACTACTTGAGCTTGTTTTCTTGAATCAAAATGCCATTTTGACCTACGGGTTGCCATGGAGGAAGTATGCAGATCTACACAAACGTTTTTGGATAAACCGTGTATATTAGATAGTGAAGCATCTCTACCCGTGACAAAGAAGAAAGACTAGTAGAGTTCCTTAAATTTCATTTCTAAGAACCCATTAATCTAGTGTTGGGACTCCAAGTAGCCAATTGAAGGGACAAGATCCATCTCTACTATTGTTTCCACTAGTATTGAGAGAATATTCCCTATGGTTTTGTATAATTTATTTAGAGCTTCTACCATAAGAAATCATAGTTTTATAGTATATTTCAAACATAATGATGAAAAAACAATAAACGGAATAGGTAATGCCAGACATTGATCTACAGAGACCATACCATGTGTGTGTGGTACGAGGGCTAGTTAGCCAAGGTCCTAAGCTCGGGGGTATATCCTAAGGTATTTGATGGTTACTAGGGATAAGTGTTGCATGATGGCCACATGGCAATGCTAGATCATTCCAGATCAGTTCTATTTTAGGTACAAGAGGATATAAATGGATGGGAGGAGAGTGGCACACACATCATTTTGCATGTCTTCTTTTGAGGAGATCCTCACAGGTAATACTATCAAAAAAGCAATCCCGGAGACAGCTATATATCAAGGCATAAGGTTGGGAGGAGAGTCATCTCTCTAGCATGTGGTCATCGTAATAGCCTCCATGGAGTGGCTGTGGGTTTAACATCATCTTCTTCTCCAAGATCACTTGCAGAACTTTGTAAAGTTTTTTCATAATCTTATTGAGGGAATTTTGAGCGCCTATTTTAGTGATGCAACTATTCGCATCTCTACACATATTTGTGTATATCCATGTGCAATCAATTAAGGACTGAATCTTCTCATTTGTGCTTATGAGTAGTAGTAGAGGAGAAAAAGGTGCTGATAGTGGCACCCTTCGATTTTCCCATGATAGTTCTCTACTAGTGCACTCTGAGCACACGATTTTCCCAAGATAGTTCTCCACTACCTATAGTTCATGAGATTGAAGGTTGGGGAGCCTCTATGCTCCCTCTCCTTGGTGCTAATGAAAGAAAAATCAAAAGGGCGCAAGACATAGATATTTTCAGAACATTATCCTAATTATGCGAGGTAATTACAATCCCATTCGGCTTCTTATAAACACTCCCGAAAGCCTTCTTTGTTCTCCACTCTAACATCCAATTCGATGTGCCTTGTACTCCTTGGGAAAATTAACTTTAAAAATCTCTAACCTTCCATAATCATCATCCATAGAAAAAAAATATATTTTATGTGCAAAAGAATATCCTTTCATAAATAAATTTAGCAAGAGATAAAACTGGAAAAAATAATGTCCCAATGTTTACGTAACGAAGAAAAACATATTAAGATCGCTCACTAAGAAATTTGACACCATGAAACGTTCAAAATAGTATTCAAATTGTCTTAATGAAATGATATCTAGCTCTATTGGAGTTTTCCAACTCCATGGGTAACACACGGAACAGATGTCATACAATAACAACCATCCCACCATCGCATTGATGCTTCAAGACCAAGAGCTTCCATGAAGTTTCAAATTTACACAATCTTGAAGATGATGAAGACCAAATGCAAGACCAAATCTAGATGGTTGCATTGCATGTACACCTATGCACCTTTGCCAAAATCTTGTGGTAGCCAACTTCCTTCCATTTTTTTGATGTTGTGCCATATCATTGTGTTACATGCAACCTTTGCAAAACTCTTGTGGTAGCCAAATTCCTTGCATTCTTTTGATGTTGGGGCATGTAATTGTGTGGTAATTCTTCCTTTCATCACCTACAAGTTGTGAAGGTTTTCATGTGATCCCAAGAGTTTATAGTTTTTTTGTAGACATTTGGTGAGAATAACGAGAGAAGAAATAGAGCTTTTGTCGTATGGTAGAGAGGGAACATAGGTAAAACTATTAATTTTTCGGGTTTTCAGTATGAAAATAAGAGATTAAGGAGGGAAAAAAGATTTTATAAGTTATTTTGAAAGAAAGAACGTGTTGAGCTTCTTTGTTTTCCTCATATGATATAAATTCCATTTCCAGTTTTGTACTTCTTACTAAAACAACCAAACTAGGCACTTGAACTTAATTCTTCTAAATTTGGCATACCACATCTTTTCTTGCGTTCGGCATTCATGTGCACACCCCTTAGCTTCAACCTATCCAGTATTTGAGCACGATGTGAAAGATGGAGTTTCTAACTTGATCTTAGTTTGATTTATGACCTTGAAACTATTTTGAGAATAGTTGGCTACCAAGATAGGTGATTAGAGATGAGACTTGAGAAACTGGATTCCAAGGGACCTTTTTTACACACACATCTAATGCACTACTTGAGCTTGTTTTGTTAAATCAAAACGCAATTTTGAATAGATAGTCTTTGGTATAAGTCTTAGGAGCAATAGTTACAAAGCATGCATTTTTCAATGGCGAGAATATATCAAATGTTTTGTGTATTTATGACCTTAAAATAAAACTATATGGCGTTCCTATAATTATGATGTTGTTTCACTTTGCTAGAGAAAGTACACTTGGAATCAAATCTAGAAAAGTCTCCCTTCAAGAGAAAATACGAGGAATATATTGTTATCGTTAGTGTCCATGTGAAAGGCCAAATGGCCACCGGACACTTCTTTGTATATGTTCTTTAATAAAACATATAGTGGTCTGGTTAGTCACAGACTGTAAGTTCGATCGCATTTGTAAGACCCAGGAAGTCTGTCTTCGTGCTCCCCATGTACTGTGTTTTTTGTGTATTTTACAACCTCTGTGTGGAGTACTGCGTTCGGCCTCAAGGGCTCGATTTTCTACTCCGTGCATATCATGGTGGAGCTCTCGAGAAGGAGAGCGCACAGTGGTGCATCCCCATCAAAATACTTCACTGGTATCAGAGCAGTTCGAGGCAAAAGCTTTGTTCCTTTTGTGCGAGCGAAGCGAGCATCCCCCCCCCCCCCCCCCCCCTTTTTCCAAGGCTTACGACTAAGGCGGCGACCAGGGCATAGACCTTGGCATACCTCGTCATCTGAGTCACCAAAGTCACCGTTAGCTGAGCGCAAGGGAGGACCTCAACGATGAAGGAATATAGAGGTTCCCGGTACTTCCCAGCAGGTCACGCATCCCAGTATTATTCCCCCCAGAGCTCGTTTAACCGTGGCAATTTCTTGCCACTAAGCTACACTCTTATGGTGTCTGAAGAAGGGGAAAGACTAAGGTTGACATTACCTTGAACAAGTTTTGGTCCCTCAAAGCTTCATTCTTTGCTTTCAAGCCTATTTCTGAAGCACTTTTGGGGTGTCTTTTGGAGCCATATTGGAGTACTTTCGCACATAGTTCTCTTCACACAGGTCCAAGAACATCAAGAAGAGTGTTCTTTGTACTTCTCAGAAAATAAATATCAACCTTTGGGGCTGTATTTTCAGCCACACTCGTAAAACTACAGGTTTCTCGAGAGGCTTTCAGTTTTGGTGGGAGTAGCAGCTGCAAATTTATGGAGGTTTTTTAAGCCTAAAACATCAGAGTTCATAGACACTTACAGGTGTTATTGGCTAGTTTTTGGGCTGTCTATTCAGCCTTTTTAGTGTCATTTTACTGCATATATTGAGCACATACACACCATGTACGCTTCTGTGGATACCGCTTATGTATGTCCATGTGGTCATTGATATAGCGGTTACGTTCTTTGCATAAAGCCTTTTACGTTTGATAAAGAGGGTCGTGGTGAGGTTTTCTTAATTGGGAGACACCCAGATGTCTGGGTCCCTTCGGTGATGCACGTGGAAGACTCACCCAACCTCGCCATAGGAGATGTATGATAGTTGTTCATAGGTGCTTGATAAGCCTAGTTGGCTTCTATTGGGTAACTGATTATATGCAGTGGAGTCAGTGATTCACTATGCAAGTAGACATGTTAGTACTTGCAATTTTATGATACTTTGACACTCGTCGTATGCTAATTTTGCAAAGGATACTCTAGCAAAATGGTTCTAGATTTTTGGTTAGTCAACTATATAGTGGTTGATTTACTCCTTGATACACTTATTTGTTGGTGTTTGGACTCTTCTAGCTCCATTATCATTCTATTCAGTTCTCTACCATCATGGCATCAGAGGTCTCAGGCAAATTTAGTGGATTAGGGTCTAGTGCTAGTGTTCCGAGGAGGAGCTATAACTTGCACGACAAAGACCATTTTCAGATCCGAAAATTTGATGGCACAAACTTTGCTCTATGGATGAATCAGATTAAAGATGTGTTGATTCAAAGGAGGCAATGCAAGCCAGTAAATAGGATTTCAAAGAAGCCTTCTGACCTGTGAAGATGATTGGGATGAGTTAGATGAAATGGCCAGGTCTACCATTCACTTGCACCTCGCAGATAATGTTTACCTTTAAACTATTAGACTGTGAAAGTGCAGAGGAGCTTTGGAAAAAGTTATGCAATACCTATGAAAAAGATACGGCATCAAATAAAGTGTATTTGATGAGAAAATTATATGACCTTCATATGAAGGACACAGATAGTGTTGTTGGTCATCTAAATGAGTTTGATGCTATGTTCTCCAAGTTACAGGCTCAGAAAATGGATATGGATAATGCAATGAAAGCAGTATTCTTGTTATGCACCCTGCCATCATCATGGGATACGTTTTGCACAGCTATTAGCAACAGTGCACCTCATGGTAAACTCGTCTATGATGAAATATGTGGAGCACTCTTGAGTGAGGAGATTCGTAGAAAATCTATGGTTGGCACTCAGAGTGGAGATGCATATAATGTTCGTGATTCTTACCAAGGAAAGAATCATCAACGTGGCAGGAGCAAGAACAAAGAAAATAATGGTCAACGGAATAAGAGTAGAAGTAAATCAAGGAAGAGGGATATCGAATGCCATTATTGTCATAAGAAAGGACACATGAAGAAAGACTGTTATGCATTAAAGAATGCTAAAGGTAGAGGACAGAATGTTGATGGGCATGTTGAACAGTTACCTGCACCATCTACTTCGACTCTGAAGATTGAAGAAATTAATGCTATTTCTAATGATGCTGATATGTTGACACTTGATAGTACTCTGCCATCTGAGGCACTTATGGCTGATTCTCTTTTTCACACCTGGTTGCTAGATTCTAGTGCTTCTTTCCATGTGACACCACATAGAGAGTGGTTCTCTTTTTATGCAGCAAAGTCTCTTGGTACCGCGAGACTTGGTGACTCTTACCAGTGTGGTATTGTGGGGATTGGAGAAGTGGTTGTGTAGTTTATTGATGGTTCAAAATTTACTATGCATAATGTACATCATGTACCTCAGTTATCACGCAATTTGATGTTAGTTTCTCAACTTGATGACCTTGGTTATGAGGTGGTCTTGTATGCTCAGTCCTTTTGTATATCAAAGGGCAATATGGTTATTGCAAAAGGAAGCAAAGTTGGCTCACTTTATCCTTTATTTGTATCACAGAAAGAACACTTGTTAGCTGTTACTGAACAGCCTATGGCTTGTATTTGGCATGGTTGTTTGGGCCATATATCTCGTAGTGGAATGGAAAATCTTTCTCATTCTGGCTACTTACCTGTGTTATCTTTCTTTGATTTTTCATTTTGTGAGCATTGTCAATATGGAAAGCAAACAAGAACTGTGCACAGAACACACATTGACTCTTCAATTCAGCCTTTAGATCTCGTTCATATAGATGTGTGTGGTCCTATGCTCACTAGGTCCTTAGGTGGTTCTCTTTACTTTGTCACTTTCATAGATGATGCTACTAGAAAATCTTGGGTATATCTTATCAAATCAAAGGATGATGTATTCCCTACTTTCAAAAAATGGCTTGCTTTAGTTGAGACTAAAAAAGGAACTAAGCTTAAGGCTTTACGTTCAGATAATGGGGGTGAGTATACCTCACTTGAATTCAGCCTTTTTTGTTAGTCTAGAGGGATTCGTAGAGAGTTTACAGCTCATTATACCCTAGTACAGAATGGTGTAGCCGAGAGGATCAATAGAACTATTCAAGATAGAGTAGTCTCTATGTTGCATCATGTAAACCTCTCACAAGGTTTTTGGGCACAAGTAGTATTGACTGCAATTCATGTGATTAACCTTTCACCTAGTACTGCCAAAGGTCTGAAAGTGGCACAAGAGTTATGGATAGGGAAACCACAATATTATGATCATCTTTGAGTTTTTGGGTGTTGTTGGGAATCAAACTCACAACCTCCCGGTTAGGAGTGCGATGGGCTAACCACTTGCCCCAAAAGCCATGGTTGAGGATTACTTCCTAATCCTCTCTCTTAAGGCATGGTTCAACCATCTCCTACTAGGATTATGTGACATTCCTTTCCCCCTTAGACTGAGCATTGTCCTCAATGCTCACTTGTGGACCCTTCTAACTCTTGGACCCACTTTCCATGCATGAGTGTTTCCACCAACCTCAAACTCCAGCACATGGACCAAATTTGGACCTATCCCACCCTCCGTGGGTGCCCAAATGCCCATGCGCCTTCATCCAAGGCCAGTTTCACACTCACCACGGATAAGTGCTTTTTCCAAGTGCCCACAAATGAGGCACGAACCTCCGTCTCGCCCAATTTCTCAACTAGGCTCTAATACCAATGTTGGGAATCGAACTCACAACCTCCCGGTTAGGAGTGCGATGGGCTAACCACTTGCCCCAAAAGCCATGGTTGAGGATTACTTCCTAATCCTCTCTCTTAAGGCATGGTTCAACCATCTCCTACTAGGATTATGTGACATTCAAATGTTGGGAATCGAACTCACAACCTACCGGTTAGGAGTGCGATGGGCTAACCACTTGCCCCAAAAGCCATGGTTGAGGATTACTTCCTAATCCTCTCTCTTAAGGTGTGGTTCAACCATCTCCTACTAGGATTATGTGACATTCCTTCCCCCTTAGACTGAGCATTGTCCTCAATGCTCACTTATGGACCCTTCTTGGACCCACTTTCCATGCATGAGCGCTTCCACCAACCTCAAACTCCAGCACATGGACCAAATTTGGACCTATCCCACCCTCCGTGGGTGCCCAAATGCCCATGCGCCTTCATCCAAGGCCAGTTTCACACTCACCACGGATAAGCGCTTTTTCCAAGTGCCCACGAATGAGGCGCGAACCTCCATCTCGCCCAATTTCTCAACTAGGCTCTGATACCAATGTTGGGAATCGAACTCACAACCTCCCGGTTAGGAGTGCGATGGGCTAACCACTTGCCCCAAAAGCCATGGTTGAGGATTACTTCCTAATCCTCTCTCTTAAGGTGTGGTTCAACCATCTCCTACTAGGATTATGTGACAGGTGTGAAGCATATGTTCATATACCCAAGAATCTTAGAGAAAAGTTGGACCATAAGTCAACGAATGCATTTTTCTTGGATATAGTCAAGAGGGACAGTTTGGATATCGCTTATGGGATCCTGAAACATGGTCAGTGATCGGAAGTAGTGATGTCATTTTTAATGAGTCTAAGATGCATAAACAACCCATTAAGGAGGTTGAAGTGAGAAGAGTGGTGTTTGAGGATACTAGCCCTCCGGTTAGCAATCATAAAAATGCTGCACATAGGGATGTTCAAGAGAATGTGCATTCATATCAGTCTGCACATGTTCTTGTTCAGCAAGCATTGAGACGTTCTGCACATGTCTCACATTCACCTGATAGATATGTTCCAGGTTTAGATTTTGTTGTGCTAACAAATGCCGGTGATCCTTCTTGCTACAAAGAGGCTATGTAGATAGAGAATCATGTCAAGTGGGAGCGTGTCATGAAGAGTGAGTTGGATTCTATTCACAAGAATGGTACTTGGGACTTAGTACCTTTGCCAAACGGCAGGAAAGCTTTACCATGTAAATGGGTATATAAGCTGAAATTCACATCAGATAGTGCTTCTCCAAAATATAAAGCACAACTTGTTGCAAAGGGTTGTAAGCAACAACATGGTGTTGATTTTGAGGAAATCTTCTCTCCAGTGGTCAAGATGACTACTTTACACATGTTGCTTGGAGTCGTTGCAATGGAGGACTTAGAGCTAGTCCAAATGGATGTGAAAACAACTTTCTTGCATGGAGACCTTTCAGATGAGATCTATATGGAACAACCAGAGGGTTATGTAGTTCCTGGCAAGGAAGTCTAGTTTGTAAGCTCAAGAAGAGCTTGTATGACTTAAATAGTCTCATTGACAATGGTACAAAAAGTTTGATGCTTTTATGAAGTCCCAAGGCTATTCTCGGAGCAATGAGGATCATTGTCTCTACACAAAGAGATTCTCTGATTGCAGCTTGATATGCTTGATACTTTATGTTGATGATATGTTGATTGTTGGGGAGTCCTCTTATGATTTGTCAATTCTCAAAAAGAATCTGAGTCGGACATTTGATATGAAGGATTTGGGGGATGCCAAACATGCGCATTACTCCTGATAGGAGTAAAAGATGCATATACTTGTCTCAAAGTGAGTAAATATCCAAAGTACTTCACCGGTTCAATATGCAGGGTGGAAAGGCATTGAGTACACCTTTACCCACATATGTGAAAGTGAGCAAGAATGACTGCCGCAAATCAGATGAGGAAAAGGTATTCATGACCTAAATTCCCTATCAGTCTGTTGTTGGTAGTCTCATGTACACTATGGTAGCTACGAGACCAGACATTGCATTTGCAGTGGGAGTTGTGAGCAGATATATGTCTAATCCTGGCAAGAAACATTGGGAAGCGGTCAAGATGATTTTGAGATATCTGAGTGGCACTAAGGACAAGTGTCTATGCTTAGATAGAGGGAAACCATCCATTATTGGCTACACAGATTCTGAATATGCTACTTGTGTAGACAATCGTAAGTCTACAATAGGGTATATTTTTCATTTTGCTGGAGGTGCTATCTCTTGGACATCGCATCTTCAAGAATGTGCAGTTGTTTCCACCACAGAAGTAGAGTATGTTGCAGCAAGTGAGGCATAAGGAAGCATTGTGGCTTTCTCGTCTTGCTTGTGATATGGGTTTACCTGACCATGTACCTTGCTTGCTTAGTGATAGTCAGAGTGCCATTGCTTTGGCTAAGAATCTGGTCTATCATGCAAAGACCAAGCACATTGAGGTGAGGTATCACTTCATTAGAGATTGCTTAGCCACTGAGAGCATTATTCTTGAGAAGGTTCACACTTGAGATAATGCTGCAGATGCTTTGACTAAAGCTCTACCACAGGCTAGCTTTCGACACTGTTGTCACTTGATGGGGGTTACTTGATTCTTGATCTTACGCAGTCACTTGTATACTGTGTAACATGCCCATCAGGTGGGAGGTATAGTTTGTATACTTACACTCAGGTATTCTTTATCATTCTTTATTTCTCTCCCATAGTTACTCTAGCCATATTGGCCTTTAGTGGGAGATGTTACCGTTAGTGTCCATGTGAAAGGTCAAATGGCCACCGGACACTTCTTTGTATATGTTCTTTAAGAAAACATATAGTGGCCTAGTGAGTCACAGACTATAAGTTCGACTGCATTTGTAAGACCTAGTAAGTATGGTGCATCGCCATCGAAATACTTCATATATTCTTGATGACTTGTCCTAACCTACTGTTTGATCATTCAGATAGAGGGGAGCCTCATGAAGTAAGGGTTCTTTAGCAATAGTGTTTTTGTGTGAATTTGAAGAATGATTAAGTAAATTGGATGGGGCTGATCAAAATATGTTAGCACATGATAACGTAGAGTTATGTGTCCAAAGTGTAGACCGGGATAAAGGGAAAGAGATTTTATTGACACCAAATAGGAGAATATGTGACCTCTAGTTATGATTATCCAAACTAGAATTGACCTTTATGTGAACACATGCAAAAGGAAGAAATATAAATTTGCAAAAACAAATTATGCTTGAGATGAAGGATTCATTATAGACATCTCACAAAGGATTTTCTTCTACATATGACAGATTTAAGGAAAGAATAGTTGGATAGGAATGTATCTAATTATATTGCTTCATGTAACGCTTGTTAGTTTCACTTATATGTAATGTATTCCTGTGGTTTACGTTCCACATGTCCTCTTAGCATTCATGATAACTGGATGATTAATTTGGATCGGATTCCTTTAGGTATGCATAACATGTGGTAAATTGTACTGTCATCAGATGATTTGACTAACCATGTTAAAGGTTGCACATTGCAAAATAAATTCAGTACTAACTTTTATGAGTTCTAGATGGAAGATGTTATATGCACATTTGGAAAAGATTATGGAAGATTGAGGAGAACTAGATGCTCAAGAAGGAAGGAACCTTTTTGCGCATGATGAGACTCATTTGCTTCTTTCAATGAGTTACAATCCAAAGGAAAATGGGAAAACTAAATAAGGATATTTTCCTATCATCAGGGAATTTGCAAACGTTTGTGAAGGTTAGATTTTTTATTATTTTTATTTTCTTCCATTTATTTTTTTACTCATAAATCATTAAAATTATACCATCACAGCCTTTTTGAACCTTTTCCCATACAGCTGGTTCTGCTTATTACTATGATTTTATGTCACCCATTACTTTTCTTGCCAATGGATTGTCATACAAAGTAGATCATGCTTATCTTTATCATACGTTAAACAACCTGACACAAAATGAAAACTAAATGGCTTTTCATGACGAAACCCAATTCTTAGTCTCATTTATGCTATTTACATCTTGGTTCACGCACCATCTGATGTGGACAATCTATGGGAAACCAATCTCTTGTGCAAGTACAAATTAAAACAGCCATAGTTTGAGATACGATTAAGCACAAATGGGTGCAAAACTAAAGAGGCTTCTCAAGTGATCTATCAAAGACTCTCATCTTCACTTTCTTGTCCAATACTCTCTTCCTCTTTGTGATCTTCTTCAATACCATAGTCATCTTCATCTCCTTTCTTTTGTGCTTCCATGCAAAAGGAATCTTTTTTTTTTTTAATATAAAGGAAGTTCGGCAATAGCCTACTCTCCCGGACTTGAATTAAATTAAGAAACAAAGGTACAATAGAAGGGGACTAGTGCCCACGGGACCCCCCAAATCCCACAAAGCAGGGGAAGCTTGGTTGATTCCTAGGTTGCAGTACAAAGAAAGTTGATCACCCTCGCGTCGCCCTCATGCGGGACCCACTTGGGTTTGAGCTTGTTGTTGATCAAAAGGAGGACTTGGTGGTGCCTGAAGGGGGGGGATTTCTTACTGTTGACAATCCTTTTGCCAAGGAGGAATAGAGATTTTTCAATCGACCACTCCCTGGGGGGGTCGCCGAAGTTGAGAGCACACCGCTCCCGCCAAATTTTCCACAGGACTTCCCCTCTGATCGCGTTCCAGAGAGCCGCAGAGCATCCAATCGCTTCACCCAAAAGGACTTGTTTCCAGTTAAGCTGTTTCTGAACTCTGATTTTCAGTCCAACCATCTGCCAGATTCTGTAGGAGTTGGGGCAAGTAAGGAAGATGTGTGGGACATCTTCGATTGCACGGTGGCAGCGTTTGCACCACGGAGGGATCCCACAAATTTTGCTTGCCTTATGGTTAGTCCAAATTCCTCGATGAAGAATTTGCCATAAGAGGACCGACTTCTTAATCTCTATAAGTGGGTGCCAGATACCCATGAATTTCATGTCCCACCGAAGCCGCGTCCAGGACAGGCACCACTTCTTGTTGAGGCTGATCTGGAGGTCAGTCGTTTCTTTGATGTTCGGGATTTTGAGTAGGCTATTCCCATTGTGCCATTTGAGACCACGCGCGTTCGGAGCATCTTGTCCCATGAGAAGGCGAGTTTTGTGACGATCCCAAGCGAGGCATCTGCTTTGCAAGGTGTTCCATTCTTCGTAGGAGATGTTTATGCGAGGGTCGATATCCTCGTAGTTGATCCAACTGTTGGTGTCATGTTTCCAGAGGTGTTTCCATTTTTTGAATCCTTTGTTCCATAACTTCTTGGCATTTTGAATGTTCCACGACTCCACCCTCCGGATGCCATGTATCGGAAACCAGATAGAGTCGTTTTGTCTGATTCCGGCCGCCCACTTCCAGTCCTCACTGATTCTTGTGAAGCTTTTGACTTTATTCCAGCCCTTCCAAAGAGAGCAGAAGAGAGTGGAGCCTTTCGGGAAGACAGGAATCGGGGAGAATAGTAGGGTCATGATGTCAAGGTTCTTCCAGTTCGGGAACCCCGTGAGGGCCAACTCATTTTTGTTTCTGAAGATCAGCTTGGCCCACGAGGCCTCCTTATTGCACCAAGCTTTAATCATCCATTTGGCTGCCAGTTTGTTAGCCATGCACCCGATGTCCAGGATGCCAAGCCCCCCGCTATCTCTAGGGCTGGTGCAGATGGCCCATTTGATTTTAGGCACCCCCCTTCTGTTATGATCACCCGTCCAAAGAAAGTTTCTGCAGGTGCTATTCAGTTTGGACAGGCCTTGCTCATTCGGTCTCCAGCAAGAAAGGAAGTAGATGGTAGACGAGAGAGTAGAATCAAGATTCTTTAGAGCATATGAAATACTCTATGTTCCGTGTCAAGATTAAAACAGGCCTTCAATAACTTTTCCATGCATCATACTGCATATCAAAAGTGCTATCATAAACAAACACTCAATCTTCAGCCTGTGTTTGCTTTGTTCTCAAACGATGCCTCTCATCCAAATATGTTGTTTCATTCAATCGGGATGCTTCAAATCTATTAATTTCCTATTGTAAATTCTTCTTTCCATGCTCATTGTACCAACGAAATAAATGCTCCTTTCCATGCTGCAATCTAAGTGACAATAAATTTGTCCAGGTCTCGTAGGACAGTTGGTTGAGCTTTGGCCTCTTGAGGCGAGGGTCCAGGGTTCAAGTCTTGGGCTGGACATGTTATGGCTAAGGCCAGTTAAACCCAGTTGTAACCATATCTCTTTCAGTTGTGACTTTGTCTAACCCCTGCTTTGTGGGATACGGGGGTCCCACGAGTGCTATGCCCATTCACTTGTATAGTTGCAATTTCAAGCTTCGGCTGAACCTCCATTAAAAAGAAAAGGTGACAATAAATTTTCATTATACAACTCATTGTACCAAGGAAATAAGATCCAAGTGAGCAGATGTGACTCAATAGCAAATAAAGACTTTTGAAACTGCTACTGCGAGTGTTTGCTTTGTTCTCAAATGATGCTTCTCATCAAAATCTATTGTTTTATTCAATTGGGATGCTTTCTCGGTGTAAATTCACGTTTCCATGCTCCTTTGTCATTGCAAATTCTCCTTTCCACGCTTTAAGTGATCCAATTTAACTGACAGTAAATCTTCATGAAACATCTCATTCTACCAAGCAAATAAGATGCAAGAGAGCAGATGTGATTCAACAGCAAATAAAGACTTTTGAAAAATACACTTAATTTAATAGGCATGAAATTTCTAGTGCGAGTGCATGTCATGCAATCTTCCCAACAAGCAAATGGAAAAAAAATACAAATATTTAAAAATTTTACCTTCACAAATATTTGTCAATGCCTTGATGATATGAAAATGTCCTTATTCAGTTTTCCCATTTTGCTTTGGATTGTAACTCATTGAAGGAACCATATGAGTCTCGTCATGCGCAAAAAGTTCCCTTGCTTCTTGAGCATCTAGCTCTCCTCAATCTTCCACAATCTTTTCCACACATCCAAATGTGCATATAACATCTTGCATCCAGAATTCATAAAACTTAGTAGTCAATTTATTTTGCAATGTGCAACCTTCAACATGTTTATTCAAATCGTCTCATGAAAGTACAATATATCACATCTTATGAATACCTAAAGGAATCCAAAGAAAATCAATCACCCTCTTATCATGAATTCTAAGAGGAAATGTGGGGCTCAGGCCATCTGATACGTTACATATGAGTAGAACTGACAAGCGTTACATGAAGCAATATAATTAGATACATTCTTAGCCAACAACACTTTCCTTAAATCGATCATATGTAGAAGAAAATCCTTTCCGAGATGTAAATTTGTTTTTGCAAATTTATATTTCTTTCTTTTGCATATGTTCACATGAAGTTATTTGTTGGCTTGAATAATCATAACTAAAGGTCATATAATACATCGAGAGTCTTTTGGATTTTGAGTAGTTTGTGTTTATTCTAGTTTCTTTATTTCCTCAACTCTATATTCTGCTATTTGGTGCTAATAAAACCTCCTTCACTTTATCCCGCTCTACACTTTGGACGCATAACTCTACTTTATCATATGCTAACATATTTTGATCAGCCCCATCCAATTTACTTAATCACTATTCAAATTCACACAACAAATCTATTGCTAAAGAACCCTTATTTCGAAGAATCTGGAAAACAAAATAAGCTTAAAAAAGTAATTAGGGAAGGGGGTGGTGTGGTGGGCCTCTAGGGTTTAGTGGGAGTAAAATTCATTTATTCATGCATGCAGACTCCTTGCTCTCCCCCTGTTGGGGAGGGGGGGGACAATGGATACTTGTGTCGCTGAGTCTTTTGAAGCCCTGGTCGATACCCAAGGCATGAGCTCTATCTTTTCGATGTCTCAAGTCTAGCGCACTCCCCTAAGTCTGCCTGAACGCGGCTCTGCAACTCCAACTATCCTAGCCTCTAGTGGTAACTCACTCTATGAAATAAGAAACGAAGTAAGTGCTCCTCTTGCTACTATTCTAATTGGTTTGGGCTTCGCTGAAGGATCACCTCCAAAGTCTTTTGCTGAGGTTGTGACCATTGAGCAGAAGTCGCTTGGTTTTGGTAATCTTTCAAGTTCAAGTTTTGATTCTGTAGCCAATAAAGGTAAATCCATAGTCTCGTTCAACCCTGAATGTTTTATCAATGGTGTTAAGCATAGAACTAATGTAGTCAATGACTATGCTAGTTATTGAAAAGTCTACATTTGATCACTCGCAAAATCAACCTATCAACAGAGTCCTCATCGCTCTGTATCACGGGTCATGTCTTCCACATGATGTCCTTGAACAGTGGATTAGACATAATTAGGAAAATAGGGGCTTGTTTGTTAAACAAATCCAATACCTACCTAATGGCTATTTCTTGTTTCTTTTTTAGGATTCAAGTAGTGCACTAAGGGTTATCACTAAGGGGTAGTGGTTAATAAAATCTACACCTATTTTGTTCTTCAGGTGGTACTCTAGATTCAACCTAAGGGGACCCAAACCTACAAGGGTCCCCATTTGGGTAGAATTCCCCAATTTACCGGTGCAATTCTACCCATGGATAGATAGCCTTTGTTCCCTCCTTGGCAAGGTTTTGGGCTAGAAAGATAGGGGCAATGTCAACCCGAATAGGGACTCCCACGTTCTAGTGGAAATTGATATAAGTAAACCATTCAAAACATCATTAAAAATACAAGATTCTAGAGGTGTTTGTCTTCATGAGAAAAACGTTCAATATGGAAATCTTCCAAATGCTTGTTGTGAATCTTTTAGATAGGGTCATTGGATTAGGGACTATCCATCGCTCAAGGCATAAGAGATTATTTTTGAACCCAAGAGGACTAGATTCTAGAAAATAACAAAAAACACCCCTCCAGGTACCCAAGCCAAGAAGCTGCAATTAAAACAAAACAAAAAGAAAGGTAAGCTATGGTTGAACTCTTTTGAAGATTTTCTCGAAGATTTTTTTAATCCTCTAGCAGAGGAAAAGTTTCATGATGCAGCTCAAATCACTCCTGAGGTAGGTACTTCGAACATCTTTCTTGACCTTAAAGGTAAAATAGAAATAATTGATGTGCAGGGGATATTTTCTCATGAAGATCCTAACAACAAAGGGTGGACTACTATAACTAATAAGAAAAAACTTATTGGTCCTCAGTCTTTGAAGAATGTTAACTTTGATTTAAACCCTTCTTTTCATTGTGATAATCTTGTGAATGCTGATGTTAACATGTTTACTATTGAGCTTACATCTCAAGATGATGCTGATATAGGGACCTCCAACATAAAGTCGTAGAGATGGAAGAGATTCTTGTGTGCCAGAAGGAGAATGAAGCTCCTCCAAGTCAAAAAGTCTCTAAAAGTAGGAAAAAAGATGGAATATCTAAGTCCGAGAGGAAAGACATCCTAAGAAATTTAGTTTCTTTGAACAAGTTAACCAAAAACATCATAAAATGATTTTTCTTGACTTTGCGACTTTAATTACGTTGATGAATTGCATAGATATTCTTTCTTATACCATCAAAGGTATCTCGGATCCGATTAGAGCTAGGTGTATCTCTAAATGGATGCATGAAATTTCTTTCGTGCCTCATTTTATATGCTTGCAAGACTTAAAAGTTTCTAGTACAAAATTGAAAGTACACCTGAGTTTAGTCTCAAGCAATCACATTCCATATCATATTGGGAGAGGGGGAGCCTCTTTAGGGGTTTTGCACTCATTGTCTCAATTTGTGCAGAGCTCCATTGTTAGCCCTTCCCAACAATAGGTCGGGGTTAGTCTCATGAAACCTTTTGGATGAACCGTTATTAGTCTTTATGCTTCAAATTTCTCCTCCTTCAGAACCAAATGCTAGGAGGAGATCACTAACTTGGCTGGTCCCATTATTCTAGTGGGGGACTTCAACATGGTTACCTCCCTTAATGATAGATGCAACAAAAACGGTAGCTCTATTCATGGTCGAGAAAGGAAAGCTTGGCTTAGGTTGGTTTCTACTCATGACCTGAGTGACATTTCTTACGTTTGAGGTTTTACTTGGAATAATAAACAACTTGGTGAGAATCACCTAGCTGCTAGGATTGACACGTGCCACATCTCCATCTCCTATTTCAACAATTTTGGGATGCCAAACTTTCCACTGACAAGATTATATGTATATCTGATCATATGCCCTTTGACTATCACTTTTAAACACAACTCTCCATCTTTTAAGGCCAATTGGCCTCATCTTGACTCATCCCTTTTGCATCTTCCCTGTGTCATAGAAAAAACTAAGGCCATCTTTACTCACCATTTTAGAAGCCACAAAAGTCCATATATTGCCTGGTCCAAATCCACTAGAGATGTTGGGATACTTTTTACCTATTACAAGAACCTTAAAAGGATCATTAGGGCTCGAAGGAGACAATGCATTTTGAGGGAAATCGAGCAGATTCTTGCTTCTCAAGGTTCCCAAAAAATGGATAGAATCTTGTTTCTTCATGATAGATTGAAATATGAGTACATTGAAGCTAGTAGCATTCTCTCTTCTTCAAGAGAATTTCAGTTTGGGAATATGGATAGACCTACCAGTTCTATGTTCTCACTCCTCAAGAAGAAGAAACGTAAGGAAGTCATTCCGTTGCTGATGGAAAAGTCTATTGGTTTTGCTATCAATGTTGAGGAGAATTTTTAGGAGGCTTCTTGCTTCTTTACTAATGATTTCTCTAGTTCTCCTAAGTGGGGGGCGGGGGGGGGGGGGGGGGGGGGGGGGGGTGGAGGGGGGATATCCGTGGTGCTAGAGCCTTGATTGCTCTTAAAAGGAAAAGAACTATTCCTATCGACCTGGTTGCCCTGCTCGACCTGCTCCTCACTCTCGGTGAGATTAGAGACACCACATGTAAATTAAAAACCTACAAAACACCTAGCCTTGATGGCCTTCCCAATGTGTTTCTCATTACACTTCATGACTTCCTGACTCCCTTCATTCACTTGATTTGGAAAGAACGTGTTAGTAAGAGCACTCTTCCTATTGAGATCAACACTTGAGTTATAAAATTGATGCATAAAAGCGGACCTAAAGAAGATCTTAACAATTGGAGACCTATCACCTATTTGACCACCATCTACAAGATTTTTGCTGACTCATTCTTCTCATGAACGACATGATCTTTCTTGAACAAAAAGGCTTTCTTAAGGGTAGATTCATCTTAGATGTTATCATCTCCTTGTGGGAAGGGATTGACTATGCTCAAGAATCTAATCAACATTATTATTTCTTCAAAATAGATTTTGACAAAGCCTATGATAGAATAGAATGAGACTTTTTTCTTCTTTCTCTCCATGACATAGGAGCTAGGAAAAACTTCATTAGAGGTGTTAGCACCCTTTTTGGAAATGCTCACTTTAAAATCTCCATTAATGGATCATTATCTCCTCACTTTAGTTTTCAAAGATCTATTTGTGAAGGGTGCCCCCTTGACCCCCTCCTCTTTGCTATTGCTAGTGATGCCCTTGGGTGGCTGATCAAAGGTACCCTGAATAATAGACTCCTTGAAGGTATCCATATACTAGTTATTGATAGCCAACTATGCCTTCATGCTTTCACTGATAACATAAACATCCCTGTGAAAGCTGACCCAAATTCTGGCAGTGTGTTATTGATTGACTAAACACCTTTTTCTTAGCCACTGGTTCCCATATAAATCATAAAAAAGACTACTTTTAAAACCTCAAATAACATTATGCCTGACTATATAAGTTCTTTGGGTTGTGACATTATTAAGGATGGGGAAATGTTTAGACTCTTGGGTATTCCTATGGGCTTTGAAGTTACTCTTCACCAAAGGTGGGAATGGATCATGAATAGATTCAGGAACAAAGTTTTTATGTGGTATGCTTGTCAATCCTCTCTCTCCCACAAAGTTTTTGTGCTTAACCATTATATTCTCCCCTCATTGATCTATTTTCTTTCTTGATGGATGCCTAACAAAAAACACTTCACGCAGGTTTTTCCCTTGTCTAGGAGATTCTTGTGGGGGGTAGACCTCACCATAATAAAATTCCTAAAGTGGCTTGGAACATTTGCTACCTCTTCAAGAACGAAGGAGGTGTAGGTATATTTATCCCCATCAAGATGGCCACAAATCTAGCTACTAAGTGGATTGTGAGATCTATTCATTCTAATGATGCCTCGGCTATGCTTATCAAAAGAAATCTTAAAAAATTTTGCTTGAATGATTACAAGGCCTGGAAGAATCATAACCTGTGGGACATATTAATCTCCCTCTTGTGGGTAGTAGTCTAACTTATAGATTGTGGTAGTCATGGATGATGGTTAAGAAGAATTCTACTCCTCATGTAAAATTCTTTCAATACACTCACTTTTTTTTTGGAGGAGAGCATCTGGATAGGTTGCATCTCTGTCTTAAACAATGACAACTTGGAGATTAAGGAACATAAATGTTGTAAATAGGAATTTACCAAATGGAGGTACTTAACAGATGGTGTGTAGGTTTTGACAGTAGAGCAAATCTCTGACAACACTGACTTAACCCCTGGGTGTATGCTTACTAAATTGAGTTTTGCACCATGAATTTTAGAAGATATTATGAACACCATAAACATTCGAAAATTCCTTTTTTCGTGTTTCCATGGCAAGTTTTTTGGCCTCTCTATGCCATTGGTATCACATTAAATATCATACATATACAAATCACCGGTAAAAACTTGTCCATATGACAAAAACAATCCAAAAAACTTTGAAATATGATATACCCAACAATTTCAAGTGACAATGAGAAATAGAATATAGCAAAGTGTATTTTGTCGATAACGTTTTTTATTACATTCATTGGATTTGATCCTTTCAATGATTCTCTTTTGACGCTATGCCTTTTTACACAGACAATTAATTCACTACTTGAGCTTGTTTTCTTGAATCAAAATGCCATTTTGAATAGAGAGTTTTTGGTAAAGTTGTTGGTGCATTTCAAGCCTTCACACTTGGCTTGGAACCTTGGAAGATTAGCTTGGAACCCTTGAATGATATCTCTATGAGAAGCAAGAACCATAGGAACTTAGTCTTATGTGTTATTACCTTTTACTCATTGTAAAAAGTCTATATGACTTGGCATTTACTTGTATCACACCTAATTGATTAGAGTCCTGGAATTTTGGATGGTGTAATTGGAGAGAATATCTCCCTACTTTTAGAGGAGTGATTGAAGGGAGCCAAGAATTCAAATTTGAATTCAAACTCTCACTCATTTCTTATATAAGTTGTACTTGAAAAGTCGCGGGTGTCCTTCATCATTCCCGAGGCTTACATCTGTGGTCATAGAGTGTGTGAGTGCTACACCATAGCCTACACATCTCCAACTCATTAGGCTACATCTATCAAGCCAATGAGATTGTACATTCATGTGAACTAATAGAAAGATTTACATTCACTATCTCTGTTTTCTCTGAGTCATCATCTCCAAGTCTGTCAACTTCAACAGGGCATATCTCAGTGGTTTCTCAACCAAATCAAGTGACTCAAAACACATTGGATTCAGCTCAAAGTCTTCTATACACCTACAAAGTTTGAAGTCAATTGATTCAGCCATTACAGAGAAATCGTGCTCGAAGTGGACTCTGGTATTCTGTTGTAGTGTTCCTAAAAAATCGGGGGTACACATATTTTTGCTAAACATCTTTCTCAGAGTATAGTCTGTCATTTCTTCTCATTCCACTTGCAAATGGTAGCTTGTTAAGCTAATTTAATATGTCGAGAAGGAATTAGATCAATTGTTAGTGTGCTGGTCACACTGAGTGAAAGACTGAGCAGGTGTCACTACAAAAATAGCAAGTTTTCCTTGATTTTTGAAGTGTCAAGTTATCTGTTTTGATTTGGTCATTTCACATATCACTTGCAAAGTACATATATGCTTTCTTGGTATCATTTGGAAGCTAAGCAAGTGTACTAAGCATATCTGAAGCAAAGGAGAGCTGAAGCAAAGCAGGTCTAGCAGCTTCAACTCAATCTCTTGAGTGCATCCAACCATCACTCCCAACAGTGGTATCAGAGCAAATAAGGTAAACATGGGAGATGGTTTTCCTTCATTCATTGACAAATTGGACAGGAACAATTACCAAGCTTGGTCATTGAGGATGAAGACCTATCTACAAGGAAGAAGCTTATTTGGATACATATCAGGAGATGAGGAATCGCCCTCATTCAAAGCTAGAGGACTACCCACCAAGGATGAACAAGAGAGACTCAACCAATGGTGTGCAAAGGATGCTTTGGCAAGGTCTTACCTTCTTAACTCTATATCTGATTTCCTTTTACCTCATATAAGGAACTGTAAGACTTCCCAAGAGACTTGGGAAACCTTGTCAACATATTTTTCTTCCAACACAAGGGCCAGGAAGAATCAACTGTGGATTGAATTCACAACCCTTAGGAAGCAGCCCAAGCAATCAGTCTCAGAGTATGTAACAAAGATTAAAGATGTGGCAGACCAATTAGCAAGCATTGGAGAGGAAATTGAAGAGGAGCAAATAGTCAGACAAGTAACAAATGGACTCAAGGCAGATGATAAGTGGGAAAGCTTCACCACTGCAATGGACCTTTATATGGACATGCATACCCCAGATCTTACAACACTCATGGCCCAACTATTCACACATGAAGCAAAGTTTACAAAGGCAGGAGATCAATCAAAAGGTAACAACCCCTCTGCTCTATATACTGATAAGAAAGTTAAGGATAAAGGTAAAGGGAAGAAACAGGATGAAGAAGGCTCTACCTCCCAAGCTAATTATGCAGGGAGAGGTAGATCATCAAGAGGCAGGGGCAGAGGAGGTAAGTCAGGTAGGGGGAGACCCTACAACTCATCACCATGCAACATTTGTGGACTGTCCAATCATACCACAGATGAATGCTACAAGAACTACAAGAATCAGAGAGGAAGAGGCTACTCAAGAGGTGGATACTCTCAAGGGAGAGGCAGGTTCAACCAACACCAAGGCTACCATGGATACAACAATCAATACAACAACAATTACAACCACAACCACAATGGTAATTACCAAGGTGGATTCAGAAATAGAAGAGACTACAACAATTACACAGAGGAGCAAGATGACTCCCTATTGATCATGAATATGACCTCCAAGGCAGGTACAAATGATGATCATTTATTTTATATTGACTCAGGATGTTCTAACCATGTAGCTGGCAATGTGGCATTACTCTCTGATTTGGAAGAACCCAAGGGCAAACATCAGGTACAAACAGGTGATGATACTAAACACTCTGTTGTAAAGATTGGAAATGTAAAGACATGATGGTAACGAGAATCTATTGAGCAGGGTACTCTATGTACCAACCATCACCAAGAATCTAATGAGTGTTGGTCAGATTGTGGAGAAAGGTTTGCAGGTCAGATTCACACAACATGGAGCATATGTGGAGGACCCAAGACATGGATTCAGAAGGATAGCCAAGGGAGAAAAATCAGGTAGATTGTTTACTTTTGAGCTAGAAGACACCAAGAACATTGCTTTATATAATTACAAGGATCAAACACTTTCAGAGTTAGAAATATGGCACAAGAGGTTAGGTCACATAGGTGAAAGAACCCTAAAGCAAATGTGCAGGGATCAATGTGTGCTTGGGATACCTAATGTATCCAAGCAACACATGATTTACAAGTGTGGAGCATGTCAGTTTGGTAAGTCTCACAGATTGCCCTATTCAAGGAAAGGTTTCATGCATGAAGACTACCTAGACTTGGTGCACACAGATGTTTGGGGACCTAGCAAGGACCCTTCCATTTCAGGTTCAAGGTATTATGTGTCCTTTATTGATGACTATAGCAGGTGGACCATTTTATACTCTATGAAGCATAAAGATGAAGTGTTTAATTGTTTCAAGAGGTATCTTGCACTTGTTGAAAACCAAACAGGAAGAAGCTTGAAGAGGCTAAGATCAGATGGTGGAGGAGAGTACTTCTCCAATGAGTTTGAAGATTTCTTGCAAGAAAGAGGCATCAAAAGGGAAATAACTACAAGGTACTCACCTGAACAAAATGGGGTAGCTGAAAGAAGGAATAGACTCATAGTAGAAACAGCTAGGTCTATGCTTAATGAAAAGAAGTTGCCAAATTATCTTTGGGCAGAGAGTGTATCTACTGCCACCTATCTCATCAATAGGTTGCCATCCAAATCACTTGATGGCATGACACCATATGAAGCTTGGCATGGTAAGAGACCTTCTCTGGATCATTGCAAGATCTTTGGTTGTGTAGCATATGTGCATATTCCCTCACAGGTAAGGGGAAAGCTAGACCCTAAAGCTGAAAAATGTATCTTCATTGGTTATGATTTGAACCAAAAGGGATACAGATTCTACAACCCAACAAACAAAGGGTTCAAGGTAAGCAGAGATGTCATCTTTGATGAGAATGACTCATGGTATGAAAATGAATGCAGGAAAGTTAGTCTACCCTATGATATGGAAGAAGATTTCCCAAAGCTCACCAAGGAGGAACCAATCCAGAAAGATGAATCAAGCTCAGATGATGATGATACAATTAACCTTGAGGAATTCAAGGCATGGAAGTCCAAAGGAAAGATGAAGATGAAGAAGCTAGAGGATATACCAGAATCCTCAACTCAAGCAATTAGAAGATCTCAGAGAGAAAGCAAGAGACCAATCAGATTTGGGTATGACACATCACTTGTAACTAAACATTCTGTATATCTTGCAAAGGACTTGTTGAATGAAAAACCAGGTACCTATGAAGAAGCAATCACCAAACCAGCATGGAAAGGAGCTATGGATGAAGAAATCGAAGCTCTCAAGGAGAGTGATACTTGGGACTTGGTACCCAAGAAGGACTCTATGAAAGTGATAGGATCCAGATGGATCTATAAGCTAAAGAAATTATTATGAGGAGACATTTTCTCCTGTGGCTAAGATGCCAACTATCAGAATATTGGTGAGTGTAGCTGCATCCAAGAATTGGAACATGTACCAATTAGATGTCAAGAATGCTTTCTTGAATGGATGGATATCTGAAGAAGTCTACATGTCACAACCACCTGGCTATGAAGATCCCAAGAAGGTAAATTATGTTTGTAAATTGAAGAAGGCTCTATATGGATTAAAGCAGGCACCTAGAGCATGGAATTACAGGTTGACAACCTACCTCCAAGACCAAGGATTTGTGATGAGTAAAGCAGACACTTCTCTATTCATAAAGAGAAGTAGTACAGAGGTAATCTACTTGTGTGTTTATGTTGATGATATCATCATTACAGGTAATGATGTCAATGGTATTAGACACATCAAAGGACAGATGATGAAGGAATTCAAGATCAATGATCTTGGATTATTGAAGTACTTCTTAGGTCGTGAGTTAGTCTACACCAACTCAGGTATATATATTACTCAAAAGAAGTATGTACAGGATATGGTCAAGAAGTTTGGCTTACAGGATGCTAAAGTCTCAACTACTCCAATGGAGGTCAACCTAAAGCTAAGTGCTCATGAAGGGGAAGAGATACAAGACATTACAGGATATCAAAGCATGGTAGGTAGTTTGAAGTATGCTACCTTGACAAGAATTGACATAGCATATGGAGTTAGTGTGCTTAGTCAATTCATGCACAAACCAAGGGTACCTCACCTAGAGGCAGCAAAGAAGATCTTGAAGTATTTGAAGGGAACTCAGAACCATGGTTTGTACTTTCCTTATACATCAGATATTGACATCAAAGTATATTCAGATGCAGATTGGGCAGGATGCAAGGATGATAGGAGAAGCACATCTGGTTACATTTGTTTTGCAGGAGATAAACCTATTTCTTGGTCAGCCAAGAAACAACCTACAGTGGCATTGTCATCCACTGAAGCAGAGTATAGAGGGCTTGCCAATGCCACTCAAGAAGCTATCTGGTTGAAGCTTTTATATACAGAGTTAGGTCTATACACTAGACCTCCAATTATCTTTGGAGATAACACTAGCTCTCTTCACCTTGCAGCTAATCCAATATATCATGCTAGAACAAAACACATAGAGGTTCATTACCACTATGTGAGAGAGAAGTTGCTTAGCAAAGAGATTCAATTGGCATATGTGTCTACTAATATGCAATGTGCAGATTTACTCACTAAAGCATTGGATGGAAACAAGTTATGCAGATTCAAATCCATGATTGGATTGCAGGATGTGATTGAAGATTAAAGATGAAGACTTAAGCCAAAGTGCTTGGCTCGAGGGGGAGCTCTTGGTGCATTTCAAGCCTTCACACTTGGCTTGGAACCTTGGAAGATTAGCTTGGAACCCTTGAATGATATCTCTATGAGAAGCAAGAACCATAGGAACTTAGTCTTATGTGTTATTACCTTTTACTCATTGTAAAAAGTCTATATGACTTGGCATTTACTTGTATCACACCTAATTGATTAGAGTCGTGGAATTTTGGATGGTGTAATTGGAGAGAATATCTCCCTACTTTTAGAGGAGTGATTGAAGGGAGCCAAGAATTCAAATTTGAATTCAAACTCTCACTCATTTCTTATATAAGTTATCCTTGAAAAGTCGCGGGTGTCCTTCATCATTCCCGAGGCTTACATCTGTGATCATAGAGTGTGTGAGTGCTACACCATAGCCTACACATCTCCAACTCATTAGGCTACATCTATCAAGCCAATGAGATTGTACATTCATGTGAACTAATAGAAAGATTTACATTCACTATCTCTGTTTTCTCTGAGTCATCATCTCCAAGTCTGTCAACTTCAACAGGGCATATCTCAGTGGTTTCTCAACCAAATCAAGTGATTCAAAGCACATGGGATTCAACTTAAAGTCTTCTATACACCTAAAAAGTTTTAAGTCAATTGATTCAGCCATTACAGAGAAATCGTGCTCGAAGTGGACTCTGGTATTCTGCTGCAGTGTTCCTAAAAAGTCGGGGGTACACATATTTTTGCTAAACATCTTTCTCAGAGTATAGTTTGTCATTTCTTCTCATTCCACTTGCAAATGGTAGCTTGTTAAGCTAATTTAATATGTCTAGAAGGAATTAGATCAATTGTTAGTGTGCTGGTCACACTGAGTGAAAGATTGAGCAGGTGTCACTACAAAAATAGCAAGTTTTCCTTGATTTTTGAAGTGTCAAGTTATCTGTTTTGATTTGGTCATTTCACATATCACTTGCAAAGTACATATATGCTTTCTTGGAATCATTTGGAAGCTTAGCAAGTGTACTAAGCATATCTGAAGCAAAGGCGGGCTGAAGCAAAGCAGGTCTAGCAGCTTCAACTCAATCTCTTGAGTGCATCCAACCATCCCTCCCAACAAAAGTCTTAGAAGAAATCGTTGTTGACCTGATCCCACAGATGCATGTACGTAGAGAATAGTATAGATATGAAATCCCACAAAAGTACTCAGAGAATAGATAGAGATAAGAGACTTGACACCAGATTGTGTACAATCTCCCCCCACATACTCTAATGGACAAGTCTATCAGATCATGTGTATTTATAAGTATTTCTCATTACGTCATCAATGGAAGATACATGAGGGGGACACTTCAAAAAGAGTGTGTTTACGAAAATCTACTTTATTCATAAAATCATCACTTCTCAAACAATCTAGCATTTTTACAAAAGACTTGTCTTTCTGAAATGATCTATTAGTGTTACAAAAAAGAACTAAAATAGGATCTTGTTAATATTCTTCTAAATATCATACAAAATATCTAAAAAAGTCTACGTGTGTTCACACCCTCCGGAGTCTTCATTTCCTAAATCAAAACACAAATCACATTGGAATCCTTGGGACATTAAAATCCATATAACATTCCATTAATCCATAAAGTATAACATGCCTCTTAGTTGACGAACAACTCACCTCATTTGATATAAATAAAATAGACATGGATGGCCGGTCACATGTCCCATCACTCAACAATCATAAGCATGTTCCATGTACAAACACATGCATAGAATTGGAAAAGTGGAATTTAATGTGATTGTGAATGATATGGAGAAATCAAATGATGTGAAGTTAGTGATGTTTTATAAATCCATTGAGATTCTTCAACTGAGTGATTTTTATATTCTTCTAAATATCTTCACCTACAAAATAAAAAAAACCACATTAAAACCCTCAAGACATTAAAATCCATGTGTCGAGGGGAATTGTACACAATCTGGTGTCAAGTCTCTTGTCTCGTTCTATTCTTTCAGTACTTTTATGAGATTTTGTTTATGTACTATTCTTTGTGTATGTGTGTTTGTGGGATCCATTCAACAATGCTATCAGAGCATGTGTATCTTTAGGTATTTCTCATTATGTCCTGAATAGAAGATACATGAGGGTGGTGCTTCAAAAACGTGTGTTTACAGAAATCAGCTTTATTTACACAATTATCACTTTTCAAGTGATCTACTATTTTTACAAAAAACATCACCTTCTAAAGTGTTCTATTATTTTTACAAAAAATAACTAAAATAATATCTTCTAAATATTCTTCTAAATATCTTCAAAAATATATGAATAAGTCCATGCATGTTCATACTCTCATGAGTCTTCACCTGCTAAATCAAAGACACAAATCACATTAAAAACCCCAAGACATTAAAATTTATATAACATTCCATTATTCCATAAAGTATGTCAATAGTTAAAGAGCATGCATTTTCTAATGGCAAGAATATATCAGATGTTTTATGTATTTATGACCTTAAAGCTAATTCTCCATGATGTTCCTATGATTATGATGTTTGAGTTTGGTAGAGAATCTACACTCGGAATCAAACCTAGAGAAGTCTCCCTTCAAGAGCAAGTACAATGTTGGGATGATTCAAGAAGTTACTAAAAGAGGAATATGTTCTTGAGGACTTAGCCTAACTTACTATTTGATCATTGAGGTAGAGGGTAGCCTCATAAAATAAGGGTTCTTTAGCAATAGAGTTGTTATGTGAATTTGAAGAGGGATTTAGTCAATTGGATGAAGCTGATCAAAATATTTTAGAACTTGATAAAGTAGAGTTATGTGTCCAAAGTGTGGAGTGGGATAAAGTGCAAAAGGTTTTATTGATGCCAAATCACACAATATATCCCAATAAGAGTTTAGTAGGGATTAGGATAGGCAATCGAGAAAGATGATGATGAAGAAGAAAGATACTAAACTATTACAATAAAGAAAAAGAAAATATTCTCAGATGAGGAAAGACTTATGGGGCATATTGGCTACCTTGAATATGATAACACTATTTTCTTAGAGCTAATGTGATTGTCAGATCAAGAAAAACGTATGGGGCATAGTGGCTACCTTGAATATGATAACAAATATTTTCTTAGAGCTAATGTGATTGTCAAGATTGATTGTTTTAAACTCCTTGGAATGATCATAAGTTTTTCCATTCCAAATATTGCATTGCTTCGGGATTGCTTTCATAAAGTCAATAACCCTTGAATTTATTAATATTGCAAGAATAGAAAATCCAATAACTCATAAGTTTCCTCGAGCAAGATTTGAAAATGTAGATACGCAAGACAAAGAATTTGAAAATAATTTAAATGTATTCTTTCATGATGTTGATGTATTCGAGCTTGCGAAATTTGTTGTAGGTGAATATGAAGACGAATGGAAGGACATGGGAAATTTGTTGAGAACTTTAACTTGGTATGGACATGTGTGTACAAAAAATCTTAGCAACAGTAGAAAGAGCATTGAATTTATTCTTTAAACATTTGTTGTATCTAGAAATATGCAAAAGGAAGGAATATAAATTTTCTAAAACAAATTATGCTTGAGATGCGTGATTCATTATAGACGTGTCACAATGGATTTTTTGCTACATATTATAGATTTAAGGAAAATATTGTTGGCTAGAAATGTATCTAGTTATATTGCTTCATGTAACTCTTGTGAGTTGCACTCATATATACTGCATTCAAATCATTTGAGCCCCATATTTTCTCTTAGAATTCATGATAAGTGGGTGATAGATTTGTTTACGATACCTCTAGGTATTCATAACATGTGGTATATTGCACTTTCATGAGATGATTTGACTAAACATGTTGAACGTTGCACATTCGAAAATAAGTTAACTACTAAGTTGTATGAATTCTTGGTGGAAGATGTTATATGCACAGATTCATTTGATTCTTTCAATGAGTTACAATCCAAAGGAGAATGGAATAACTAAACAATGCAATTTTCCTATCATCAAGGCATTAACAAATATTTGTGAAGTTAAAATTTGTTAATATTTGTATTTTCTTCCATTTGCTTGTTGGGAAGATTGTGTGACATGCACTCGCACTAGAACTTCCAAGAGTCTTTATTCCCTATTGAATCACATCTCCTCTCTTGGATCTTATTTCCTTGGTAGAATGATTTGTGTCATGAAGATTTGTTGTCACTTAGATTGGAGCACTTAGAGCATGGAAAAGGAGAATTTACAATAGAAAATTGATAGGTTTGACGAATGCCGATTGAATAAAACAATATATTTGGATGAGAGGCATGATTTAAGAACAAAGCAAACAGAGGCTCAAGGTTGGGTGCTTGTTTATGATAGCACCTTTGATATGCAGTATGACGCATGGAAAATTTATTGAATCCATGGTTTGATCCTGATATAGCACATACAATATGTCATATGCTCTAAAGAAACTTGATTCTAGTCTCTTTAAGATTCCTTTTGCATGGAAGAAAAAAACAAAGAGATGAAGATGACTATGATATTTAAGAAGATCTCAAAGAGGAAGAGAGTATTGAACAAGAAAGTGAAGATTGAGGAGAACTAGATCCTCAAGAAGCAAGGGAATTTTTTGCGAATGATGAGATTCATTTGGTTCTTTCAATGAGCTAGAAACCAAAGAAAATGGGAAAACTGAACATGAACATTTTCCCATCATCAAGGCATTGGAAAATATTTGTGAAGATAACATTTTTTAATATTTTTATTTGAAATCAATTGAAAATACTTACATCTTGGAATTTATCTTCATGTTCTCCCCTCTCTTGCTATCCTCAATGATTGGTGGACTAGGAACCTTTGACTCTAAGATCCTTTCTTCCATATTATTGAATTCTTCTTCAGTGATTTTTTGATGTTCATTGTAAGTATATCTTGACAAAAACATTTTATGTGTCTAGCACTAAGTACAGGTTTGGAAAACCCTTTTTCTCCAATGATTCAAAGATTCTATTCAAAGTGTACCCTCACATGGTACAAAATAAACTTTGGCATTCATTGCATCAAAATCCTACTTCCATTTTGAGATTATGCAAAATAAAGATTCTTGTCCATCGAACATTCTTGGAGTTTCTATAAAAGTAAACCTTGAGATATAATCACAAAAAAATACATTGGTAGAGTCCAATTTAGACCTGCAAACCTGGACATGTGTGAATTTCACAAAATTCTGTATGTCCATTACCATCTTACAGTTCAAAGATTATGAAACAAAATTTAGTTGTATTGGCCAAGATGTGCAAAAGAATATCCTTTCATGAACAATTTTAGCAAGAGATATATCTAGAAAAAATAATGTCTCAATCTTTGTATGTAACTAAGAAAAACATACTAAGATCACTCTCTAATACATTTGACGCCATGAAACATTCAAAATCGTATGCAAATGGTCTTAATGGAAATGATACCTAGTTCTATTGGAGTTATCCAATGTCATGGGTACCAGAGGGAAGACATGTTAGACAATAACAACCATCCCACCATTGTGTTGATTCTTAGAGACCAAGAGCTTCACTACCATGAAGGCTCAAATTTACACAATTGTGAATAGGATGAGGACCAAATCCAGATGGTTGCATGTACACCTATGCACCTTTGCAAAAATTTTGTGGTAGCCAACTTCCTTCCATTGTTTTGTTGTTGTGGCATATCATTGTGTTACATGCAACCTTTGCAAAACTCTTGTGGTAGCCAAATTCCTTGCATTCTTTTGATTTTGGGGCAGATTATTGTGTGGTAACTCATCCTTTCGTCACCTACAAGTTGTGAAGGTTTCCATGTGATCCCAAGTTTTTATAAATTTTGTAGAGACCGGGTGAGAACAATGAGAGAAGAAGTAGAGCTTTTGTAGTATGGTAGAGAGGGATTATAGGGGAAAATATTAATTTTATAGGTTCTGGGTATGAAAATGAGAGGCCAAGTAGGGAAAAAGATTTTATTGAGTTATTTTGAAAGAAAGAACTTTTTTGAGCTTTAATCATGCAAGACTTGTGAACTAGAAGTAAAAATATAGCTTTATGATCCTAAAAACTTGATAGAGCCGTCATTTAATGTCATTATGATGAGTTTTACAACCTTACAAGAGAAAGAATTTTTAAAACCAGCTTGATTACAAGACTGCTACTCTCTCGAAATGACAATCTTGAACCTATGGGAATCTTGTTCCATGTTCCCCCTTCAACCTAGTGATTTATAGGGTATATGCTATACCCACCACCCTCTTCTAACTAATCACCCCTTAATCTAAAAGACCAATGCAAACTTTATTGTTTTCCTAATAAGATACACATTCCATTTTCCTACTTCTAATTGAAAAAACTAAACTAGACACTTGAACTTAATTGTTTTAAATTTTGCATACTACATTTTTTCTTGTCTTGCATTCAATGTGCACCCCTTAGCTTCAACCTTTCCAATATTTGAACACGATGTGAAAGAGTAGTTTTAAACTTCACCTTAATTTAATTTATGACCTTGAGACTATTTTGAGAATAGTTGGCCCTAACCAAGATACGGGATTAGAGATGAGACTTGAGGAAGTGGATTGCAAGCGGACCTTTTTACACAGACAATTAATGCACTACTTGAGCTTGTTTTCTTGAATCAAAATGCCATTTTGAATGGAGTGTTTGGTATAAGTCTTAGGAGCAATAGTTAGAACGCATGCATTTTTTAATGGAAATAATATATAAAATATTTTGTGTATTTATGAGCTTAAAATAAAACTATATGGCGTTCCTATTATTATGATGTTGTTTCACTTTGCTAGAGAAGCTACACTTGGAATCAAATCTAGAAAAGTCTCCCTTCAAGAGAAAATACAATGTTGGGATGATTCAAGAAGTTATTAAAAGTGAAATATATTGTTGATGACTTGTACTAACCTACTCTTTGATCATTCAAACAAAGGGGAGCCTCATGAAATAGGGTTTCCTTTATTTTGAAGAAATAAGAAATTTGAAAATTAATGATGGAATGTGTAAGTACAAGGGGAAGGCTCCCCAACCTGTGAAGATAGCAAGAAATAGAAATACATCCTCAACTAGAGAAGGGAGATGTAGATATAGAAGTGGCTTGATACATGAGCAGTACAATGGTTAGGAATACAATGAACTACATACATCTCAAGAACATTTCAAATCTGGAGTTAAAATACACATTCAGCAAAGTCTCTCTCCACTTCCTAGGAGGGGTAGTCCTCAAATGACTGGAGAGGTTAAATTCCTCATTTGGTGTAGAGTTGATGGAGGCCAAACTTTGAACACTAGTAGACCTCATGCCTTTAACAAAAGCATGAAACAAAGAGTTATTGTCCCTCTTCATGACATACTGATTTTTGGATCTCTAGATGAACTAGAGAGTGTGATCCCTCTAGATGCTCCAAAGAGCATAATCAAAGTTGTTGGAGGATCCTAGCAAGGTTTCTTTATAGCTTAGAGTAACATGAAGACTTTCACAAATGGTATGAAAAAAACCTCCAGAAGACATTAGCATGTCTAGAGTTGAAAAATAAGTGGGGGATGTCCTCCTCAATGCCACTAAACACAGAAACTCCAGCATGAATTTCAAATTTCCTGGCTTTGGAACCACACCATACACCTCTCTGAAGAATAATCCACATCAAGAATGAATGCCTAATATTGTATGGGAGGTTCCAAAGACTCATGAACATGTGCTTCCATTGAGAAGTATTCCAGCTTATCTTCCATTTGCTATTCAGCTTGTGTAACATCATGTTAACAGTTTGTCTCCTGGACTTAAATCTTCTCAACATATCTTTAGAAACCTTAGAAAGTTTGACAAAACTTCTTTGAGAAGAGTTAGGAAGTTTCCTATCCAGCATGTCTTTATGGAGAAACATATATACACACATAGACACCTGCATACACAAATAGACACACACACACATACATACACATACACATACACACACATATACACACACATAGACACATACACACTTACACACACACATTTACACAAACACATTTACACAAACACATACACATGCATACAGGCACATATATATAGATACACACATATATACACACATAGAAACACACATACACACATAGAAACACACACAAATACACAAATACACACACATACACACACATATAGACACATACAACACATATATGCATACACACTGAAATAACTTGGAGAAGCTTGTTGAAGGTAGAAAAATGCGTTTCGAAGCGACAAAGTTTTGTTTTGCCAACCGGCACAAGATCAGCCCTTGAGCTTATGGAGACTCAAATAGACCTTATAGGCATGGGATCAGTGCAAAGAAACACACTATGTACTTTTGAGCATCAAGTAGAATGAGTCGATACAAAACAGATAGGTTCGCGGGTGGATTAGCTCAAAAAACTTACTATCTATGGAAGAGACAATGAGCTTCAAATGCCCATAGTGACTAGCGTGATTACAATTAGAACCAATCCTTTTATGGGAGTGATAATCATAAGATTGCCTGTATGGAATGCACAAGATTATAAGTAATAAGCAAAATATGCTATAGGAATGAATGCGACATTCACCGGTGGTACTTCCTATTTTTCAGGAATACAGAGAGATTGACCCTGAGACAGAAAAACCTTAGATTTCTCCCAATTTACATAATCAAATTCTTTGAACATTTTTAGCTATAAACTAGACACTAATACCTTTCCAATGAGCCATCTTGCACTCAATTTGAAGCTCTGGAGAGAGAGAGCAGAAGCCTCTGCAAGATTACTGTTGGTGAAGAAGATGATGCAGAGAATTGAAGGAGCAAGACAATGATGGTCACAAGTGTATGCATATTGCTTCCATGTAATGTAAAAGTGATTTCAAGTCTTTATATAGACTCTAGGAGTATTCCACGACTTCTACAAGTGGAATTTAAATTCAAATGAAGGGGGGAATGGTTGTTGGAGGGAATCAATTCACTTTCCTACAATCTAGGAAAAGTGAAGATCTAGTTTGGTCTACTTTTAGGTGGTTGATTGCTTGATTGAATACAGCTTCAACCACCATAAATTCGTGGGATTTGGGCTCTATATTTCTACCTTTACATGTGTAAAGCTCAAAGCTTTTACAACGGTAAATGAACCATCAAAAATCTCTCAAAAAATACAATAAATGAGTACATGAAAAAGAACTCTCTAGCAGATATTCTTTCGACGCGATAGCCTTTGATGTAGATCAAATCCACCTCAAGCATAGTGTAAGCTTGATGCTCCAACAGATCCCCCTCAAGCTAAAGTATGCTTGAGTCTTCATTCTCTGATAGGTTGAATACCTTCCATAGCTTTGAATCTACAAATCTTTATTCCATCAAGTGCCTTCGTCATCCTATCTGCTACTTGCTTTTCAGTTGGAACAAAAGAAATCTCATTCTTCTTTTCCATGAGCTTCTCCCTGATGAAGTGGTAATGGACTTCTATGTGCTCGGGTCTCGCATGGAAAATAGGATTTGCCGTTAGATGCAGGGAACTTACATTATCTCAAAATATGTGAGGTTTGGAGCTCACAAGTCGCAAATCTGTATACAATGCTTTTAACCATATTGCCTCTTGAGTTGCTATGGTCAAGCATCTATATTGTGCTTCACTTGAAGATAAAGCAACTATTGGTTGCTTCTTGGAACTCCATGCCACTAGCTTCGAACCTAAAAATGCTAAGTAACCAGATGTGCTTTTTCTCTCATCCTTAGCTCCTGCCCAATCTGCATCTAAGTAGATTTTGATATCCAAATCTGAAGAGTAAGGATAGAATATACCTTCATTGATTGTACCTTTGAGATACTTAAGTACTTTCTTAGCCGCATCTCTGTGTGGTCTTCTCGGTGAGTGCATGAACTGACTAAGCACTCCCACACTATATGAGATGTCTGCCCTTGTATGAGTAGCATATATCAAGCTACCTACCAAGCTTTGATACTCTTTAATGTCTTCAATTTTCTCATATATATATATATATATATATATATATATATATATATATATATATATATATATATATATATATATATATATATATATATATATATATATATATATATATATCCTAATTGAAAAACCCTATTATAAATATTCTAATTCACAAATCCTATTTCAAAAATCCTAATTTGAAAACACTAATTTTGATATTAGGGTTTTAGACCCCTAATTTAGAAACTCTAATTCAGCATTTTAGCCATATGATTGAAGTATATGTATACATTGCATCTATTCCTCCAACATCCTAATAGGGAGATGACTCTCCTCCTAACCGTATGTCTCTATATATAGCCACTCGAATCAATAAGGATCATAATATATATAAAGATATATACACATCATGTAGATACACATACATAAATATAAAATGGAGTAGATACATTATACATCACATATACATGCCTAAATGCACACATAAATATATATACATACATACATATTTATATGTACACATTTACACAAAACCATATACATATATACATGTACAGATCACATATACATGCCCACATGCATACATGTATACTTATACATGCATACACAACTATAAACACTTGTATATATTACATGAATACATGAATATTTTACACAAATGCATATGCATATATACACGTATGCATACTAACACATGTATACCTATATCACACACATGCACACACATACATATACATGAAACACATATATATGCATACTAACACATGTATACATATAATAAACATGAATACACACACATATGCATACATACATGAGAAAAATTTGCTCCTTGAAGACAAAGCTATATATAAAATAATTAGGCATACCCTCGAGCTTCATGTTCTAACTTAAAAGAACATGATTTCATCTCTCTAGTAGGATTCATTGATATTCAAGTTGAATAAAGAATCTATTATCTGATATCCATTCAGAAGCTTCAAGTTATTGATTGATAACAAGTGTAGAATTTACTATCTAATCTGTTCATGTGTTTTCATTATTGCCATCATTCCGGTAAGTGTATGTGGATGTGTATATGCATGTGCATGCATATACGTATGCATACGTGTATATGTATGTATGTCTGTATATGTGTTTTATAGGTGTATATGTATGTATATATACACATGTGTATGTGTATGGATATGTGTATGTGTATGTGTGTATATATGTGTATGTATGTATGTATGTATGTGTATGTATGTATGAATGTGTATGTATGTATGTATGTATGTATGTATGTATGTATGTATGTATGTATGTATGTATGTATGTATGTATGTATATATATGTATGTATGCATGTGTAACTATGTATATTTGATTTTGTTTTTATCTTTTTTTGTATGTTGTGGTTTGCAGACTTTCATATCTAGACCACTCAAGTATTTGGCTATCTCCCATTTTATACTCAATCTATTACGTGCCGTGCTAATTAAGACTTACATATTTATTTACAAGTATTAAGTATTAGCAAACTATAAAGGTATTAGGTTGTTTGTGTTAAAAGTAAAGCTTCAAGCTACACATTCATGGGGAATCTTTTATGGACATGTGGAGCAATCAAAGGAAGCCAAAAGCCACGAGATTGCATCAAGAAAAGTCACTCAACCACTCCCCAAGTCATCTCAACTAAGTCCTCCAAATTAGGAGGCTGAATTGGAAAGGTAGTTGCTAGATTTTAGGGGCACACTTCTCACTATAAAAGGAGAATGTATCCCGACTTCTTTTGGGCCATCTTATTGGAGTTTTAGCTCATGTAAAGTGAGAAATACGTTGTGGAGTTGTGATAAGCAAGCCCCTTGCTTAAGCTAGCCCCTTGCTTGCTTGTTTGTTTTCTTTTAGTAGGCATATCTATGTGTGTGCACAGGCAGTGTTGCAACTCTCTACCCCTGTGTTGTTAGCATTGGTTCTCCCTCATATTGTATCCATTTGATGTAATTCTTATGGCATTCGATAGCTTCTAAAGTCTAATTTATACTCACAAATTCTCTGGAGCATTCCCGAAGTAATCTGGGAGCAACATTCATTTTAGTGAAGTTGTGTAATTGATATCTGTCTCTGTGTGTAGGCTCTATTGGAAATATTTTGCTCTCTATTGTAAGGGCTGGTTCTCCTTTTGTATTTATGCATTTGCTATGATTTTAGTGTCATTGGGTAGCTATTAAAGTGCTCTAAAGTTGACCCAAGTTTGAGATTCATTCTCTGTATAATCTGTGAGAAACGCTTGCTAGAGTGAAGTGAGGTCTCTGCTTGACTAGCAGTTGTGAGCATTCAACTAGCTCATGTTGTAGACATTGTTTCTCTTTTTGTAAGCATCCATTTGAAATGAAATTTTATTTTCTGGAAAGCCCTTGGTGTCTACTATAGGTCTACAAAAGATCACTGGAGTTTTCTGCATAAGCTTTGAGTAAGAGCATTTTTGGTTTGCAAAGGTCAAAGAAGGATACCTGTGGAGGTCATTCGCGCTTCGTCGTTGCTTAGGGGTTGAGATACTTCCCCCATCAGTGGTATCAGAGCATTTGGGCATCTTGGAGGTATCACATACAAGCAAGAAGACCTCTTGGAGTTGGTGGTTGAAGATTTTCATCAACAAAAGCTTCTTGGAGGTAGCTCACATCAAGGGGGAGCTATTCTACTCAAAGTTTCAAGAGCACAAGGTGTCCATCTAAGGAAAGCTTTAGATTGAGGTAAACTCAGAGCTTCATTTTCATTTTACACACATTGGAGCATTAGCCAAGGGCTAGGTCAAGTATGAAAGACTAGATATGGGAGACTTCAACACTCAAATTGAAAAGCTAGACAAAGGGAACTATCAACCATGGAGATTTAGGGTCTCCAACTATCTTATGGGCAAGGGCCTTTGGGGGTTGATTAGTGGAAGTGAACCAAGACCTAGGTTGGATGAAAATCCCACCAATGACCAGAGAAGGGCCTTTAGGGAATGGAATGAAAGAGACAAGAGGGTTATCTTTATTTTTTCCCAACACATTAGCAATAGCATGATCGTTCATATCCAAGACTTGGATTCAAGCATGAAGGTATGGGAGACACTTGAAAGGCTTTATTCAACAAGCACCAAAGCAAGGAAGATCCAACTCAAGAATGAGCTCAACAACCTTAGGGAGAGCTCAGGAAGTAGCATAAATGACTACATACTTAAGGTCAAGGAGTTATCAGATGCATTGGGATCCATTGGAAGCCACATAGACGATGATGATCTTGTGGCTTATACTCTCAATGGTTTGAGAGATGATGAGAAGTGGAAACCTTTTACCACTTCAGTTTATGTAAGGGATAATCTTCCCAATTTTGAGCAATTGGTTGCTCTCATGGTCACCGAAGAAATGAACATAGGTGGAAGTTCAACTAAAAGCAAGGATGCACAAGTTTTCTATGTAGGTAATCAAAGGGGCAAAGGAAGACAAGGACAAGGAAGGGGCAAAGGAAGGTTTGGAGGAAGGCAAGGCCACTCAAGCAATCAAGGACGTGATCAAGGCACCTCATCACAAAGAGGGAGAGGAAGAACAAGAGGAAGAGGAGGCTGACATCAACAACACAGGAATCAAGATGGCGAAGGATGTTACATATGTGGCAAGTTTGGCCACTGTGCTAGAGATTGCTACCAAGGAGGAAACCAAAGGAGCTATAATGAAGGTTCTTCATACAAAGAACAAGGTAATTATGCTTCTAAAAGTTCAGAAAATGACAATTTCTTGATGATGCACATGAATGGGAATTCAAGCAAAGTAGATAACACTTGGTATATTGATAGTGGATGTAGCAACCATATGAGTTGTAATGCTTCTTGGTTTACTAATCTACATGTTCCAAAAGGTAAAGGACATGTAGAAACAGGTGATGATACAGCCCATGAGATCTACCTGTTGGAGATGTAGCTTTTGGATGACAAGAAGGAAGGAAGATGTCTCAAGGATGTCTTGCATGTACCTACTATCACAAAGAACTTGGTGTCCGTAGGGCAAATGGTTGAAAGACGCTAAGTAAGGTTCAATAAAGTTGGATGCTTTGTGGAGAACCCTAAGCAAGGTTACAAGGTCATAGCAAGAGGAAAGAAGCAAGGGAGACTCTTCACTTTGGAGGTAAATTCTCATTCCACTCAACATGTCTACTTCACATATGGAAACCAAGAGGATTTCGGAGTTGGACTTGTGGCACAAGAGGATAGGTCACATCAAGATACAAAGAATGAATGAAATGCAATTCAAGAGGCTGGTTGAAGGTCTTTCCAACTTCCAAGGACAAGGTATGAAGCATTTATGTGAATCTTGTCAACCAGGGAAGCAAGCGAGACTTCCATTCAAGAAGAGTGGCTACATAAGCCAACATCCATTGGAGTTGATACATACACATGTGTGGGGGCCAACCAAAGAGCGATCCATTGGAGGTAACAAGTACTTTCTCACTTTTATAAATGATTGCACAAGGATGGTTTGGGTTTATTTCATTAAAAACAAATCAGATGTGTTCACATGTTTCAAAGCATTCAAGGCAATGGTAGAGAAGGAAACAGGTACATATATCAAGAAGCTAAGGTCCGATGGAGGGGGAGAATATTTCTCCATTGAGTTTTCTGATTTTTTAATGGATCAAGGCATCAAGAGGCAAGTAACATGCAAGTACACACCCCAACAAAATGGAGTAGAAGTGATGCAGCAAATACCGCCGTGTATCTAATGAATAGGGCTCCTACCTCAGGGATCCATGGCTTGACACCATATCAAGCCTATTATGGTAAGAAACCTGATCTTTCCCACTTGAAGATATTTGGATGTACTTGTTATGTACATGTGCCAAGTGAATTGAGGCACAAGCTACAATCAAAGGCAGAAAAGTATGTGTTTCTAGGATATTCAAATGATCATAAAGGTTACAGGTGCTTCAACCCAAACACAACGGACTTGAGGATATCAAGGGATGTAGCATTTGATGAGCTACTCCCTTGGTATAAGAAGTATGATTGTATGTAGGACTATGAAGAAGAAAAGCTTGGACATGATGAAGAACAAATCGACCTAGAGCTAAGCGGCCCAAGGTGTTCCATCAATGAAGATAGTTCAAGCATGAACTCACCATGGAGGGGGAGATCTTCATCAAGCTATGAAGCACAATCAATCAACAAAGGCAAAGCAACATTGGTGGAGTTGGATGAAGAAGGTAATGAAGTTGAAGATGATGAAGGACACATGATGGAGAAGGAAGCCACGTCAAAGAAAGAGATCAAGTTCCCAAGGCAAAGGAGGTTTATTCCTCCAAAAGGTGAAGAAAGGAAGTCTTCTAGAGTCAAGTATCCAACTCAAAGGTTTACTTATGATTCATACATGGCAACACATTATGCATATATGAACAAAGTAGTAGAAGATCATGAGCCTGATTGCCATGAAGATGCAAGCAGGTACACTGAATGGAAAGAGGCAATGCAAGAAGAGATCGACGCACTTGAGGAAAATCAAACATGGACTCTAGTGCCCAAGAAGGAGAACATGAAGGTAATAGGTAATAAGTGGGTGTATAAAGTAAAGAGGAATTCAGATGGATCTATTTCTAGGTTCAAAGCAAGATTGGTGGCCAAGGGTTTTGCACAAACCTATGGAGTGGACTTTGAAGAGACATTCAGCCCCGTGGAAAAGATGAGCACCATTAGGACACTCATTGCAATGGCTCTTAACAAAGGATGGAAGCTTTTCCAATTCGATATCAAGAATGCCTTTCTCAGTGGAGACTTGGAAGAAAAGGTATACATGGAGCAACCACTAGGTTTTGTTCATAAAGAGTTTCCACATCATGTTTGTAGGTTGAAGAGGGCACTTTATGGCCTAAAGCAAGCTCCAAGGGCTTCAAACCAAAGATTAGTGGACTATTGGATCAAATGTGGTTACAATCGATGCAAGGCGGATCTATCTCTCTTCATCAAACAAAGAGGAGAACTTGTAGTCTACATGTGTGTGTATGTAGATGATCTTATCATTACAAGTAATGATACAAAGGGCATTGAGGAGATCAAGCCAAATCTTGGAAAGGAGTTTAGGGTATCTGATCTTGGAGATCTTAAGTATTTTCTTGGCATTGAAGTTGTATACAAGGAAGAAGGTATTACGCTCATAGAAAGGAAGTATATTCTAGACCTACTTGAGAGGTTTGGGATGTTACATTACAAGCCTATTTCAAATCCCATGGAAGTTAATGTAAAGCTAAGATCCATTGATGGAGAGCCATTAGAGGATGTAACTTTGTATCGATCTATTGTAGGATCTTTCAATTATGCCACAATAACTAGGCCTGACATAGCATATGGAGTTGGAGTGTTATCACAATTTATGCATAGTCCAAGGACTACACACTTGCAAGCTGCAAGAAGAATGTTACGATATCTCAAAGCCACTATAAATGAAGGATTGTGTTATTCATTTGATGATGATATGCAGGTCAAAGCTTATTTTGATGGGGATTGGGCCGGTTTCAAGGAGGATAGAAGAAGTACAAGTGGTTACCTAGTCATGCTAGGTAGCAAGATCATCTCATGGATTTCAAAGAAGCAACTCACAGTGGCATTATCTTCCACCGAGGCTGAGTATAGAGCTTTGGCTCAAGTCACATGTGAGCTAATGTGGATTAAGAAGTTATTTATGGAGCTTAATTTTCAGGTTGACACATATCCAATTTTTTGTGACAACATGAGTAGCATTCATCTAGCATCGAATCCTATACCAAGCATATTGAAGTGCACTATCACTTCATAAGGGAAAAGGTGATATCCAAGGAAATTTTAGTACATCATATTGGTACCACGGGCCAAGTTGCCGACATGTTTACAAAGGCTTTGGATGGGATGAAGATTTCAAAATTCAAGGAATGCATCAACATGAAGGAGCTTGGATGAGGACGAAGAATTGAAGCTTGAGGGGGAGCATTAAAAGTCAAGCTTCAAGCTACAAATTCGTGGGGAATATTTTATGGACATGTGTAGCAATCAAAGGAAGCGAAAAGCCACGAGATTCTATCAAGAAAATTAACTCAACCACTCCCCAAGTCATCTCAACTAAGTCGTCCAAGTTAGGAGGCTGATTTGGAAAGCATTTTAGCTCATGTAAAGTGAGAACTAAGTGCTGGAGTTGTGATAAGAAAGCCCCTTGCTTAAGCAAGCCCCTTGCTTGCTTGTTTGTTTTCTTTCAGTAGGCATATCTATGTGTGTGCACAGGCAGTGTTGCAACTCTCTATCCCTGAGTTGTTAGCATTGGTTCTCCCTCATATTGTATCCATTTGATGTAATTCTTGTGTCATTGCATAGCTATTAACGTCTTATATATATATATATATCTATATCTATCTATATATCTATATATATATATATATATATATATATATATATATATATATATATATATATATATATATATATATATATATATATATATATATATATATATATATATATATATATATATAAGACAAGGGAAAAGAACCTCCCAAAGTGTGCGGTAGTCCTAGATTGTTCACACACATCACTACCAAAATATATAAACAAATCCCCCTTGGGAGTGATGCAATGAACAAGTAGCTGGCACTCATGTATAAGGAAGTTCCAAGCTATGTGGAAATCACTCCACAAAAGGAAGTAAGCCCAAATTTTCCCAGAAAGCTTCAAACTTCTCCCTACGTAGAGCCTTCGTGAAAAGGTCTACCATGTTCTCCTATGTGGGCACATACGCCAAGCTGATCTCCCTAGCAGACAACCTCTCCCTGACATAATGATAATGCACCTCAACATTTTTAGTGGGAACATAAAACATAGGGTTCCTCACAATTGCCAATTCACTCTGACTGTCAGTGAAGATGGTGGTGGCAAAGGACTAACCAACACCCAAATCAGCCATAAGGCATCCGAGCCACACACACTTACTAGTCATTATGAAATCTGCCCTATACTTAGCCTCACAATTGGAAGTGGCCACAATAGTCTGCTTCTTGCTCAACCAAGATATACATGAGCTACCAAGCATGAAGCAAAAGCCACTAGTGGACACACAAGTGTCAAAGCAACCAGGCCAGTCTAAGTCAAAAAAAGCATGAAAATTTGGCAGTAGTAATCCCCCCTTGGGATAAAACAACCCAAGCAGCCGAGTACCACTCGAGTAGAAAAAGATGTGCTTAACCGCCTGCCAATGCTTGACACTTGGGCAATGCATAAACCTACTCATCTGTGAGATAGCAAACTGAATATCTGGCCGAGTAATGCATAAGTAAATCAGGCATCCAATAGCTTGCTGATAAAGGACAACATCAAATGCATCTCCACCATCATGGAGACTCAATCGTAAACCTGTCTCCATAGGAGTGGCAATAGGCTTATAGTCTTCAAGGCCAAAATGTTGCAATAATGTGTCAATATATTTCATTTGACACAAAGCCATTCCACCATCAACTTGCATAAACTGAATGCCCAAATAGTGATGCAAATGCCCCAGATCAGACATCTCAAATGAGGCATGCGAATTAGCCTTAAAATCAGCAATATGCTTCTCAATAGGACTAGTGAGCAGCATGTCATCAATATAGACAACAAGGATCAGAAGTATATCATTAACATGCTTAACATATAAGGTGCTCTCAGTTGGACTATTCTCAAAGCCATTTGCAATCAGATAGGTATGTATCTTCTCATACCAAGCACGTGGTGCTTGCTTTAAACCACTTAATGCCTTCTTTAACCTACACACCTAGTTTTCATGCCCTTTCTGCACAAAGCCATGGGGCTGAAGAACATACACTTCTTCATGCAAGAGTCACCATTTAGAAATGCACTTTTAATGTCCAATTGATGTACATTCGAACCATTAGGGGCTGCAAGTGCACAGATGCTCCGAATAATAGTCATACGAAATGTAGGTGTAAATATCTCATCAAAATCAATGCCTCTTTCCTGTACATAACCCTTTGCAATAAGCCAACCTGTATACCTATCAATTTTTCCATCAAGCTTACTCTTTAGCTTGTAAACCCACTTAGTGCCAATGGCCTTCTTGCCATGAGGCAAGTCACATAAAGACCAAGTATCGTTCTTCATTATAGCATCGTATTCAGATTGCATAGCAGCCATCCAATTTTCAGAATGTTGTGCTTCATCAAACAAAACACGCTCATTATGATCACAAGGACTAGATGTAGCCATAACATAGCAATCTGATCAAAAGTTGCACTATGAGAGCCTAAATGAGTAAAATATGACAGAGGTGCATATAATTTGCTATCACGCAAGTCTGCACTAGAGATTTTGGCATAGTTTCTGCCTGCTCAATATCATCTCTCTCTAATCAACAAGTGCATCATATAAATCTTCATGAGAAATAGAATGATCTCCATCATCACATGAAACCTACAAAGGGTGAGAAGTTTCGTCATTAGGACCAGCACTAAACTGTCCACGTGTAAAAAGAGGCAGCAAAGTATTATACATGTCTTTGGAACTAATAAATGTCTCCTTACTACATGAAAGCAATGGCTGAATAGTATCTTCCACAAAAATAACATCATGGCTAACTAGAATGCATTTAGTCTATGGATGATATAGAGGATAGCCTATAATTTCATAATTGTACCCAACAAAAAATACATTTTAGTGCTTTATCATTCAATTTTCTGCGATGTTGTTCAGGCACTAATGCATATGCCAAACAACCAAAAACACACAAATGAAAAACAGATGGCTTACGATCATGCCAAGCCTCATATGGAGTGATAGATTGTAGTGCTTTAGTGCCTGTTAAGTACATATGTTGCACACATGCAAGCCTCAAGCTAGAAACTATGTGGTAAAGTCTCACTCTTCACCATACACCTCGCCCTCTCCATGAGTGACCTGTTCTTTTGTTCAGCAACTCCATTCTGTTAATGTTTATATGGCACTATACGATAGTGTTTTATCCCATGTTCAGCCAAAAATGCATTTAAATTAGAAGACATATATTCCCCCCTCGATTAGAACAGAGGATACCCATTTTACATGCTGATAGATTTTCAGCCAAAACTAAAAACTATTTGAAGCACATGAACACTTCAGACTTTTCCTTCAAGGGATATACCCATGCATGCGTGGGAAAGTCATCGATGAAAGTCACAAAGTAAAGATGTTTTTCAAAAGAAGGTGTTTGCATAGCACCACATACATAACTATGTACAAGCTGCAATTTCTTAGTAGCCCAAATTGAACCATCTTTTGGAAAGGAAGAACACTACATTTTGCCCAAAATATAGCCTTCATAAACATGTTCTCTGGATGGCTCAAGTTTGGGCAAAGAGGACACCATTTCAAATTCCTGCAGGTGTAGCAAATTAGCAAACTTTAGATGACCAAAGCATGCATGCCAAAGCGTTGCATCTGATATAGCCTAAGAATCATGTACTCCACATGCCAAATCATTTATAGATCTTTCATAGTCTATGAGCTTATACAGCCCATGACGTAGAATGCTAGAGGCAATAATCACATCGCCATTTCACAAATCATGAATTGTACATCTATCATCAACAAATTTCACAACCAAGCAAATCTTGGCTAATGCAAAAATTGATAACAAATTTTTCGTGACCCCTGACAAAAACAAAGCATCTTACAAAGTGAAAGAACTACCATCAGTAGTAGTCAAAATGATCTTACCAACTCCCATGACAAGATAATAGGAGTTGTTGGTGCATGTAACAGTATTCCTTACAGGTGCATGCTTGAGTGAAGAGAAGAAACTACACTGTGAGGTAATATGTTTGGTTGTCCCACTCTCAAAGTACCAAAGATCTAAGCCTACTTCAGACATGCACTGCTCATGAGAAGATGGTTCAAAGCTACAACCAGTAGTAAAAGCCTATTCTTCTTCTTGCACGATTAGCAGACTCTGTTTTTCGTGTAGATTCTTCTCCAACAACCATTATAGCCTCTTTCTTCTTTGCCTCTTTAGCAGCCAGTTTTGGATAGTTCTTTATGATATGATCATTTCCTTTACAGTACTTGCAAAGCAATTTTTGCTTTTGTGATTTCTTTTCATCTTTAATCTTACCTCTTTGATTGTGTTGAATTAGCAGATTTTTGCTTACTAGTTAAAGTTCCTTTGCCCTTCTCACTAGCCTGAAAAGCTTGATCTGCAACATGCATAATGGACCTGTCGTGCCTTGACTAATCTTCCTGCAATAGAACAGAGACTAGCTCCTCAAATGACAAGGCATTTGGATTGCCTTTCATCATCAATCGAAGAGTAGAAACAAAACTTTGATATAAATCACGAAGACCATTCAGAACGGTCTGCACCAGTGAGCTATCTGGTATAACCTCATCAACAAAAATCAATTGTTCCTTCAAGTCTTTGATCTTTGTTAGAAAAATATCCATAGAATCACCTTCATTCATGTGCTCACTCTCCTGCTGCTTTTGGAGGTAAGCAACATGAGCCTCATTCCTAGCTTGGTACAATGTGGTAAGTGTATCGCAAGCATCCTTTGCTATTCTCCAAGAGTGAATGTGAGGAAACTCAGAAGTACCATAATCTGCCTCATGTTCAATACATTCCAATCGTGGTCTTCGATACTTGGCATTGCAAGAGTTATACCAACATATAATACGCTCTTGATAGTAAAATTCATCATAATTCCTATCGGAGGACACATGTGAAGCGGTTGCATGAGTAGGAGGTGGTGGAGTGCCCTCTGATTGATGAGAATGTGTTTATAACAAGAAACAAAAAAATATATTAGTTTTGTATCTATCAAATATATTTAAAATTAAATCTTTGATATACTTACAGTATATAGTGTCATGGACACAAAGGAAACCATCTAAAAGCTTAGATTTCATGTTACTTTCCATGTCTCATGATTGGTTCAGAATTAGGAGAAACCAATGTTTCCATTGTGTCCGAAACGTGCCAAAACCCCAAGATCGACTCTCTATTCGCTGAATTCTGACATCGGGAGGTCCTGTTACAAGTCGATGATATCATGATGACATCATCAATTCGTAACCGCCTTGGGAACCGCCTTTGAAAACCTATATAAGGAGGGGTTGGCCACATTCATAATCAGTCTTGCCAATACCAGTCTTAGGAGCTCAAGGAATCCTGATCACCAAGTAAGTACTTTCAAGTTCCAGTTCAAGTTCTAGTCTTGTTTCTAGCTCTAGTATTGTCTAGTCTTGTATTGTGGACATCCTTTCTTGTCCTATTGTAATCTCGTAGTATGAGATCTTTTCTAGTTATTTTTTGTATCATGTCCATCTCCCTGAAGGGAGTTCTTGTAACCGAGATATCTTGTTTCCTACCTAGGATCCCGCGTCGTGGGATCTCCTGTATCATCTCTAGTGGAGTTTTCCATACCTATTGGTCCTGAGTTGTGGGACATCTTGTATCAAATCCATCTTCTTGTATTATTTTCCCTACGTGGGTGTTCTTGTAATCATAAGTGTATTTCCGTAATCTGGTCTAGTGAAGTCAGAGAGCACAATCTAGTGCTCCCCTGATATTTTGGCAAGACTACCTTCATCAAGACCAAGAACCATGGAGATTATTCGAGAAGAATTTTTTTTTGCACTGAAAGTTATTCAACAACAAGCCCAAGAGATACGAGAGAACCAACAAAGGATTCAACAACAGAGTATTCAAGATGTAATCACAGAACTTCAAAGGCAAATTCAAGAGCTACAGATCATTGTAAGTCAATTTTCTTCAAGTACCCCCATGACAACTAACATGAAGAAAAGTCCCAAAGTGAGCATGCGTGAGAAGTTTGACAGGACAAGATCAAAGTTTGGAGGATTTGTGCAACAAGTGAAGCTACTCATACGGATGCAACCAGACAGGTACCCAGATGATGCTTCTCAAGTAGGACTCATAGGAACTCTATTATGTGGTCCTGCTCTTTCATGGTTTGCACCTATCCTTGAGAAGGACATGGATATTTTGCATGATTCCAAGGCCTTTATTCGAGAGTTCACATCTTCATTTGTAGATACCAATTGTTCACGTGTTGTAGAGACAAAGCTAAGGAAGCTACATCAAGGAAATAGACATGCATCTACCTATGCATCAGAATTCAGACAAATCATTTGTGATCTCACATGGCACGAGGATTATTTTATCAACCAATTCCGATGGGGCTTACGTGACGATGTCAAGGACCTCATGTTAACCATGCCCAAAGTAAATACTTTGAATGAATTCATGAATCAAGCAATTGAGTGTGACAATAGGTTGTTTGAGAGAAAGCAAGAGAAGAAGATTTCTGTCCATGATCGAGAATATAAGTTTACCTGAGTTGCTCAACAACATATGTTGGAAGAATCTGAACCAGAACCCATGCAGTTGGATAACATCAGGGTAGGATGACTTACACCAAAGGAAAGAAAACATCGAAAAGACAATGGATTATGCTTTTATTGCGGAGATCATGATCATATGGTATTTGAATGTCCTAAGAATAAGAAGCAAGTTGGAATTAGGACTTCTACAATCACCATCCCACATCAGAAGGATCATCATCGAAATCAAAAAAGGAGGACTACCCATCATGAGAATTATGGCCTTGATTCTATACCTCGATATACTACAAACCCTTTCTAGTTTCATCACCGATATCCATCATCATCATGTTCTACTACCACATACCAAGAGCTCTACAAAGACAAAGAGCTATGAGGATTCAAGTTCTATAAGATCTCACAATCATATAACCGCTCCTCGTGGAACTCTTCGCTTGAGGGGGAGGTGATGTCATGGATGCAAAGGAAACCATCTAAAACCTTAGATTTCATGTTACTTTCCATATCTCATGATTGGTTCAGAATTAGGAGAAACCAATGTTTCCATTGTGTTTGAAACGTTCCAAAACCCCAAGATCGACTATCTATTCACTGAATTCTGACATCGGGAAGTCCTGTTACAACTCGATGATATCATGATGACATCATCAATTCGTAACCGCCTTGGGAACCGCCTTTGAAAACCTATATAAGGAGGGGTTGGCCACATTCATAATCACTCTTGCCAATACCAGTCTTGGGAGCTCAAGGAGTCGTGACCGCCAAGTAAGTACTCTCCAAGTTCCAGTTCCTGTTCGTGTCTTGTTTCTTGTTCTAGTCTTGTCTAGTCTAGTTCTTGGACATCTTATCTTGTCCTCTTGTAATCTCGTAGTACGAGATCTTGTCGAGTTCTTTCTTATATCTAATCCATCTCCCAGAGGGGAGTTCTTGTAATCTAGACATCTTGTCTCATACTTACGATCTCGGGTTGTGGGATCTCCTGTATCATCTCTAGTCTAGTTTTCCATACCTATTGGTCCCGGGTTGTGGGAGGTCTTGTATCAAATCCGTCTTCTTGTATTATTTTCCCTACATGGGTGTTCTTGTAATCATAAGTGTATTTCCATAATCTTGTCTACTGAAATTAGACAGCACAATCTAGTGCTCCCCTGACATATAGTCCTTGCAGGAATAGATGAGGGTGGTGGAGTTCCATCTAATTGATCGGAATCTACAAGTAATGAGCTTTGATATTAATAATCTGATTATTTACATACATAAACATTCACATATACATATTTACACATACACACATATTCACATATACACATTTTCACATACACACATATTCACAAATACACAAATACACATTATTGCAGGATAAATGCATGTATTTTGTATGAATGAGTGTATATGCATGCATGTGTATGTGTGTACGTATATATGTGGATATGTATATGTGTGTTTATGTTATATGTATGTATATGTGTGTATGTATGCATATATGTATGTGTATATGCTTGCATGTATATGTGTATGTGGGTATGTGTATGTGTGTGTATATATGTGTATGTATTTTGATTCTTTTTTTCTGTTTGAGATTAAATTAAGAGGAGATATTTGATGGTGGGAAAAAATAAGAGGCGACCTAACATACCACCTGAGACGTGGCAATTTTTTCTTAGACAGCTACATCTTCAGGAGTCATTTCTTCATCAAAAGGTATACATTAATAATTAATATTTATAATTTTCATATATTCTAGTAATTTCTTACATTTAATTTATGTGTTTCTTTTTTCTTTAAATAAACAAGTTGCTGCAAAGAAGAGAGTTGAGTCGGCCCACACATCGCACTTATGCCAAATGGGCCATCATGGTTTTGTAGCTACATTTGTAAGTACATGTGTTATTGTGAGTATTTTTTTTATTTTATTTAAAATGAAAGAAACTAATCTTTTTTATTGGTTTCAATGCAGCGAAAGGATTATTGCCGATATCCTATGAAACATGAGATCGAGTATGCTACACATTTTGGATATCGGCATTTGAGTGAGTATATGCGAGATCATCCAGATGCCTTTGTGAGTGTTATTAAATTTTATATAATTATTTTAGTTTTATGCATGTTTTAATTGTTTTACTTATTTATGTTTGTTATATGTAATACAAAAGTATTAAGGAGTGGCAGATATGGATGAGGTGGAGAGATAGACACACGAAGGATGATCTCGATCATCACAAGGTGATAATGATGATGAGGATGAGGATGAGGATGAGCATGAGGATGAGGATGATCATGATGTTGATGATGATCATGATGATGATGATTAGGATTCTTCATTATGACATTGGATATGTATTTACACACACACACACACACACACACACATATATATATATATATATATATATATATATATTATGTGTATGTGTATGTGCATGTGCATGTGTATGTGTGTGTGTATGTATGTGCATGTATATGTGTAAGTGTATGTGTATATGTGTGTATATGCATGTATATGTGTCTATGTATGTATGTGCATGTGTGTTTATGTGTATATGTGTGTGTACGTATGTGCATATATATGTGTATGTGTGTGTATATATACATATGTGCATATATATGTATATTGTTGAAACTTTTTCAAGCTCAAGAGTGTGGGAACATGCCCCAAATTGAACCTTCCACATCATCCACAATCAAAGGAGGCTGATTTCCACGATTTGGAGGCATCAAATCATGCTCATAATGGAAAGAAGTTGATTAGAGAATATTTAGCTCACCTCTTGATGTGATTGGACCTCACTTTTGACATGTATATGCTTTTGATTGGTTAAAGAGGTTAGTATGTGGTCTTTAAAACCTCTAATGAGTTTTATTATGACTTAGAGTTGTGTAAATAAATGAACAAGCTTCCCCCTTGCTTAAGCACACCCCCTACTAGCTAATCTCTGCACATTTTGCATAAATTTCACTTTTACACACTCTATCTATCTAGATGATTCTAGCAGACCCCCAATCTTGTAATTGTTGTTTCTCCTTCATCCGGAATCTATTTTCAATGATTTTTGTCTTTTTGGAAAGCTTATAAGTTCTAATGTTAGTGATATAAGTCTTTGGTTCAGTGCTTGCACACATAGAGAGAAATGTTGAAAACAGTGTCTATCTAGTTAGCTCATACTCTCTGAAGAGATCAAGTGTTATCTGCTTTGTTGTAGCTAGTTGAGGCATCATCCAATATCCACATGGAGTGATTGTACTCTCACGGGAAAGCTCTTAAAGCCTAGTTTAAGCCTACAAAAGTGCATTTTCATTCCCTTCATATACTCAGAGAAACTCAGAAAATACAGAGACTATGTCTGAAAAATTTCAGGATCCTAGGAGGGTTCATATGCTTTTGTTGTGCACATAGCAGTGCTCCAACAGTGGTATCAGAGCTATAAGTGGAGTATCAAAGAGAGATAAAGGATCTACGGAAGTGAAGTAAAGACTTCATCAAAGTTTGAAGGAAGGAAGCAAAGAACGGGCACGTTAACAACAAGGGGAAGCAAATACATCATCAAATCAAAGATGAAGCTTCATCAATAGGAGTAGCTCTACTTTTTGAGGTAAAAGCCATCTTTTTCAACTTCATTACATCAAGGGGGAGTCTCAAAATATCTAGGAGGCACCAAGACTGATCTCAATGCTCAAGTTGAGAAGCTCGAAAAAGGAAAGTACCAACCATGGCGATTTAGAATAAGCAATTTTTTGATGGGGAAAGTTTTGTGGGGCCTTGTGAGTAGTGGAGAGTCAAAACCCTACATAGATGAGGTAAATCCAACCAATGACCAGAGAAGAGCAGTAAGAGAGTGGGATGAAAGGTATAAAAGGGTCATTTTCATTTTATCACAACATATTTGCAACTCCATGATAGGGCATATTCAAGATTTGGATACATCGAAGAAAGTGTGGGAGTGCTTGGAGAGATTGTACTCAACCTCCACAAAAGTTAGAAACATTCAGCTCAATAATGAGCTAAATAATCTTAGGAAAAGCCCTTCTCAAGGTGCTAATGATTACATATCAAAGGTTAAATATGTTGCAAATGCACTAGGGTCAATGGGTTGTGCACTAGATGATGACGATCTTGTCACCCACACCCTAAATGGATTTAGGGATGATGAAAAATGGAGGGCTTTCACAATTTCAGTGTATGTAAGGGAGGCTCTTTCTGATTTTGATCAACTAATCACTCTCATGGTGACAGAGGAGATGAACCTTGGTGTCATAATGCCAAGGATAGACAAGGGCAATTATTGTATGCGGGTAGAGGAAGAGGAAGACACAACCGAGGTGCTACAAGAGCAAGAGGAAAATATCAACGCAACCAAGGAGGTCAAGGAAAACAAGAAAATGAAAGTCAAAGGGGTGGAAGAGCCACAAATAGAGGAAGAGGTGCAAGATTTAGTGGAAGAGGACAACCCACTTCAAATGGATGGTTTGTATGCGGTAATCCTAGTCAGTTTGAAAATGAATGCTATCATAGAGATCAAAGACAAGGGAATCAAAGCAACAACAACAATTATAGAGGGCAATGTAATTATGCAAACACATCGTCCAGCCAAGGGAATGATTATTTACATGTGATGAGGTATGGTGAAGATACAAGGCCAGCTAGTGAAGATGTATGGTATGTAGACAGTGGATGTAGCAATCATATGTCATGTAGAAATGATCTTTTTAGTAATTTGTAGGTCCCAAAGCATCAAGGGCATATGGAAACAGGTGATAAATCAGAGCATACCATTCAACATGTGGAAGGTATTAGTTTGGAAGGAATCAAAGAGCAAAGTGCTTATCAGAGGTATTACATGTCCTTACTATTTCCAAAAACAAGTTTTCGATAGGAGAAATGGTAGAAAAATGCTATCAAGTTAGGCTCAATGAAAGAGGATGTTTTGTTGAGGATCCAAGGGTAGGTTTAGAGCTCATAGCAAAAGGAAAAAAGCAAGGGAGAATGTTCACAATGGACATAAATCAACCACACCATTCAATGTATTTCACATATGGAGACAAGAGGATATCAACTTTGGATCTATGGCACAAATGAATAGGTCACATCAACCTACAAAAGCTCAAGGACATGCAAAGGAGGAGCTTGGTAAGAAGCCGACCAGATTCTACATCTAAAATGTTGCGTGAAATTTGTGTAGCTTGCCAACAAGGAAAACAATCAAGGGTGCCCTTCAAGAAGAGTACCTATGTAAGTGCAAATGTTTTAGACCTCATTCAAACAGATGTTTGGGGTCCAACAAGATAAGTAACCCTTGTTGGAAATAGGTATTCTGTAACATTTATTGATGAATTTTTGAGAAAATTATGGTTGTATTGCATTAGAAACAAATCAGATGTGTTCCATTACTTCAAGAAATTCAAAGCAAAGTTGGAGAAGGGGTCTTGAAAGTTTATCAAAACTTTTAGATCCGATGGAGAGGGAGAGTACTTCTCCCATGAATTATCTCAATTTCTGCATATCAATGGCATCAAAAGACATTATACATGTAGGTATACCCTGAACAAAATGGAGTAGCAGAGAGAAAGAATAGACACATAGCAGAGGTAGCAAGGTGTATGCTCAACGAAATGAATATGCCCCATTGTTATTGGGGAAACACTACATATATAGCCACATACATCATGAATAGATGTCCTACATTAGATATACATCATCTAACCCTTGAGGAAGCATGGAGTGAAAGAAAAGCTTGCATTTCACATCTTAGAATCTTTGGTTGTATATGCTATGTACATGTACCTCAAGAGTTGAGGTCAAAGTTAGATGCCAAATCTGAAAGGTGTATTTTTTTTGAATATTCTATGGAACAAAAGGTTTATAAATGCTATAATCCCATCACCAAGGAGCTGAAGGTAAGTAGGAATGTTGTCTTTGATGAGTTGAAGCCTTGGTATGCATGCAGGAGTCCATTGCAGCTTGAAGACATAGGTGAGACAGATTTGAAGAATGATGATAGAGATCAAGAAAGCATGGATTTAAGTGGTCCAAGAAACTCATGCAACCCAAGGACACCCTCATCATAGAGCGGAAGCCTTAGGGAAAGAGAGACCCTCTTTGAAGAAGGCAAAGATAAGATTTGAGTTGAAGAAGGAAGCTATGTGGACGAGGGCATGTTGGAAGATGAAGAGATAGAAGAAATTCAAATGCTAGGAGTGGAAAAACAAAGAAAGAAGATGGAAAACACACCTAAAGGAAGTGAAAGAAGATCTTAAAGAGTAAGATATCTAGTTCAAAGGTTAACATATGATAATTTCATTGCAAAGCATTATGCATGCATGACTCACGTAATCAAGGCCAAAGAACCAACTAGTTATGAAGAAGCTAAGGATTGCAAGGAATGGAAAGAGGCAATGAAGGAAGAGCTCAAAGCACTTGATGAGAACCATACTTGGAGCTTGGTACCAGCTCAAGAAGGCATGAAGTTGATAGTTAATTAGTGGGTTTACAAAATTAAAAGAAATTCAGATGGTTCCATTGCTAGGTACAAAGCAAGGTTGGTGGCGAAAGACTTCTCCCAAAGCTACGGGATAGATTATGATGAAACTTTCAGCCCCATAGCCAAGATGCCAACAATTAGGACCTTGATTGTGGTGGCCATATCAAGGAAATGGAGCTTATATAAGTTGGATGTGAAGAATGCCTTCCTCAATGGAGAGCTTGAAGAAGTAGTCTACATGAGCCAACCTCAAGGATTTGCTAGTATGAGGTACCCAAATCATGTTTCAAAGCTAAGTAAAGCATTATATGGAGTAAAGCAAGCCCCAAGGGCCTAGAATCAGAGGTAAGTGGATTATTTATCAAGTTGTGGATACAAAGAAAGTGTTGCAGATCCATCACTTTACATGAAGAAGCAAGGAGACAAGAGGGTATACATATGCATCTATGTGGACGATTTGATCATCACAAGAAGTGATATTGCAGGTATTAAAGATGCCAAATCAAAGCTAGGAAATGATTTCAAGATATGTGATCTTGGAACACTAAAATACTTCTTGGGAATAGAGGTAATCAATGCACATAATGGCATCTTCTTGATTCAAAGAAGGTACTTGTTGGATGTGCTATACAGGTTTGGTATGAGTGGTTGTAAGCCACTTTCTCAGTGCATGGAGCCCAATACAAAGTTGGTTGCAGATCAAGGAGAGGCTATACAAGATATTACAATATATAGAAGCATAATTGGTTAATTTATGCTACATTCACTAGACCTGATCTTGCATATGTAGTAGATGTTCTCTCTCAATTTTTGCATGCAAATACTCATGATCATCTTATGGCAGCAAGAAAGGTGCTTAGACACATCAAGCACTCCATCAAACAAGGTCTATTTTACTCATAGGATTATGATCTAAGTGTCAAATGATATAGTGATGCTGATTGGGTAGGTAGCAAGGATGATCGAAGGAGTACATCGGGTTATGTTTTCATGATAGGTGCAAAAGTGATCTCTTCGAGCTCTAAGAAGAAACCCATTGTTGCTCTTTCATCCATAGAGGCTGAGTATTGAGTTTTAGCATTGGCTACGTGTGAGCTATTATGGCTTAAGAAGATACTTAATGACCTGAAAGTAGAAGTGGAGGCATTTCCTTTTTATGGAGACAACATTTCAATCATCTACCTAGCTAACAATCCCATGTTTCATGCAAGGAGCAAGCACATACAAGTTCATTACAACTGTGTTAGAGAAAAGATGATCGCAAAAGAGCTATATATAAGGTATGTGAACACTAAAATTCAGGTTGCAAACATGATGACAAAGTTCCTTGAATGTACAAAGCTTGGAGGATTCAAGGAAGCTATCAACATAAGAGACATAGGTTGAAGCAACAAAAGGAAAAGACTTGAGCTTGAGGGGGAGTGTTGAAAGTTTTTCAAGCTCAAGAGTGTGGGAACGTGCCCCAAATTGAACCTTCCACATCATCCACAATTAAAAGAAGCTGATTTCCACTCATTGGATGCATCAAATCATGCCCATAATGGAAAAACATTGACTAGAGAAGATTTAGCTCACCTCTTGATGTGATTGGACCTCACTTTTGATATGTATATGCTTTTGGTTGGTTAAAGAGGTTAGTATGTGGTATTTAAAACCTCTATTGATTTGTATTATGACATAGAGTCATGCAAATACGTGTCCAAGCTGCCCCTTGCTTAAGCACACCCCCTACTAGCTATTCCCTACATATTTTGTAGAAACTTCACTTTTACACACTCTATATATCTAGATGATTTTGGAAGATCCCCCGGTCTTGTTTGTTATTTCACCTTCATCCAGAATCTATTTTCAATGATTTTTGTCTTGTTGGAAAGATTATAAGTTCAAAGTTTAGTGGTATAAGTCTCAAGTTCAGTGCATGCACATGTACAGAGAAATGTCCAGAATAGTGTCTGTCTAGTTAGCTCATACTTTGTGAAGAGATTAAGTTATCTGTTTTGTTGCAGTTGGTTGAGGCCTCATCCAGTATCCAAATGGACTGCTTTTACTCTCATTTGAAAGCTCTTAAAGTCTAGTTTAAGGTGCAAAATGTCATTTTCAGTCTTTGCATATACTCATAGAAATGCAAAAAATACAGATCCTATGTTTGAAACATTTCAGGGTCCTAGGAGGGCTCATTTGCTTTTGTTGTGCACATAGGAGTGTTTAACCTCCAACATATATGCATGTGTATATGTATGAAACATGCATGTGCGTGTGGATGCATTTCCATTTGCATCCATGTGCATGCATAAGGATGTGCATATACATGTATTTAAGTATATGTTAATGTGTGTGTGTGTGTATATATATATATATATATATGTATATATATATATATATATATATATATATATATATATATGCAATAATCCATGCATGAAGTCTTTTTATGTGGTTGTAGAAATGTTTGTGCATATGCATGTGTATGTGTGTGTATGTGTAAGTGTATCTGCACATGTATGTGTGTATATATGTGTGTGTATGTGCATGTGTATATGTGTATATGTGTGAACGTGCATCTTCATCATGTATAAGTGTATATGTGCATGTCAATAAGTGTGAGTATGCTAACTAATGAGAGTAACATAATTCAAATGATATACAGAGGATGGAAATTGTACTTACAATAGTTAGCCATATTTTTTGCTTGGTTAGCTTCTTGAATAACCTACAATAAAGAGAGAGAGAGAGAGGTAGAGAGAGAGAATTCAAAGAGAGAAAGAGATAGAAAGAGAAAAATAGAGATAAAGAGAGATAATAAGATGGAGATTAGGCAAAACAATGATTCTGCATATACTTGCTTTAGCTCGTAAGTATAGCACAATTGCGAATGTTGGAGAGCTCTTCGATCAAATGGGTGAACATGCTGATCGAAGAGCCTCCAATTTTTTAATTTTTTTCATCAACAAGCCATCGTGTAAGTGATGGAGAGGCATGGTAAAAAGCCCTCGATTTTGCATCACATAAGTGATGTTGTTTAGCGTCTCTTATGCGATGCAAAAAAGCATCACTTAAGCGACGCTTTTTTTAAACCGTCGCTTTAGCGATGCTCACTGCGACCATCGCACATCCTTGTTGGAGTTAGACATCTATGGAAGCATGCCAATAGCACAAGGAAGAAGAAGAAGCTTGGAGCAGAACACACAATAATAAATGTATTATTAGAGAATGTACAAAGATAAGTAGCCCATTAGACCAATAGGCATCTATACAAGTCAGGGGAAAAAAGCTTCCTAAAGAGGGAAAAAAGTGCCCCAGCGGTCCTAGAGGTTCACACACATCACTACCTAAATATATCAACAGATCCCCCTTGGAGTGATGCGATGAACAAGTAGATAGCACTCATGTATAAGGAAGTGCCAAGCTATGTGGAAATCACTCCACAAAAGGAGGTTAGCCCAAAGCTTTGTGGAAAGCTTCAAACTTCTCCCTAGGCAAAGCCTTCATGAAAAGGTATGCAATGTTCTCCTTTGTGGGCACATATGCCAAGCTGATCTCCTGAGCGGAGAACCTCTCCCTGACATAATGATAATGCACCTCAATGTGCTTAGTGCGAGCATGGAACATAGGGTTCCTCGCAACTACCAATGCGCTCTGATTGTCAGTGAAGATGGTGGTGGCAGAAGATTGACCAACACCCAAATCGGCCATAAGGCATCTAAGCCACACACACTCGACAATCATTGTGAAAGGTCCTATATACTCATCCTCATGACTGGAAGTGGCCATAGTAGGTGGCTTCCTGCTCATCCAAGATATACATGATCAACCAAACATGAAGCAAAAACCACTAGTGGACACACGAGTGTCATAGCAACTAGCCTAATTAGAGTCAAAAAAAGCATGCAAATCTGAAGGTAGTGATCCCCCCCTAGGATAAAACAAACCAAGTAGTCGTGTACCACTCAAGTAGTAAAAGATGCGCCTAACCGCCTGCCAATGCTTGACTCGTGGGCAATGCATAAAACTGCTCATCTGTCAGAGAACAAACTAAATATCTGGTCAAGTAACGCATAAGTATATCAAGCAGCCAACATCCTACTAATAGAGAACAGAAGAGCTCCACTTTCCTTTGCCCTTTTGACTAGCCATGAAAGCTTGATCTACAACACGCATAATGGATGTGTTTTTTCCTAGTCTGATCTTCGTGCAACCGAACAAAGACTAACTCCTCAAATGACAAGGTATTTGGATTTCCTTTCATCATCAACCAAAGAGTAGAAGCAAAACTCTGATATGAATAAGGAAGACCATTCATAATGGTCTGCACAAGTGAGCTATCTCGTATAACCTTATGAGCAGAAATCAATTGTTCCTTCAAGTCTTTGATCTCTGTTAGGAAATTCCCCATAGAATCATCTTCATTCATGTGCTCACTCTCCAACTATTTTCAGAGGTAAGCAACACGAGCCTCATTCCTAGCTTGGTATAATGTGGTAAGTGTATCCCATGCATCCTTAGCTATTCTGTAAGAGCGAATGTGAGGAATAATGGCATGTTTGCCAGACAAAGCTATCAATGCATGTGCTTGGGCATCTGTGCCATCCGAAGAAAGTTTCTCTATAGTAGATGCAATGGAAACCGCAACACAAACAAGAATATGTTGAATATCGGGAGCTTCGACACCTTCTACATCAGCTTCACTAGCTGTAGTTGTAACAGTTACAGGTGTGATAGGATGTTTTTCAACACCCTACACAATGTTCCATAGTCCTCTTGCAACCAATACATGTTGAATCATATAATCCCACAATGGGTAGTTGGCACCATTCAACTTATCCTCAGCAGCCAACATACTAAATACATCACTACTTTCAGCCATGGCTGGTGACTAAAATATGTTGATGCAAAAACTTAACTATATCTCAAAAAGTTAAACGAAACTACCCAAAGGAGTTCTGCTTGACCTATAGGAGACTTTGAGATTCTTATACTGGCAAACTAAAACAAGGGTGAGTACCAGGCATGTCATTCTCCACTTCTCAACTGAGAAATGGAGAATGACATGCCTAGGACTCACCTCCCAGCCTATTTATAGCCCTTGCCTAGTCACCATCTAGAGTTCTCTCTAAGGTTCCTCTACTCATGTAGCCATCATGAGTAGATACCTCGTATGAACTCTCTAGCTTTTAGCCTTGGCTATCCCCCGAGCAAGAAACTTCTCGTTCCTCCAAGCATGTACATCTCTGGAATATAACACTCTCTTCCCCTTCTAAAGATCATTGTCTTCAATGATATAGAAGGAGCTATAAACCTAGGAATCATAATCGATGATTCGAAATAATAAGAGTAGATTGTGCTAGGTGTGTGAAATACTAGATGCTCAAAAAGTAGACAACTAGTCTCTATGCTTCCAATCTAGCATTTCCACCAACCAATAGTAGTCTTTGCCTTGGGCATACTATAGGAATCCCTTTGAGACCCAACGAGTCTTGTTGTGCGTAGCATAAGTACTCGGAATATCCTCCAACTCCCTATGCCTAGACCTTGACCACTAACTTGTGATGGCTTGTCACTTGTAGAGACCTTGGGAGCTTGCCTTTTTCTCCCTAGAATACCACTAGCAGATTTTCATATGGTATAATCATGCAAAATCACTTACTCCACTAGAATACTGAAAACTATTATGCTAATACAAAACAATATGACTATGTCCCAATCTTTGTGGACAAAATACTAATGATAAATGGAAATCTTTTCCAAATAGTGTTTTATCTCTAAGCTCAAAAAAATCTTCTTGATTTACTATCTCTAAGCTTGAGTAAGTCTACTTGATTTACCTAATGTAATGAAAATGAAAGTGAAGAAAGTCTCATCATGATCCAAACTATGAATCCAAGATGACAATCTATGACAATGATCCAGGACCAAGATATCAATATGTCAATGATCCAAACTATGGACCAAGATCACAATTTGTCACATCCAAACTATGGATGAAGATCTCAATCTTTCACATCCAAAATATGGACTAAGATCTCAATCAGTCACATCCAAACTATGGATCCAAATCTCAATCTATCATATATAATAATCACAACTATGGACCAAAATATCTCTCATATAAAGTAAATCCCAATCCACTTTCTAGAACTAAGTCCACCATGCCAAGTGAAGACATGCTAAGAAAGTATAGCAACTAGTGGAACTACCACTGTCTTCTCAATAATAACATTCAAGACATTCCAAGTGGATGAAACTTGCTTTATCTTTGGCCACCATCTGATCATCACTATGAACAAATCATTCCCAACTAGGAATGAGGTGTATCTGATAAACTACTGTAATAATATGGCACTTCCAGATATAATGAGGACCATAATATGAGTCCACTAAATATACTAAAAAATGGTAAGTAGATGTGTGCACACTCAGAGCCCACTAGACTAAGCACCTAGCTCATCTCCTACACACTATGTATGAACCATGGCCTATTCTCAAGCATATCAAATAAAGTAGTACGTACTCTATAAATTTCTTCTCAATGCAATTGCCTTTTCATAGTTCTTATATGCAAACTTGGCCTTTTCGCTTCTAGGCTACTTGCCTGCAGACTTGCCTTGCTTGCAATCACATACAGAGTGACTGTCTCAACTGCCCCTTTGTTGTCTAATAATAAGAAGATCATATGAAAGAACTCCAGATCATATCAAAAATATAATCTCAAAGACTTCTCTCCCATACTATCTATCTTACACCTAGGTAGAATACAAAGTTTGATGTCCCATACCACCAAAGTTTATACCCCACATAGATGCGTCTATGAGATTAAAGTCCAACACTTCTCTCAAAAAAAAAAAAAGAATAAGTCCATGAATACTCACAACCATAAATATTAATAATGAAATCATGAAGTGTTCCCGAAGTGTTTCCTTCCCTCGATGGAAAGAACAGAGTCATTCCTATGACTCTATCACTCATAACTAGCTCTAACATCAATTCATCTTGAGTTGAGAAATGAGAAACTATATGATAAAACAACTCAACTAGAGTTGTGAAGGATGCAGCTTGCATCAAATATCAACTCATGCAACTTGAGTCAAAAATTGACTCACAAGAAATTGAAATGTATACAACTTGTATGAATCCAGTTATATGAAATGAGAACAACTAGCAAAGTTCTCTCGTTCCATGCTCTTTTGGCACTATATATATTCTTGAAAATTTCGATAGAGTCTCCTTTGTCCTACTGATAATGGTCACCATAAACCAATTCTCAATAAAAAAAACTTTTCAAGTGCATAGCTAGCCCATGGTGATCACACCATCTCAAAAAATATCATAAAAGACCTGTGAAAAGTCTTTTCCTTTCAACAATGTCTCTTGCATAAACAATTTCCAAAAGCAGCAGATTAAATCTTAATTTTAACTAATTTTTACTCATCCAAAATACATTAAATTCTCTAGCCTTTTGTAGCTTCTCCCAAGCTTTCATTAGACAAAAAGCACTTGATTTGGATATTTTCTCAGAGTTTTATGACCATTTTACTAGAAGGGTCGAACACTTGACAACGAACTCTGAGAATGTAGAGGGTCGTCTTCTTGAAGCCCTTAGACTGATCAAACAAAATTTCAAATTTCATTTTCTTTGTGCCCAAATCTAGTTCAAATTATCTTATTTGGTCTCACAAAATTTCTATTGGAAATGAAATCAAATACTCATTCAAAATTATAATTCTATCTCTGTTATACCTGCGCTTAAGTGAGCCTAGAAACAATGCTGCTGCACTTTTAAAATATCTTCTAACTATGAAGATAAATTCCAAAATCCTTGCATTCCAGGTATATCATAGGGTCTATACTCGAGTAGCTTCTCCAACAAAAAATTTTGAAATTGGACTTTCCAATATGAAAATAGCATGTGTTCATTAGACATGTGTACCACCCTTTAGAAAATCCTCACCAGAGGTTGGTCTACGAAGAATAGGTCATTTGACCTATCAAATTATGTACAATTTCTTCCAAATTGTAAAACCACATAGCTACTACTACTTTTATTGGTATATTTATCATAGTATTTGGACATTTTGAGCTTTCACAATGACCAAAATACTACGTCTCTATACTTAAAAAATTTTTAACATTTGCGACGGCTAACTTTAACTCTTTTCTTTATATCTCCTAAATGGAGAAACATTTCATCTTGCAAATGTATATACACCATTTGGAGGTCTGTATCTAATTCCAGAAACAAAAAATATTTCAATTTGAGTACATGCACTAAGAGAACCAATCAACTCTAGGTGACAAGGTCTCAGATCATTTCGTAAATTCCAAAGGCTGCACTTTCATGTGCAGAGATCTTTTGACCTATCAAATGATCTTAGAGAATAATGAAAATTAATACAAGCGTAGTGCATCTATCAAGATTTCATTTGCTACAAAAGGCATTCAATTTCCACTACCAATTAAGAGAAATGCCCTTTGTAATAGGCCTATGTCACTTGTTTCAGGCCGCTACCTCTACTAGCAGCACTTCTAGTGTAGAGGTCATTTGACCTATCTAAAAGTCTCCAAATAACTTGAAAATTGGTCAGCTTAAAGATACAACTGGGAGCTATGTTCCCTCCAAATTGCAATAAATTTGGGCATTCCCGCAAAGAGTAGCATCCAAATCTCTATGAGGCTGCTACCTCACTAACTAGTTGCTCAATCATTTTTGAAATCTAAAGAATGACGAGACATGTTAATCCTTATGATTAAATAAACACATTCAGTATTTTGGATGGATTATCACATGGATATATATTCATGCATATAATGATCATCTAGATCAATGCAATCCAATTAACCTTCCAAATCGTCACGTGGAAAAATCAACTCTTTACATAGTATCCACCTTTCAATGAAAGTGCATATCTATGGACGTCATTCTATTCATTATGCTTCTTGCACATTCATTAATCTCATCACAACCAATCACATACAAGCACTTAATACTTGTATTGATGATCATAACTGTAGAACTCTTGTGCTAACTTGGGATAAACGTCTATATCAAGTATATAGACTCGCATGAAAAACAATTTATGTGCTCATGCCTTACAAGTCGAAAACACATCTTAGTTGCTCTTGATGTATGTACCTTGTATTTTACTTTCTAAAGGAATAATTAGCCTATACTTGGTACCTCGATCACATACCTCATGCTCACCCTAACTCATCTTGGTGATACATAAAAGTGATCTTCTATAAATTAAAAATGCATCATGCATTTCAACTTTCTAGCAATCATATCCTCTATGTATGCATGCATCCACTCATGCATCTTTTTCTCTACTCCAATCAATTTATATGTTTTTAGCTATGTAGACATAAGAATTCCTCTCTCACAAAACACAACATCACTCTAGTTCTCACATGGCATATAATGCCATGTGGCTACAAAAGTTTCGACAGCATTTTGCTAGGAAAATGAAGCCTGAAAAAAAAAATAGTCTTTACAATGATAGGCATCAGCTTAGTGGTTGCAAAACCAGTTATTTGCTCCATAAACCTGCAAATAAGAAACTTTTCCACAATGTGTTGTTGGGCACTACACGCCTTCTTTATAATGTCTTTTTTTGTCTTCAATACCTGCAAAAGATGCTAAAACACACAAACAAGATTTGTGCATGCTTTTATGAATCAACCTAAGTTAGTGTAACTTCATGTAAAAACTATCTTTCATGCACATTCCAATGTTGATTTCATAAAACTGGAAGAAAATACAATGCAAAATTAAATATTTTGATGCGAGAAGTATTAAAATGAATTTATTTGAGAGAAACATTATGATGCAAATCTATGAAAATTAGTCCATTCCTATCCAAAATGGTTCAAAATAAGATAAAAAACTCCTAATTATCATAATCGAACACTCAATTCACTCAAAAGGAGTTTCTCACGAATCAATAGACATATAAAAAGCTTGTGCAGAGATGGATTTGAATGGTCCAAATGTGGATTATGACATGTCAAAAGAAAGGGCTTGAAGTATAGAATCTATATCAAGTTGAATTTCTTGATTTGGTACTTCCATTAGGAAGTTATGGCCAAAACAATGAAGCTAGGTAAGTGAGCAGCATACCTCTTGAAATGATATGCAGAGAATTAAATGCTCTCTATAGGTGGCTTATCATTACCCAATGATAGCTTCCAGCCACTCAATGCAAAGCCCTTGAAGTCTAGTTCCTATACAAGTGGAATCATCCAATGTGAGTTTCATATGAGAGAGTTATGTCCATTTTCGTGAAGATAGGTATGCTAATCCTGCTTTTTTTCTCTTACTTCCTACCTTTTAGTTTTTTTCTCTTTCTTTACTCTTCTCTGTCTTTCTATTCTTTTCCTTCTCTCTCTGCTTTTCTTTTTTTTTTCTCACTCATGAACTCATTCTTCTTATCTTTTTCTCTTCTTTAATCCTTTTGCTTTCTCCTTCACATGCTTTCATCTATTTCTCTCTACCTCTCTTTCGTAATTTATCCGTCCTTTCTGTCTCTTTGTTTCTCTCTCTTTTTCTTCTCTCTTTCTCCTTCATCCTCTTCTATCTCTTTCTCTCTATTTCTCTTGAAATTTCTCCCTTCTCTTCTCTTGCTCGCTATCTATTTTTTTTCCATTTCTATCTCTATATCTTTCTCCATCTTTTCTCTTTCTATATCTCTCCTGTTTTCTCTCTTTGGCTTCCTTTTTCTCCTTCTCTGTTTCTATCTTTCTTCTCTTTTTCTCACACCCATAGCTATCATTTGCAATACTCGGGGTAGGCCACTTTAAGCATGTGTGTGTGAAATATTATGAAAGGTTGAACACTTATCTTTAGAGACTACCCGAATCTCGATTGCTTTGGATTATCTAGAGCGTGCGCCGTAAATGAGCACCCTCTATTAAATGGTCTTGTGATTAGATCAGCCATATGACTTAATGCATGTATAGGGTTTGAATCCCATCTGTGGCCGGTCGACTTAGTCGGTGTTTAGGATGTTATAAGAACAAACCTTTATGAATCTGAGTTGCATGATGTTCTTTTTGCACCCCTCTGAAGCTACGTTCACCTTCGAGCTAGATCCGAACACCCTCCCTCCTTGGCTACTCCATCTTGTGAATGATCAAGATGATGAAGACGCCCAAAATTAGCATTGAGTCTTGTCATAAGTCACCAAAAGAAGCTCTTTCTTCCATCTCCCCAAGGTCTCTCTCCCTCATGCTCTGATACCAAATGTGATAAGTGGAGAATGGCAATGCTTGGGACTCACGTCCCACCCTATTCATAGCCCTTGCCTAGTCACCATCTAAAGTTCTCTCTAAGGTTCCTCTACTCATCTGGCCATCATGAGTAGGTACCTCGTATGAACTCTCTAGCCTTTAGCATTAGCTATTCCCCGAGCAAGGAACTTCTCGTTCCTCCAAGCATGTACATCTCAGGAATATAACAAAAAGGGTTAATAGAAACACCTTGTTGAGCATTGTTAGGCATGTAAGGGACTTTGAGGCACTTGTTTGGACAATCAAAGCCTATATTTATGTTTAACAGAAAAGAATGAATTGCCTACATAGTCACTTTCATACTGTGTTCAAAGTCCAAAACAAGCTCAAATCAAATTTCTGATCCCACAAATCAAGGTCGTTTTGGACTCCTAATTGCCTCAAGTATGCTCAATATTTTTTGCATGATTTTGAGACTGTGAAGAGAGGGGTGCCAATGATGCCCTAGATGAAGCAATGAACTACTTTTATACCAATTATGAGAGTTTGAGGTCTCACTACAATAGATCGATGGTATATCAAGGTTTTTACCGAGGAAAATGAACGTGGCTTTATTTGCCGTGATGCCGGTGTAAAGGTCGGTGTGCGCATCGGTATCAAAGCGTCGGTAAATGTGTCGGTATGTGCGTCAGTATATGCATCGGTATATGCACCGGTATATGTGTCGGTAATACCAGTGCTCATACCAGCGCCCATACTGAGGCCACTACTAGGAATACCGTCGCTTATAAGGTCGCCTCCTAGGTGTACGGACGCTTATTCCGATAATATTATTGGGAGCATCATCGCGTATACTGACAATCATACCTGCAATTTGTTTTTTTGTGGAGAGTGTGTTGTCTTTTGCTACAGCAACATTACCATGATGTTGCTTAACAAAACAATACACTCTGCCCAAAAAAAACCGAGTACATGTGATGTGTACTCTAATGAAAACCGAAATATGATTTCATAAAATAAAGTATTATTGGACACAAAAGAGATAATCAGAATGAACCATGAACCATGTACAAAAGAAGTTATATATTTCAATAATGAAGCATGTACAGGAGTCTGGCAAACCACTTTCATATATGACACTTTTACAAAATGTGGCAAAGCAATGCATTGCCATATGAAAATAAAATACAAAATATTGGTGTTCCACTGCCATACACATGCAAAGAATGTTCCATATCAACAGTCCTGCAACAAAGAACATTAATCGAATGAGATAAATTCACATGAAAATTACAAACAAGTAAAAACCAAGTTTATAAATTAATTACCTCATCGCAAATGCTCCCATGAAACTACCGCACCGCGTCCCTCCAAGTCCTCCAATAGTGCAATCAACCCATGAATATATCCGTAAGATTCCTCCGTTCGTATTGGAGGACGACCCATTGCCAACTCTTGAAACAAATATACAAAAGATTAGAGAAACATACATGAGAAATTTAACACAAATAAATTCAATAAAGGAAATGGTACTTACAAACTCATGACGCATTGTGTCGTATCCGCCGCTGCCCAAATGTGACGGTCCAATCATATCTAAACATGTGGATGTGGCATCTCCCTGATATCGCTCAGGAGTCTGCTGCTGCTCGTCACGAATCATGTCCCACTGCTCAGCATCTAACCATACAAACTTTGGTAAGCCTGCTCTGAAAGCATCACGAGCCTTAGATCGTCAATGGGACATAACCTCACATGCGGTGTGTAGAATCCACTCTGAAGTGACAAGAGATTGTCCATCGGCTGGTCGGAACTCCTGATAAATCGTCTGTGTGATATAATTCTTCTGATCTTTATCCTCTTCACTCTCTTTCAACATGATAGAGTGTCCAAACTGGATAGAGCAAAGCTTTCGTATGCGTGCATGCATTGCTTTGCCAGCCACATCCATCACCGGAGCTTCATCTTGGATACTATACACCTTGGAGTCATCATGGTCATGAGCACCCCAAGGTGTACGTGGTGTTCCACGACCAGTACTGCATGGCGTACCTACATCTGAGGTACTCATCCTAGGAGTAGAAGCGGGCGACACAACGTCCATCGCACTACCTCCACAACAGCCGCCTCCTCTGCCTCCAGACCTACCTGCAGATCCACTCTTAGAACCTCCTACTCCAGAGCGTGACCTCGATCTACGAGACGGTCCAGAACCTGTATCACGCTAAGGTGTCGAACGCACATGTCTACTAGTAGACCCAGTAGGAGATGGCTGAAAAGATGCTCGTGGTGGAGTCAGAAAGCTAGGAGACATACCTCCTAGGGGAGTAGCATCACCCATAGGAGTGATAGCGACAGGAGTGACACGAGCGGGAGTGACACTGGCGGGAGTGAGGCCAGCGAGAGTGAGGTTGGCAGGAGTAAGGCCGCCAGGACTGAGGCCGGGAGAAGTGCTACCACGAGCGATCAAATACTGTGATGCAGCGGCCATATACACAAGAGGAACCTTAGAGATGAACTCCAAAAACTGCTCCTCTGTCATGGAATGTGGAGTGACTGGAGGACTCTCTCCCATCGTGCTCTGTAATTAAAGAATTCGAGTAAATAGCATGCCATAATAAAAGTAATACAGAGAATAAACCAACAAAAAAGCAAAAATTAGTACGTACAAGTGTTTTAGTCAAAAGTCCTCTAGTCTAGCATCTTCTTGAAGATCCGATGCACCCAGAATATCTATCTCTACATTGATAACATAAAGGACAAGCATGGTAACCCGAAATGGATAAACCTAAACATTCACCATAACCAGGCCAATCATGCATTATCCACATAAGTATGCCTTGCACTCGCACGTCTCGTCTTCTTATAGGTTGAGACATGTCACGCACAGTAATCCCATCCCATAAAATGCGCAGTTCTTCCACAAGTGGTGCAAGATATACATCCATGTTTTTTACCTTATACTTACCTAGTACAATAAGAGCTAATAATAAATGACCTTTCTTTGTCGCCAACCATGGTGGGATATTATAATTGACCAAACATACAGGCCATGTGCTCAATGAAGAACTGCGTAATCCAATGGATTCACTCCATCCATAGCTAGGCCTAGACGTATGGACCGAGGCTCACTAGCAAACTCTGGCCACTTACTATCTATGTGCTTCCAAGCATGAGAGTCAGCAGACACTCACATTACATTATCTGTAGACATGCTCTTTGTATGCCATGACATTAACTCAGCTATAGATTTGCATCTAAACATGTTCTTAATTCGTGGAGTGATAGGAAAGTGGCGAAGAACCTTTGCGGGGATTGCTTCACCTACAATGTCTTCTCTAAATCTATTTGCTCCACACTTTCTACATACGTGGAGATGCTCATACTCATTCCGAAAGAGAATGCAATCATTCGGACAAGCATGAACTTTAGTATAATCCATTCCAATGGACTGTAGAGGTTTTTTTGCATCTCCACGTGTTGGAGGCATGTCATTGCCCTCTGGCAAAAATTGATCTTTAAGAAGCCTGCAATAAGAAATTAAAAGGATATTAGTAAATGAAGTTATGGTCATACAACAATGAAAGCCAATTTGTTCTCCACTTACTTGAATAATTCACTGACACTACTATTTGACCATCCATAAATGGATTGCAAATTGAGCATCGCGAGTGAAGCACGTAGTACAGATATCTTTGCTCCATTGTAAAGTGGTAAACGAGCTAATCTTCGCATGTTTTCATATTCTTCATCAACTTTTGATCGTGGAATTTCTGTTGTGTCCATGAATCTCTCGACACCTTCTTCACCATCATGATCTTCATCCATCTCATAAAATGCTTCAAGCATCTCTTCCATATGTTCATTCTGTGTAATATTATTAGTGCTTGCTTGTACATCTAAGTCCCTTTTTGCTCTCTTTTGTCCACAAGAGGTTACCGGTGCAATGTCGTTTGGGTCCACCTGCTCACCTAGGGGACCATGCGAATGATAGCATAGGTTTTCTAGTCAACTCCTATCAAAAGATCCATACTCTCTAACATGTGAAGTACAAATCCGTCGTTTTTGATAAATTTGATACTTGCACTGTGCGCAAGGACATGTCATTCTCTCTTCAGGATCCAAAGAAGCCATCTTCTACAATATGGATATTTTAGAACAGTTGTTTTCTTATTAAACCTAAAAATCTAACTCTTAAAGACTTAAATCTGAAATACTAAACCTAAATACCCTAACTTAAAACCCTAATTTTAAAACCATAATCTATATAACTATCCTATTTTATCTATATATTTGGATTTTTTCTTAATTGATCCTATTATATATATATATTTATTTATTTAATCAGATTTTTTCCTCTTAATTGAGTTATATGTAGGCCTAAACCCTCAAACCCTAATTTTAAAGATCTAGACCTAAATTATTTATATTTCTATACACATGTGTATATACATGTATATATGTATTATATGTGTATGTGTATGTGTGTATATATGTTATGTAGGTGTTAAAACCCTAAAACCCTAATCCAAATGACCTAGACCTAAACATGTATATATATGTATGCATGTGTATATATTTGTGATAGGTGTATAATTTAATAATATATATTTCATTTATTTATTTAAAACACTAATTGTTATCATATTTTATTATCTATATAATTATCCTACTTTATATATATATATATATATTATTTATATATTCAGATTTTTTTCTTAATTAATCCTATTTTTATATATTTTATTATATATATATTTAATTAAATAATTTAAAAAACTAGTCCTTTTTATATCTATTTATGTATATAATTATCTTATTTTAAATATATATTTATTTATTTATTCAGATTTTTTCCTTACTTAATCCTATTTTTATATATTTAATAAAAATTATTTAATTATAAATATTTAATTAAATTCTTTAAAACACTAGTTCTTTTTATATTTATTTATGTGTATAATTATCCTATTATATATATATATTTATTTATATATTCAGATTTTTTCCTTACGTAATCCTATTTTTATATATTTAATTTTATATTTTTAATTTTATATATTTAATTATATATATTTAATTAAATTATTTAAAACACTAGTTCTTTTTATATTTATTTATGTATATAATTATCTTATTTTATATATATATTTATTTATATACTCACATTTTTTTGTTACGTTATCCTATTTTTATATATTTAATTATATATATTTAATTAAAACCCTAATCTTAAAATTCTAGATCTAAAATATGTATATTTTTGTATGCATGTGTATCTACATGTATATATGTATTATATATGTATGTGTATGCGTGTATATATCTTATGTAGGTGTTAAAACCCTAAAACCCTAATCTTAACGATTTAGACTTAAATCTGAAATACTAAAACCTTAATACTTAAACACTTATAAAAATCTAAATCCATAATCCTAAAACCCTAATCATATTATATATATATATATATATATATATATATATATATATATATATATATATATATATATATATATATATATATATATATATATATATATATATATATATATATATATATATATATATATATATATGTATGTGTGTGTGTGTGTGTGTGTGTGTTTATATATTCAGATTTTTTTACTTATTTTTCTCTATATTTTTTTTTAATATAAATATAATTGAGTTATATGTATGTCTAAACCCTAAAATCCTAATCTTAAAGATCTAGACTTAAAATATGTATATTTCTGTATACATGTGTATATACATGTATATATGTATTATATGTGCATGTGTATGTGTGCATATATGTTATGTAGGTGTTAAAACCCTAAAACCCTAATCTTAAACATTTAAATTTAAAATATGTATATTTTGGTATGCATGTGTATCTACATATATGTATGTATTATATGTATATGTGTGTTTGTGTATATATGTTATCTACGTATTAAAACCCTAAAACCCTAATCAGAAAGACTTAAACTTAAATCTGAAATACTAAAACCTAAATACTTAAACACCTATAAAAATCTAAACCCCTAATCCTAAAACCCTAATCATATTTTATATATATATTTATTTATATATTCAGATTTTTACTCATTTTTCTCTATATTTTTTCTTAATATAAATATAATTGAATTATATGTATGTCTAAACCCTAAAACCCTAATCTTAAAGATCTAGACCTAAAATATGTATATTTCTGTATGCATGGGTATGTACATGTATATATGTATTATATGTGCATGTGTATGTGTGCATATATGTTATGTAGGTGTTAAAACCCTAAAACCCTAATCTTAAAGATTTAAATTTAAAATATGTATATTTTTAGATGCATGTGTATCTACATATATGTATGTATTATATGTATATGCGTATGTGTGTATATATGTTATGTAGGTGTTAAAACCCTAAAACCCTAATCTTAACGACTTAGACTTAAATCTGAAATACTAAAACCTAAATACTTAAACACCTATAAAAATCTAAACCCCCAATCCTAAAATCCTCATCATATTATATATATATATATATATATATATATATATATATATATATATATATATATATATTTATATATTCAGATTTTGTTCTTATTTTTCTCTATATTTTATCTTAATATAAATATAACTGAGGTATATGTATGCCTAAACCCTAAAACCCTAATCTTAAATATCTAGACCTAAAATATGTATATTTCTGTATACATGTGTATTTACATGAATATATATATTATATGTGTATATGTATGTATGTGTAAATATCGTAAAAACCCTAATCCTATTTTTATATATTTGATGTAAAAAAAAAACTTTAGAATAAAAAAATTATATATTTAATTATATTTATTTAATTAAAACACTAGATTATGTGTGTGTATGTATGTGTGTGTGTGTGAATGTATGCATGTGTGTATGTATGTGTGTATGTATGTTTATGCATGTGTATACATGTGTGTGTATGTGTATGTGTGTGTATATGTGTACATGTGTGTATGTATGTATACATTCATGTGTGTATATGTGTGTAAGTATGCATGTGTGTATATATGTATGTGTATGTATTCATGTGTACATGTGTGTGTGTATGTATGCATGTGTGTATATGTGTGTATGTGTATGTGTGTGTATGTATGCATGCATGTGTATGCATGTGTGTGTATGTGTGTGTATGTATGCATGCATGTGTGTGTATGTGTGTGTATGCATGTGTATACATGTTTGTGTATGCATGCATGCATGTATATGTGTGTATATGTCTGTGTGTGTGTATGTGTATGTATGCATATGTGTTTATATGTGTGTGTATGTATGTGTGTATGCATGTGTGTGTATGTATGCATGTGTGTAAATTTATGTGTGTGTATGCATGCATGTGTGTATGTGTGTGTGTATGTAAGCATGCATGTGTGTATAGGTGTGTATGTAAGCATGCATGTGTGTACATGTATGTGTGTATGTATGCATGTGTGTACATGTATGTGTGTATGTACGCATGTGTAAATGTGTAAATTTGTGTGTATGTGTGTGCGTATGTAGGCTCTATTTTCCTATCTCTATCTTCCTTTCTTTCATTATTCTTTATCCCTCACACACACTCTCTCTCTCCCCCTCTCTCTCTATCAATAGAGACTAAAAAAATCACTTACAAGTATGTCCCTCTTTTGGATCGTTGTCGTCAAAGTGTAATGTATGTCATCTATCGTCCAATTCCAAACAATCGACGCCAAAGAACTTCTGCAAAATCAAAGAAAAGAGAAATTATAAGACCTAAAGCATAGAGAAACACAAATGCTAACAGTACATGCAACACTTACCAAGATGTGAGATCTAAGCCGAGAGAGAGTGTGTGTGTAGAGAGAGAGAGAGATCGATGTGTGTGTGTGTGCACAAAACAATGCAGGTCGCAATTCGGTTCCTGCACGTTGACAGAAGACCAAGAGTATTCAAACACATGCAAAAAAGTGAATTTTTTCTTTCGGGTTCGCGGTATGTTTAAAACTCGCCGCCAGTATATGCGTCAGTATGAATGTCGATATATGCGCCGGTAATCTACTGGGAGCTACCGACGCTTATAATGACGCCCATACCGACGCATATACTGATGCACATATCGATGCTTATACCGACGGGTGCGGGCCACACCGACGATCCATTTAAAACGGTCATACCGACGGTCACTTGACGGTGAGTATCTCTAAGTGACATTTTTCGAGGCCCATACTGACGCCGAGTGTGACCTTCGGTATGTGCAGCATCGGTTTGCCCCTCATATGTTGTAGTGTCTCTGATATTAGCAATATGTGTATATACAAGCCAAGGGAAAAAACCCTCCTAAAGAGGGGAAAAACTATCCTAATTCTCCTAACTTTGTTCATAATATCTTCTAAAATTTATGTGCAAAACTCAATGTGAAGTAGACTAAGATTATTTTGAGATAGACTTCCATATGGATAGGGATTTAAAAATTACCAAATGTATGTTAGGTTGCAAATAAGATGCATCTGCTCTTTATCCATGTCATATGGTAGATATGGATAGAAAGTACTAAAAAGACAAGACACGAGTACATATGGTTTAGATGAGTCCTCGTATGCACGTACTCTAGGGAATGGGATATACCTTTGCTAATGTTTCCAATATTAGAGAAACATCATCATCAAACATTAGATAAAGATTTGAATTCCATTAATCCATTTGCAGTAGCTAATGTTCCCTTTTGCGCATTGCATTGTTCATGACATTTCTTGATAGATTATTGAATTCCCATATAGAATACATATTTTCCATGAAGCTAGTTGATAACATGTAAAGCTATAAAAAATTTGGAGGAGCCTCTTGATGCAATTGGTTATCATGGTGGGAGTTTCACTCGAGTTTCCAAGAAACTTGGTGAATCCCAAGATATTTTGCAATAAATATTGATGACAGGGAAGAAGGAAAGAAAAGTTCTTACAATAGGTATTAGTACTAAAAGCAATAGGTGTGGGGAGCTATGCAAAGACTTATGCATGATCACAATTGATATTGATTCTCAAATTGACCTTATTAATAAGAGAAATGACGTTTTTTCATGCTTAGATAATTTGCTAGGCTTAATGAGACTTACTATCTCTAACAAAAATCAATGTCAAATGTTTCAAGCCATATTAACACAGTTCACAAAGTATTTCATCCTATCTAAGGGAGAGATGCATATAACACAATATATTTTAAGCTTTCTTAGTCTTTCAAATTACTTGTTAAAAAGAGTTTGCTATATGTATTTTATAAATTTTCACCATCTTTTATTTGCCCATGCACCATTTTTCATACATTGATATGGATCATTGCAGATTTCTAGTACACGAGGAATGAAGTTTCTTTGATTTCCATCATGTGTTGAGGTGGAATCACGTGAGGGTTCACTTCAAAGTTCTCATGGATCCATGGGAATTTTTATTAAGTTTTCATCCATCTTGGATGCATGCGAAGTTACACAAGAAAAGTGTAAACTCTCTTTTCTTTATGACTCTCTAAGTATTTCATGGACTTAGAGTCTTCATAAAGCTTATAAGTTTGCATTTAGTCATGTTTTCTTGTCCATCAAAATGGAAAAAAATTGAATGTTTTACTTTTACTTGTGCCTAATTTTACTAAGCAAGAAATGTAACATCCTTAATGTAATTCTTCATTATTTATATATATAATTCCTTAGTATCACCTTGGGAAGGAATGGACTAGTTACTTGAGCTATAGGTAGCTAGCATATCTTTACATTTAACTAGTTTTGCGTCTACCCAAATGTCTAACTTGAGCTTTTAAGCATTAAGCTATCTAATATGAAAGTACATTCATTTATTTACTTTGCAAGCAATTATGCTCTTAAATATGCAAATGCATGTGCTTGCATGCATGTGTTGGCATGTTTTGTTTTCATGCCCTAAACTAATTCAAGAGGTTCTTGAGCTTGCAATCCATGCACTTTATGCATCTATGCACAAACATACTGACTTTGGTTCCTCCAAAAAATAAAAACATGCATGTGGACATGCTTGAGTGCATCAATTAATTTTTCCAACAATAAGAAAGCTTGTGTTGTGCATGGAAAACATTCTTTTGGAAGGAGTAATGCACAAACACTCATTCATTTCCATGCGTGAAGTGGAAACAATGAATAGTAGATGCAAGCAAGTGCTTGATGCATTTTCCAATATGTTTGTGCTTGGCTATTTTGCTTTCATTTATTATGAAAAAGTGAAGACACATTCCATGCTTCAATGATAATTATATGCAATCTATATGAAAGCAAAACATCAAAGCAAGTTCTGAAATCAAACATAAACGTAAAAAATACTTAGCATGGATAGCTAACTACATGCTTCCATTGATCCTCGAGATACATTCTTCTGTGCTTTGGAGCTACCTTTGGATCTCCCTAAAGAAAATCCAACCTTCATTTCCATGCTCATATTCTTACTCTCCAAGCATCTTCCAAATTATCGTTCAGGGGTCTATGATGACCATTGCCCATAGGGTAGTCAAGGTTAGATGTTGGGGCAATGAGTCGTTGCCCTTCACTATGAAATAAAAAAATTCTCTTGTTTGAACTCTCCACTTGATGTTTGGACTAATCTTTCTATAGTGGTAATATTAGGGAGTCCCTAGAAGCATGCATTGTTGTCTCATTGATGCACTTGTTGATGAGAGAGTTGATATTGAGAAGGCAAAAACTATGCCAAAATGGCTGGTGCAAACTTTGCACGACAAGAAATTAGATGCATCTCTATCATATCGTACTTAGTTAGGACCTTATAGTGGGCATTCAACCTATTTCCACTCCAATGGAGATAGGTTTATGGGTGACTCTTCATGATGTTGGAGATGCATTTGATGCTATTATCTATCAACATGCTATCGGAAAAGCATTGGCAGGTGGTTAAGCGTATCGTTTGCTCCTTGAGTGGTACCCAACTACTTCGATTGTTTTATCCCAAGGGAAGATCACTACTGCTCTGACACTCGTGTGTCCACCATTGTTTTTTGCTTCATGCTTGGTAGCTCATGCATATCTTGGTTGAGCAAGAAGTAGCATACTATGGCCACTTCCACTTGTGAGGTTGAGTATAGGGCAGCTTTCATAGTGACTATTGACTGTGTGTGGCTCAGATGCCTTATGGCTAATTTGGGTGTTGGTCAGTCTTCTACCACCACCATTTTCACTGACAGTCAAAGTGCATTGGTAGTTGCAAGGAACCCTATGTTCAATGCTTGCACTAAGCACATTGAGGTGCATTATCATTATGTTAGGGAGAGGTTCTCTGGTGGAGAGATCAGCTTGGCATATGTGCCAATACAGGAGAACATTGCAGACCTTTTCACGAAGTCTCTTCCTAGGGAGAAGTTTGAAACTTTCCGCAAAGCTTTGGGCTTACTTCCTTTTGTGGATTGACTCCACATAGCTTGGCACTTCCTTATACATGAATGATAGCTCGTTTTTCACCGCATCACTCCCAAGGGGGGGTTTGTTGATATATTTAGGTATTGATGTGTGTGAACACACTAGGACCACGAGGGCACTTTTTCCCAGTTCAGGAGGTTTTTTTCCTCGGCTTCTATACATGCCTATAGGCCTAACGTGTTACTAATCTTTGTACATTCTTATGGAAATACATTCAAAATCGTGTGTTGTGTGCCAAGCTCTTTTCCTTCTTTGTGTTGTTCGTGTGCTTCTGCAGATGTCTAACTCCAACAAAACTGTAAGTCATCATAAAGTGACTATAAATGCACCAGAATGAAATCAGAATAACTTTCATTTTTCTCTAGATTGATTTTAATTATTGGTGAGCTAATGGCGATTATAGAGGATCTCTAATATCATATTAGCTTGCTTGTTGTGGTATTTTATGCACTGACAAGTGGCATCAAAGCAGAAGCAAGATACCACCTTTAGTGGTATCAGATACCGAAGACTCTAAGAATAGGTATTAAAGCTGAAAGGTCCTTAAGACTAAAAGAAGAAGCGGATACAAGAGGATGGAAGAGGGCTTCAATAGAAGAGGTTGCAACAATGGCAAGAAGACCATGGTAGATCATATCTCGATTGACAAATTGGATAGAGATAACTATCCTCCCTAGGTAATGAGAATGGAAGCCTTACTTATGAGTAAGAATCTAATGAAATACATGATAGGTGAAGAAGAAAATCCAACACTGTAAGACGATAGCAGACCAAAGAAAGAAGAGTTAGAAGCCATGAAGCTTTGGCAAAAGAAAGATGCAAGCGCAAGATCTTACATATACAATACTATCATAGAACTTGCTACCATACATCAAAGGTTTGGAAACAACTAGAGATATTTGCAATGCATTAGAAAATCATTTCCAAAATACTACTAAAGCTAGGAAGGCTAGCTTATGGTGAAGGTTCACAACCTTCAAGAAAAGCAAAGTCAAAGCATAAGTGATTATGTCACTAAGATGAAGGACTTAGCAGAGAGTCTGGGATCTATAGACAAAGACATTGGAGATCATAGGTTGATTGCTCAACTACTTGCAGGTTTGAGAGGAGATGAAAGGTGGAAACCTTTTGTACCTTCTACTGAACTTTCATTAAATCATTTTGTACCAAATCTAAAATAGCTCCTTGGAATAATGCTTACATTTGAGGAAGATTTGAAGGCACACATAGATAAAGGACATAGCACTATTATACATGCAAAGAAAATACAATCTTCCCAATAAGCAAATTAAAGAAAATACAAATATTAAACCATGTTATCTTCACAAATATTTGCTAATGCTTCCATGATGCCAAAATGTCCTTGTTCAGTTTTCCCGTTTTCCTTTGAATTATAACTCATTTAGAAATCCAAATGAATCTCATCATTGGAAAAAAAGCTCCTTGCTTCCTGCGCATCTAGTTCTCCTCAATCTTCACGTTCTTGTTGAATAGTCTCTTCCTCTTTCGGATCTTCTTCAATAGTATAGTCATCTTCATCTCTTTCTTTTCTACTTCCATGCAAAAGGAACCTTAAAGAGAGTAGAATCAAGTTTCTTTAGAGCATATGACGTACTATATGTTCTATGTGGGGATCAAACAATGGCTCAATAAATTTTCCATGCATCATATTGCATATCAAAAGTGCTATCATAAACAAAAACCAAATCTTCAACTTGTGTTTGCTTTGTTCTCAAATCATGCATCTCATCCAAATATATTGTTTTATTCAACCGGCATGCTTCAAAGCTATCATGACACAACTCATTCTACCAAGGAAACAAGATCCAAGAGATAAAATGTGATTCAATAGCAAATAAAGACTTTTGAGAGTTCCAATGCGACTACATGTCATACAATCTTCCCAACAAGCAAATGGAAGAAAATACAAATATTAACAAATTTTACCTTCACAAATATTTGCTAATGCCTTGATGATAGGAAAATGTCCTTATTCAGTTTTCCGATTTTCCTTTGGATTGTAACTCATTCAAGGAACTAAATGAGTCTCATCATGCGCAAAAAACTCATGTGCTTCTTCACCATCTAGTTCTCCTCAATCTTCCACAATCTTTTCCACACATCCAAATGTGCATATAACATATTCCACCAAGATTTCATAAAACTTAGTAGTTTGTTTATTTTCCAATGGGCAACCTTCAACATGTTTATTCAAATCATCTCATGAAAGTATACTATACCACATGTTTTGAATACCTAAAGGAATAAAAACTAAATCGATCTCGGAGTTAGCATGCTAAGAGGAAATTTGGGGCTCAAACCATCTGAATACATTACATATGAGTGCAACTGACACGCGTTACATGACACAATATAATTAGATGCATTCCTACCAAACAATATTTTCCTTAAATCTATCAACTGTAGAAGAAAATCCTTTGTGAGATGTTTGTAATAAATCCTCCATCTTAATCATAATTTGTTTTTTCAAATTTATATTTCTTTCTTTCGTATATGTTAATATGAACGTCTTTTTTAGCTTGAATAGTCATAATTACAGATCATATAATGCATCGCGATTCTTTTGGATTTTGACTGGTTTGTGTTTATTCTAGTTCAAGTGCGTGGTTTGGTTTTTTTAATAAGAAGCAAGAAAATGGAAATGGAATGTGGAACATATCAGGAAACAATTAAGTATGCATTGGCCTTTTAGATTCAGGAGTGATTAGTTAGAAGAGGGTGGTGGGTATAGCCTATACCTTATAAATAACAAGGTTCAAGAGGGAATATGGAACAACATTCCCATAGGTTCAAGATTGTCATTTCGAGAGAGGAGCAGTCTTGTAATCAAGTTGGGTCCCAAAGTTCTTTTTTTTTTGTAAGTTTGTAAGACTCCTTTTAATGATATTAAATGATCCCTCTATCACTTTTTAGGATAAAAAAAGCTATTTTTAAACTTCTAATTCACAATTCATGCATGATTAATGCCCTTCCTTGTACAGTTCCAATTTCAAAGTTAAAGCCTAGGGGAGTAGGCCTCGACCAAATCTCCATTTAAAAAACAATAATAACTTAATAAATTTGCGTTCCCTCCTTATTCTCTCATTTTCTTACCCAAAACCTTAAACATTAATAGTTTCTACTATATTTCCTCTTTACCACACCACAAAATCTCTATTTCTTCTCTCATTATTCTCACCCAATGTCAAAAAAGACTATAAAGACTTGGGATCACATAAAAACCTTCACAACTTGTAGGTGATGAAATGATGAATTATGAGACATTTACATGCCACAACGTCAGAAGAATGCAAGGAATTTCACTACCATAAGATTTTTGTAAAGGTTGCATGTAACACAATGATATTCCACAACATCAAAACAATGGAAGGAGGCTGGCTATCATAAGAGTTTTGCAAATGTGCATAGGTGTACATGCAATCATTTTGATATGGTCCTTGTCATGTTCAAGATTGTGTTTTTAATCTTCATGGAAGTGAAGCTCTTGGTCTTCAAGCATGAATGTGATGGTGGGATGGTTGTTATTCTCTGGCATGTCTTCCCTGTGTTGCCCATGAAGTTGGAAATTTCCAATAGAACTAGATATCATTTCTATTAACAAATTTGAACACTATTTTGAAGGTTTTATTGTGTTAAATGTGTTATTAAGTGATCCTACTATGGTTTTCTTTGTCACATACAAACAATTGGACATTAATTTTTCTAGTTGTATCTCTTGCTAAACTTATTCATGAAAGGATATTCGTTTGCACATAAGGATACATTTTTTTTCTATGGATGATGGTTATGGAAGCTTAGAGATTATTAAATGTAGTTCTTTTCTTTGTTTAGAGCGCCCTCAACTAGATTTTGTTCCATAATCTTTGAAGTGTAAGATGGTACTGGAAATACATAATTGTGTGAAATTCACACTGTCCAAATTTCCGTAGATGGGAGCATTGCGATTTTATAGAGAAGGATAATCCTTCTAAGCTTTGATGAGATGAAAGAAAAGCTCAAGGTTAGCTCTGTTTCCTCTCTTGGCATATCAAAAAGCATAACATAAAATTAGTCTTCGAATTCTCTTATGTGTAGAGAAAAACCCTTCAAATTGGATGTTGGAGTGGAGAGGAAAGAATGCTTTCGTGTGAGTGCTTATAAGAAGTCGAATGGGCTGTAATTATCTCACATAATTAGGATAATGTTTTGAAAATGTCTCTATCTTGTGCGCTTCTGATTTTTTTTTTCTTTCGCACTAAGGAGAGGGAGCATAGAAGCTCCCCAAACTTCAATCTCATGAACTATACGTCACACAGCTATTGTTTCCTCCGTCGTCTGAGCAGCATCACGTTCGAAAGTGAAAGTCGACCGCAGCATCACGTTCGAAAGTGAAAGTCGTCTGAGCAGCATCACGTTAGAAAGTGAAAGCTTCAACGTTGTTTCCTCCGTCGTCTGAGCGGCATCACGTTCGAAGTCGTCACCCTCGTTCGTATTCCTTCGTATTCGATACAGCTCGTATAGTATCATACAGAGCAGCTGCTGTCGCCAAGTATAGTATCATTATACACATAACATATATGCCTCTCTTTCTCCTATCCATATCTTGAGGTCACCATCATCATGATCACACGTAAAACAACCTGGCACAAAATGAAAGGTAAGTGGCTTTTGATAACGAAGATTATTCATTCAAAACCCAATTCTTACTCTCATCTATGCTATTGACATCTTGTTTGATGCACAATCATATGTGGATAATCTATGGGAAACCAATCTCTTGTGCAATTACATATTAAAACATGCATAGTTTGAGATACGGTGAAGCTCAAATGGGTGCAAAACTAAAGAGGTTTTTCAAGTGATCTATCAAACACGCTCATCTTCACTTTCTTGTCCAATACTTTCTTCCGCTTTTTGATCTTCTTCCATATCATAGTCGTGTTCGCGTCTTTTTTTCGTGCATCCATGCAAAAGGAATCTTAAAGAGAGTAGAATCAAGTTTCTCTACAGCATATGAAATACTCTATGTGCCATGTCAGGATGAAATCATGGCTTCAATAGCAAATAAAGAATTTTGAAAAATACACTTAAGTTAATAGGCATGAAAGTTCTAGTGCGAGTGCATGTCACACAATCTTCCCAACAAGCAAATTAAAGAAAATACAAATATTAAAACATGTTATCTTCACAAATATTTGCTAATTCCTCGATGATGCTAACATGTCCTTGTTCAGTTTTCCCGTTTTCCTTTGAATTATAACTCATTCAGAAATCCAAATGAATCTCATCAATCGAAAAAAAGTCCCTTGCTTCTTGAGCATCTAGTTCTCCTCAGTCTTCACGTTCTTGTTCAATAGTCTCTTCCTTTTTCGGATCTTCTTCAATAGCATAGTCATCTTCATCTCGCTATTTTCTATTTCCATGCAAAAGGAACCTTAAAGAGAGTAGAATCAAGTTTCTTTACAGCATATGACATACTATATGTTCTATGTCGGGATCAAACCATGGCTTCAATAAATTTTCCATGCATCAGATTGCATATCAAAAGTGCTATCATAAACAAACACCCAATCTTCAGCTTGTGTTTGCTTTGTTCTCAAATCATGCATCTCAGCCAAATATATTGTTTTATTCAATCGGCATGCTTCAAACCAATCATGACACAACTCATTCTACCAAGGAAACAAGATCCAAGAGAGAAAATGTGATTCAATAGCAAATAAAGACTTTTGAGAGTTCCAATGCGACTGCATGTCATACAATCTTCCCAACAAGCAAATGGAAGACAATACAAATATTAACAAATTTTACATTCAAAAATATTTGCCAATGCCTTGATGATAGGAAAATGTCCTTATTCAGTTTTCCCATTTTCCTTTGGATTGTAACTCAGTGAAGGAACTAAATGAGTCTCATCATGCGCAAAAAATTCCTTTGCTTCTTCACCATCTAGTTCTCCTTAATCTTCCACAATATTTTCCACACATCCAAATGTGTATATAACATATTCCACCAAGATTTCATAAAACTTAGTAGTTTATTTATTTTCCAATGTGCAACCTTCAACATGTTTATTCAAATCATCTCATGAAAGTATAATACACCACATGTTCTGAATACCTAAAGGAATCGAAACTAAATCCATCTCCCAATTAGCATGCTAAGAGGAAATTTGGGGCTCAAACCATATGAATACATTACATATGAGTGCAACTGACAAGCTTTACATGACGCAATATAATTAGATGCATTCCTAGCAAACAATTGTTTCCTTAAATCTATCAAATGTAGAAGAAGATCCTTTGTGAGATGTTTGTAATAAATCCTCCATCTAAATCATAATTTGTTTTTTCAAATTTATATTTCTTTCTTTCGCATATGTTCATATGAACGTCTTTTTTAGCTTGAATAATCATAATTAAAGATCATATAATGCATCGAGACTCTTTTGGATTTTGAGTGGTTTGTGTTTATTCTAGTTTCTATAATTCCTCAAGTCTAAATGCTTCTATTTAATGTCAATAAGACCTCCTTCAATTTGTTCCCCTCTACACTTTGGACACATAACTCTACTTTATCATATGATAACATATTTTTCTCAGCCCCATCCAATTTACTTGATCAATCTTCAAACCCACACAACAAATCTATTGCCAAGGAACCCTTATTTCATGAGGTTCACCTTTGTCTGAATGATCAAAGACCAAGATAGGAAAAGCCATCAAGAATATATTCGTCTTTTAGTAACTTCTTAAATCATCCCAACATTATATTTTGTCTTGAAGGGAGACCTTCTAGATTTGATTCCAAGTGTAGCCTATCTAGCAAAGAGAAACAACATCATAACAATAGGAATGCAATATAGTTTTAGTTTAACGTCATATATACAAAAAACATTTGATATATTTTTGCCATTAAAGTATGCATGTTTTCTAACCATTGCTCCTAAGACTTGTACCAAACACTCTCTATTCTAAATGGCGTTTTGATCTAAAAAGAAATAAATCTCAAGTAATGAATTAGCTGTCTATGTGAAAAGGTCCCTTGGAATGCACTTTCTCAAGTCACATCTCTAATCATCTATCTTGGTGAAGGCCAACTCTTCTCAAAATAGTGTCAAGCTCATAAATAAAACTAAGGTGAAGTTAAAAACTCCTACTCTTTCACATCCTGGTCAAATATTGGAAAGGTTGACATTGAAAGCACATTGAACGCCAGAGACAAGAAGAAATGTGAGTATTTTCAATTGATGTCATTCATTCTTATTGCCTCATGTAAATATTATCCTCAAGATTTTCTATAGGAGGTGAGTGAAATGGAACAATTTTCAGCCATAAATTGTCTCATGGAGGTGGCTCTTGTATTGCAAACTACATTGGGAAACTTCCTAAATAACTCTTTGTAATTATCCATAAAGACTGTATTCCTCAAGGGCACTTCATGACATGGTTTGTAAAGGCATTAAGTAAATTGTTTTCCTTACCAACCATACTCAAGGGACCAATTGTATTCTTGATTAGAAAGTTCCTCACAATTAGAACTTTAGATTCTAACTTCTACAAAAAAAAATTCTTGTGTCAAATAGATATATCTGTAGGAATTTGGATTTAAAAATAGTGTTCATATAGTAGGTGTGTTTTCACTTACAGTCTACGTATGGTTTTGTAGCTTCAAAAGAGACTCAAAGAAAGGATCAAATCCAATGAATCTAATTAAATATGTTACCAAAAAAAATACACTTTCCTTTATCCATTCTCTCATTACCACTTGAAATTTTGTGTATATCATATTTCAAAAATCCTTGGATTGTTTTTGTCATATGGGGACGTTTTTACCAATAAGTTGGATATGTATGATATTTAATGTGCTACCCATTGCATAAAGAGGCCAGAAAAAGCTTTGCCATAGAAACACCTGAAGGGGTTGAAAAAGTTCATGGGTGTGTTCATAATAGCTTCTAAAATTCATGGTGGAAAATGCAATTTAGTAAATTTGGGTTATTTTGAGATAGACGCGCATTTGGATGCAGATTTGAAGGCTACCAACATTTTTCGTTGCAAACAAGGTGCATCTACTCTTTATCCATGTCCATATTGCACATAATCTTAAAACGTAATAAAAGGATAGCAAATGAGTACATATGGTTTAGATGAATACATAGATGCACATACTTCTAGGGAATGGGATATACATGTTAGAAAAACCTGATCATGACAAATTAGATAAACATTGGAATCCCGTTAATCCATTTGCATTAGCAAAGTTTTCTTTTCCCACATTGCATGCCTTCATGAAATGTTTCGATACATTATTCAATTTTCATATAGAATACATATTTTCCATCAAACTAGTTGATAATCCATAAAGCCATGAAAACTTTGGAGGAACCTCTGAATTCAATTGGTTTTCATAATGGGAGTGTAATTGTACTTACCATGATCCCAATATATTTTGCAACAAGTATTTATGATAGGGAACAAGTCCAGAAACATTATTAGAAGAGGTATAATCACTAAAAATAATAGGTGCAGGGAGGTATGGAAAGACTTATGCCTGATCAAAATTCATAATGATTCTCATGTTGATCTTATTAGTAAGAAAAAGGAGGTTTTTTAATGCTTAGATAAGTTGGTAGGCTTAATGAGTCTTACTAGCTTTAACAAATATCCATGTAAATTGTTTCAAAATACATTAATGGTGTTCAAAACATATTTCACCTATCTAAAAATTTCTAAATTTTTCAAATTACTTGTTGAAAAATATTGTTTTATAATTATTTTACAAAATTTAAACATATTTTATTTTCACATGGAGTATTTTGTATGCATTAATATGGACCATTGGATATCTTGAATACAAAAGGATTGACATTTCTTTGATATCCACCATGTAGTGGGATGGAATCAAGAGCCTTTATTTCAAAGTGATCATGGAGCTAGTGAAAATTTTAATAAGTTATCATCCTTTTTAGAGTTATCATAAACCTTATACGTTTGCAAGTAGTCAATTTTTCTTGTTCATCAAAATGACACAATAGTTGAATACTTGATTTTCTATTTGTTCTTACTTTTACTAAGCAAGACATCGAAGATACTTAATGTAAGTCTTCCTTAACTATCTGATACCTAAACATTGGTTTGGAAAAGAATTGAGTAATTACTTGAGTTGCAAGATAGCTAGCATAACTTTACAACTAACTATCTTTACAACTTCCCAATTGTCTAACTTGATTTATCAAAAATTAAGCTATCAAATATGAAAGTATATTTGCTTATCGAATTAGCAAACAACCATGCTCTTAAATATGCAAATAAATGTCCTTTCATACATGTGTTGGCATATTTTTGTTTTCATGCCTTAAACTAGTTCAAGTAGTTCGTGACCTTGTAATGCATGCACTTAATGCATCTATTCACAAACATACTAACTTTGCTTCTTATGCAAAATAAAAACATGCAAGTGCACATACTTAAGTGCATCAATTACCTTTTTAAAAAATAAGGAAGCTGGTGTTGTTCATGAAAAACATTGTTTTGGAAGGAGAAATGCACAAAAAGTCATTTATTCAATCCATGAAGTGGAAACACTGAATAATAAATTCAAGCAAGTGATTGATGAATTTTCCTCGAGAAGGGTCATTCTGTGATTTTGGAGCTACCTTCGGATCTCCTTAAATAAAATCCAACCTTCAGTTCCATGCTCATATCTTTACCCTCCAAGCATCTCCCAAATTATCATTGATGAGGTCTATGATGATCATTTCCTGTAGGGTGCTTGAGGTCCTTCACTATGAAGTTGAAAGATCCTCTTCTTTGAAATCTCCACTTGATATTTGAATTCTACCTTCTACAATGGTGACATTAGAGAGTCCCTAGATGGGTCCATTGTGATTTTATAGAAGAAGATAATCCTTCTATGCTTTGATGGGATGAATGAAAGGCTCAAGGTCATCTCTCTTTCCTCTCTTGGCACATTAAAAAAGCATAACATAAAACTAACTTTCGAAATCTCTTATGTGCAAAGGAAGACTATTCGATTTGGATGTTGGAGTGGAGAACAAAGAAGGCTTTCGTGTGAGTGCTTATAAGAAGTCAAATGGGATTATAATTATCTCACATATAAGGATAATGTTTTAAAAATATGTATCAATTGTGCACTTTTGATTTTTGTTTTGTTTAGCACCAAGGAGAGGGAGAATAGAAGCTCCCCAAACTTCTTTGTCACGTGTAGAGATGCTTCACTATTTAATATACACAGTTTATCCACACTAGTTTGTGTAGATCTGCATACTTCCTCCATGGCAACCCGTAGGTCAATTTCTAGCTTATTTGCAGATTTCCGTTTACTCCATTTGGATTTGATAATATTATTTCTCTCATTAGCTTGCTTCTTCTTAAAACCCTTACTACCATGACCCTTATATTTAGAATAAAAAGAGATTTGAGAAAACTTCTTCTTCTTTGGCTTATTCTTTAAACAACCAAATAAACCTTTGCCCTTTGCATTCCCTAAAAATGTTGCGTTGTTTGAACCTTGACCGTTCTTCAAAAGAAAATCTTCTAGAAGAATTGTAAAAATCTCTTGGGAGATAGGAAAGGAGGATGCAACCTTCATATCAAGGGTAGTGCTTAGACGAAGATATTTTGTAGGAAGAATTCAAGCATAGTTGTGACACATTTCTTCAAGTGTTATGAGATTTTGAACAACAAATTGCTGGTCTTGTAAGTGTTTGATTTTCTTGATGAGGTTTTCTATCTTTTCTAACTCAGAGTGTTGTCACATCCTAATTGAATCATATTGGTGAGACGATATGCCCTAAGTTTCATGTGTTCTAGTGATGTTTTCAAATAGAGTAAGCATAAACGCACATGCACTCATAACAATAGCACCTAACACATGTGGATTTCTACCTCTTCCATGCTAAAGAAAGAGCTCGATTAGGATAGATTTTCATTCAAGGATTTCATGGATATTCCATCAAAATTGATTATAGATATGGAATATACCATGGAATATTCTCTTACTATTGCACCAACACGCTATCGCTTGGCTGACCAAGGGGCATGCTAGCCCTCCTATGACCTCCCGACTTAGGTTGGTCACTCCTACCCTTTATGCCACAATTGGGAACTCGCGTAGCACACTTTCTTTAAAAATGCTTTTAGTGCTCCAATTCGATCTTCATCCAATATGTAGGTTGGCATTCCCACAAATAAGGTAGTTCAGGATTGGGAAGACAAAATACACGAGTGAGGTGTAGAAATTGTTCATCTTCTAGCATTCCATATACTACCCGTTCCCTTATGTGCATATCTTGTTCGGGATGTATTGAGATGGCTTAGTTTGAGGAATTTATATGTGATCCAAAATTTTATATGCTTTCTCTTACATCCATTATTATACATTTAGATAAATGAAGTACCCTTGTGGTGGTATTGAAAGATGTGAAAAAAGTTTTTAGATTTCTATAAACGAGTTAGTCTTGAAGGTGTAAATATCTGTTTGTTCCTTCCTACCTTGCCATCAATTCAAAGCATACGGATTTTATCAAAAAGATGAGCAAACACAAACCCTACAGATCCTTGAGCTCAATTGTTGCTCCCCTTCAAAAATGCCTTCCTTTAGTGCATGCCCATTGTAGGTCTAAACTGGACTCTACCAATCCATTGTTTTGTTCTTATATTTCAAGGTTTACTTTCATAGAAACTCAAACTTCTAGAATTCAATGGAAATGAATGTTTACTTTGCATGATGTAGAAAAGGCACTAGGCTTTTGATGCAATGAATGCCAAAGTTTATTTTGTACCATGTGAGAGTGCAATTAAGGTAGAAGCTTTTAATCATTGGAGAAAAAGGGTTTTCCATTCCTTTACTCAGTGCCTGGCACATTAAAATTATTATTGATGGCATACTATCAACAAACCAGTGAAAAAGAATTTAATAATATGGAAGAAGCGATCTTAGAGTCAAAGGTTCCTAGTCCAATCATTGAGCATAGAAGGAGAGAGGAGAACATGAAGATAGATTCTAACATGTAAGTATTTTCAATCGATGTCATACATTCTTATTTGCTCATGTAGATCCTATTCTCAAGATTTTCTATAGGAGTCGAGTGAAATTGAAGAGTTTGAAGCCAAGAGCACACAAGAGAAATTGTCTCGTGGAGGTGGCTCTTGTATTGCAAACTACATTGGGAAACTTGCTAAACAACTCGTTGTAATTATCCATAAAGACCATATTTCTCAAGTGCTGTTCATGACATGGTTTCTAAAGTAATTAAGTAAATTTCTTTCCTTATCAACCATACTCAAGGGACCAATCGTGCTCTTGATTAGAAAGTTCCTTATAAGTACAACTTTAGGTTCTAACTTATACACAAAAATTCATGTCAAATAGATATATCTATAGTGTTTCAGGTTTAAACATAGAGATGATATAGTAGGTTTATTTTGACTTACACTCTACGTATGGTTTTGTATCTTCAAAAGAGACTCAAAGAAAGGATCAAATCCAATGAATATAATTAAAGAAGTTACTAGAAAAATACACTTTCCTATATCCGTTGTCTCGTTATCACTTGAAATTGTGTATATCGTATTTCAAAGTTTTTTGGATTTTTTTTGTCATATGGAGACATTTTTACGAGTAATTTTTATATGTATGATATTTAATGTGCTACCAATTGCATCAAAAGGCCAAAAAAATCCTTGCCATAGAAGCACGTGAAGGAGTTGCAAAAAGTTCATGGGTGTGTTCACAATAGCTTCTAAGATGCATGGTGCAAAACTCAATTTAGTAAATTTGGGTTATTTTGAGATAGACTGGCATGTGGATGGGGATTTCAACACTACCAAATGCATTTTTCCTTGCAAACAAGGTGCATCTACTCTTTATCCTTGACCATATTGCACATAATCTTAAAAACTAATTAAAAGATAAAAATTGAGACATATGGTTTAGATGAATACACAGATGCACAGACCGATAGGGAATAGGATATACATGTTAGAGACACCTTATCATGACACAGGAGATAAAGATTGAAATCCCGTTATTCCATTTGCATTAGCAAAGTTTACTTTTTGCACATTGCAAGCCCTCATACATTGTTTTTATTAATTATTGAATTTCCATTTAGAGTACATATTTTCCATGAAACTAGTTGATAATCCATAAAGCTATAAAAACTTTGAAGGAACCTCTTAATTCAATTGGTTTTCATAATGGGAGTTTAACTGTAATTATCACAAACTTGTTGAATCCCAACATATTTTGCAATAAGTATTTATGATAGGGAACAGTTCAAGAAACATTTGTTAGAAGAGGTATAATAACTAGAAATAATAGGTGGAGGGAGCTATGGAAAGACGTATGTATGATCACAATTGATAATGATTCTCTTGTTGATCTTATTAGTAAGAAGAAAGGAGGTTTGTTTATTCTTAGATAAGTTAGTAGGCTTAATGAGTCTTACTATCTTTAACAAAAATTCATGTAAATTGTTTCAAAATACATTAATGGAGTTCAAAAACTATTTAATCCTATCCAAAACTTTCTTAATATTTCAAATTACTTGTTCAAAATATTTTTTTATAAATATTTTACAAACTTTCAACATATTTTATTTTCACATGGAGTATTTTATATGCGTTCATATGGATCATTGGATATCTTCAATACAGAGGGATTGAAATTTCTTTGTTATCCATCACATATTGGGATAGAATCAAGTAAGAGTGTTCACTTCAAAGTTGTCATGGAGCTATTGAAACGTTTATTCAGTTATCATCCTTCTTAGATGCATCAAAAGTTACACAAGGACGTGTAAAAATTTATTTTCTTTATGAATCTCTAAGTATTCCACAAACTTAGAGTTATCATAAAGCTTATAAATTTGCAAGTAGTCATGTTTTCTTGTCCACCAAATCGGCACAAAAATTGAATACTCGATTTTCTATTTATGCCTACTTTAACTAAGCAAGAAATCAAAGATAATGTAGGTGTTCATTAAGTATCTGATACCTAAGTATTGCCTTCGAAAAGAATTGAGTAATTACTTGAGTTGCAAGGTAGCTAGCACAACTTTACAACAAACTATTTTTACATCTTCCCAAATGTCTAACTTGATTTATTAAAAATTAAGCTATCAAATTTGAAAGTATATTTGTTGATCTACTTAGCTAAACAATCATACTCTTAAATATCCAAATAAAGGTGGCTTCATGCATGTGTTGGCATGTTTTTATTTTCATGCCCTAAACTAATCCAACTAGTTCTTAATCTTGTAATGCATACACTTAATGCATATATTCACAAACATAATAACTTTGCCTATTATGGAAAAAAAACATGCAAGTGCACATGCTTGAGTGCATTAATTACCTTTTTCAACAATAAGCAAGCTTCTGTTGTTCATGAAAAACATTCTTGTGGAAAACGAAATGCACAAAAAGTAATTTATTTCAATCCATGAAGTGGAAACAATGAATAATAGATTCAAGCAAGTGCTTGATGAATTTATCAATATGCCTATGCTTGTCTGTTTTTCTTTCACTAATTATCATACTTTGAAGGCATATTCCATGCTTAAATGATAATTAGATCCAATATATATGAAAGCAAAATATCAAAGTAAGTATTTAAATCAAACATAAACTTGGAAATACCTAGCTTGGCTAGCTAGCTACGACCCTCCATTGATCCTGAAGAAGATTCATTCTATGATTTGGAGCTACCTTTGGATCTCCTTAAAGAAAATTCAACCTTCTCTTCCATGCTCATATCTCTACCCTCCAAGCATCTCCCAAATTTTCATTGATGGGGCCTATGATGATCATTTCCCATAGGGTGGTTGAGGTCCTTCACTATCAAGTTGAAAAATCGTCTTCTTTGAAATCTCCACTTGATGTCTGAACTAGTCCTTCTACAATGGTAACATTCGAGAGTCCCTAGATGGGTGCATTGTGATTTGATAGAAGAGCATAATCCTTCTATGCTTTGATGGGATGAATGAAAGGCTCAAGGTTATCTCTGTTTCCTCTCTTGGGAGATCAAAAAACATAACATAAATCTAGCTCTCCAATTCTCTTTTGAGCAAAGAAAAACCCTTCAAATTGGATGTTGGAGTGGAGAGGAAAGAAGGGTTTCGTGTGAGCGCTTATAAGAAGTCGAATCGGATTGTAATTATCTCACATAATTAGGATAATGTTTTGAAAATGTCTTTATCTTGTGCACTTTTAATCTATCTTGGGAAAATTGTGTGCGTGTGGGGAAGGCTGAGAGTGCACAGGTAGGCCAATGGTCATACATCGATCATGTGGTTTGTTTTGATCATCAATAGATTGGGATGGTATTCTGGACTGAATGTGCCACAATCAACACCCTTTTCTTCTCTACTACTACTCACAAGAACAAATGAAAAGATGTAGTCCTTTATTGATTGCACATGGATATACACAAACATGTGTAGAAATGTGAATAGTTGCATCACTAAAGTAGGCTCCAAATTCCCTCAATAAGATTACGAGAAAACTTTACAAAGTTCTACAAGTGATCTTAGAGAAGAAGGTTATGTTAACCCCATAACCACTCCATGAAGGCTATTACCATGATCACATGCTAGAGAGATGACTCTCCTGTCAACCATATGCCTCGATATATAGCTATCTCCAAGGGACTGCTTTTCCTATACTATTACCTTTTTCATTCTGTTTTTTAATCATTATTTCTCAAATGTACTATAAAACCATGATTTCTTTTGGTAGAAACTCTAAATAAATTTATTTTTAGTAAAGAAATATATAAAACAATAGAGAATTTTCTCTCAATACTAGTGGCACCAATAGTAGAGATGGTTCTTGTCCCTTCAATTGGCTACTTGGAGTCCCAACACTACATTAATGGGTTCTTGCAAATGAATGTTAACTTCTACTACTCTTTCTTCTTTGTCACGGGTAGAGATGCTTCACTATCTAATATACACAGTTTATCTACACAAGTTTGTGTAGATCTGCATACTTCCTCCATGGAAACCCATAGGTCAATTTCTAGGTTATTTGTAGATTTCCTTTTACTCCATTTGGATTTGATCAGCTTGCTTCTTCTTAAAATCCTTACCATGACCCTTATGTTTAGAACAGAAAGAGATTTGAAAAAACCTCTTCTTCTTTGGCTTATTCTTTTAATTACCAAATGAACCTTTTCCCTTTGCATTTCCTAAAAATGTTGTGTTGTTTGAACCTTGACCGTTCTTAAAAAAAAAGAAAAAAAAATCTTCTAGAAGAATTGTAAAAAACTTTTCGGACATAAGAGAGGAGGATGCAAACTTCGTATCAAGGGTACTTCTTAAACCATCATATTTTATAGGAAGAATTCAATGTGAGACATTTCTTCAAGTGTTAAAAGAGTATCAACAACAACTTTTAGGTCTTGTAAGTGTTTAATTTTCTTGATGAGGTTTTCAATTTTTTGCAACTCAAAGTGTTCTCATTTCCTAATTGATTCTCAAGATTTTGAGTATGAGTGTGATTGTCCATCTCATATTGGTGAGACGATATGGCGTAAGCTTCATGTGATCTAGTGATGTTTTCAAATAAAGTAAGCACAAATGCACATGCACTCATAACAACAGCACATAACACATGTGGATTTCTACCTCTTCCATGCTAAAGAAAGGTCTTGATTAGGATACATTTTCATTTAAGGATTTCATGGATATTCCATCAAAACTGACTCTAGATATGGAATATACCATGGAATATTCTCTTACTATCGCACCAACATGCAATCGCTTGGCTGACCAAGGGGCATGTTAGCCCTTCTATGACCTCCGACTTAGGTTTCTCATTCCTACCCTTTATACCACAACTGGGGACTCTCCTAACACCCTTTCTTTAAAAATGCTTTTAGTGCTCCAATTCGATCTTCATACCATATGCAAGTTGGGTTTCTAAAAAATTAGGTAGTTTATGATTGGGACGACAAAATACACTCGTGAGGGGTGAAAATTGTTCATCTTCTAGCATTCCATATACTACCCATTCCCTTATGTGCATATCTTGTTCGGGATGTATTGAAACTTTGGACGAAACTCTTAATTCAATTGGTTTTCATAATGGGAGTGTAATTGTACTCACCACGAACTTGTTGAATCCCAATATATTTTGCAACAAGTATTTATGATAGGGAACAAGTCAAGAAACATTTATTAGAAGAGGTATAATCACTAAAAATAATAGGTGCAGGGAGCTATGGAAAGACTTATGCATGATCAAAATTGATAATGATTCTCATGTTGAACTTATTAGTAAGAAATAAGGAGGTTTGTTAACACTTAGATAAGTTTGTAGGCTTAATGACTCTTACCAACTTTAACAAAAATCCATGTAAATTGTTTCAAAATACATTAATGGAACTCAAAACGTATTTCACCTATCTAAATAATTCTAAATCTTTCAAATTACTTGTTGAAAATATTCTTTTATAAATATTTTTCAAAATTTCAACATATTTTATTTTCACATGGAGTATTTTGTATGCATTAATATGCACCATTGGATATCTTCAATACAAAAGGATTGACATTTCTTTGATATGGAATCAAGTAAGAGTGTTCACTTCAAAGTGCTCATGGATCTAGTGAAACTTTTATTAAGTTATCATCCTTTTCAAAGTTATCATAAACCTTATAAGTTTGCAAGTAGTCATTATTTCTTGTCCTTCAAAATGACACAAAAGTTGAATACTTGATCTTCTATTTGTGCCTACTTTTAGTAAGCAAGACATCAAAAATACTTAATGTAACTCTTCCTTAAGTATCTGATACCTAAGCATTGGTTTGGAAAAGAATTGAGTAATTACTTGAGTTGCAAGACAACTAGCATAACTTTACAACTAACTATCTTTACATCTTCCCAAATTTCTAACTTGATTTCTTAAAAATTAAGCTACCAAATATGAAAGTATATTTGTTTATCTAATTAGAAAACTATCATTCTCTTAAATATGGAAATAAATGTGCTTTCATGCATGTGTTGGAATGTTTTTGTTTTGATGCCCTAAACTAGTTCAAGTAGTTCTTCACCTTGTAATGCATGCACTTAATTCATCTATTCACAAACATACTACCTTTGCTTCTTATGGAAAATAAAAGCATGCAAGTGCACATACTTGAGTGCATCAATTACCTTTTTCAAAAATAAGGAAGCTTGTGTTGTTCATGAAAAACATTGTTTTGGAAGGAGAAATGCACAAAAAGTCATTTATTGGAATCCATGAACTGGAAACAATCAACAATAGATTCAAGCAAGTACTTGATGAATTTTCCTCGAGAAGGGTCATTCTATGATTTGGAGCTACCTTTGGATCTCCCTAAAGGAAATCCAACCTTCACTTCCATGCTCATATCTTTACCCTCCAAGCATCTCCCAAATTATCAGTGATGGGGTCTATGATGATCATTTCCTGATGATCATTTCCTGTAGGGTGGTTGAGGTCCTTCACTATCAAGTTGAAAGAGCCTGTTCTTTGAAATCTCCACTTGATATTTGAATTCGACCTTCTACAATGGTGACATTAGAGAGTCTCTAGATGGGTGCGTTGTGATTTTATAGAAGAGGATAATCCTTCTATGCTTTGATGGGATGAATGAAAGGCTCAAGGTTATCTCTCTTTCCTCTCTTGGCAGATAAAAAACCATAACATAGAACTATCTTTCGAAATCCCTTATGTGCAGAGGAAAACTGTTCCATTTGGATGTTGGAGTGGAGAACAAAGAAGGCTTTCGTATGAGTGCTTATAGGAAGTCTAATGGGATTATAATTATCTCACATAATTCCCCAAACTTCTTTGTCACGTATAGAGATGCTTCACTATCTAATATACATAGTTTATCCACACAAGTTTGTGTAGATTTGCATATTTCCTCCATGGCAAGCCGTAGGTCAATTTCTAGCTTGTTTTTCGATTTCTGTTTACTCCATTTGGATTTGATAATATTATTTCACTCGTCAGCTTGCTTCTTCTTAAAACCCTTAAAACCGTGACCCTTATATTTAGAATAGAAAGAGATTTGAGCAAACTTCTTCTTCTTTGGCTTATTCTTTGAACAACCAAATGAACCTTTGCCCTTTGCATTCCAAAAAAATGTTGCGTTGTTGGAACCTGGACCGTTCTTCAAAAAAAAAAAAATCTTCTAGAAGAATTGTAAAAAACTCATCGGAGCTAAGAGAGGAGGATGCAACCTTCATATCATGGGTAGTTCTTAGACCATGATATTTTGTAGGAAGAAATCAAGCACAGTTGTGAGACATTTCTTCAAGTTTTATGAGATTTTCAACACAAAAAATTGCTGGTCATGTAAGTGTTTGATTTTCTTGATGAGGTTTTCTATCTTTTGTAACTCAAAGTGTTGTCACATCCTAATTGATTCATATTGGTGAGACGATATGCCCTACATTTCATGTATTCTAGTGATGTTTTCAAATATAGTAAGCACAAAGGCACATCCACTCATAACAATAGCACATAACACATGTGGATTTCTACCTCTTCCATGCTAAAGAAAGATCTCGATTAGGATAGATTTTCATTCAAGGATTTCATGGATATTCCATCAAAATTGATTATAGATATGGAATATACCATGAAATATTCTCTTACTATTGCACCAACACGCCATCACTTAGCTGACCAAGGGGTTGGTCACTCCTACACTTTATCCGACAATTGGCAACTTGCGTAACACACTTTCTTTGAAAATGCTTTTAGTGCTCCAATTCGATCTTCATCCAATATGCAAGTTGGGATTCCCACAAATAAGGTAGTTCAGGATTGGGAAGACAAAATGCACAGGTCAGGGGTAGAAATTGTTCATCTTGTAGCATTCCATATACTACCCGCTCTCTTATGTGCATATCTTGTTTGGGATGTATTGAGATGGCTTAGTTTCAGGAATTTCTATCTCATCCAAAATTTTATATGCTTTCTCTTACATGCATTATTATACGTCTAGATTAATGAAGTACGTTTGTGGTCATATTGAAAGATGTGAAAGAATTTTGTACATTTCTATAAACGAGTTAGGCTTGACGGTGTAAATATTTATCTGTTCCTTCCTACCTTGCCATCAATTCAAAGCATACTGATTTTATTGAAAAGATGAGCAGACATGAGCCCTAGAGGTCCTTGAGCTCAATTGTTGCTCACTTTGAAAAATGCCTTCCTTTAGTGCATGCCCATCGTAGGTCTATATTGGACTCTACCAATCCATTTGTTTGTGCTTATATTTCAAGGTTTACTTTTGTAGAAACTCAAACTCCTAGAATTCAATGAATAGGAATGTTTACTTTGCATGATGTCGAAAAGGAATTAGGCTTTTGATGCAATGAATGCCAAAGTTTATTTTGGACCATGTGAGAGTGCAATAAAGATAGAACTTTTAATCATTGAAAAAAAAAGGTTTTCCATTCCTTTACTCAGTGCCACACACATTAAAATTATTTTTGATGGCATACTTACACGTGAATATCAACAAACCAGTCAAAAAGAATTCAATAATATGGAATAAGGGATCTTAGAGTCAAGGGTTCCTAGTCCAATCATTGAGCATAGAGGGAGAGAGGAGAACATGAAGATAGATTCTAACATGTAAGTATTTTCAATTGATGTCATTCATTCCTATTTCCTCATGTAGATCCTATTCTCAAGATTTTCTATAGGAGGTGAGTGAAATTGAATAGTTTGAAGCCAAGAGCATACAAGATAAATTGTCTCATGGAGGTGGCTCTTGTATTGCAAACTACATTGGGAAACGTCCTAAACAACTCTTTGTAATTATCCATAAAAACTATATTCCTCAAGGGCTCTTCATGACATGGTTTCTAAAGGCATTAAGTAAATTGCTTTGCTTATGAACCATACTCAAGGGACCAATCGTGTTCTTGATTAGAGAATTCCTTCTAAGTACAACTTTAGGTTCTAAGTTATACACAAGCATTCATGTCAAATAGATATATCTGTAGTATTTCGTGTTTAAAAATAGGGATGATATAGTAGGTTTGTTTTGATTTACACTCTATGTATGGCTTTGTAGGTTCAAAAGAGACTCAAAGAAAGGATCAAATCCAATGAATCTAATTAAAGAAGTTACCAAAAAAATACACTTTCCTATATCCGTTGTCTCATTATCAATTGAAATTGTGTATATCATATTTTAAAGTGTTTTGGATTGTGTTTGTCATATGGAGACGTTTTTACGACTAATTTTTATATGTATGATATTTACTGTGCTACCGATTGCATGAAAAGGCCATAAAAATCCTTGCCATAGCAACACGTGAAGGAGTTGCTCACAATAGATTCTAAAATGCATGGTGCAAAACTCAATTTAGTAAATTTGGGTTATTTTGAGATAGAATGGCATGTGGATGGGGATTTCAACACTACCAAATGCATTTTTCCTTGCACACTCTTTACCCTTGACCATATTGCACATAATCTTAAAAAGTAATAGAAAGATAAACAATGAGACAAATGGTTTAGATGAATACACAGATGCACATACCCATAGGGAATGTGATATACATGTTAGAAAAACCTTATCATGACACAAGAGATAAAGATTGGAATCGCGTTAATCCATTTGCATTAGCAAAGTTTTCTTTTTGCACATTGCATACCTTCATACAATTTTTTTATTAATTATTGAATCTCCATTTAGAGTACATATTTTCCATGAAACTAGTTGGTAATCCATAAAGCTATGAAAACTTTGAAGGAACCTCTTAATTCAATTGGTTTTCATAATGGGAGTTTAACTACAATTATCACGAACTTGTTGAATCCCAACATATTTTGCAATAACTATTTATGATAGGGAAGAGTTCAAGAAACATTTATTAGAACAGGTATAATTACTAGAAATAATAGGTGGAGGGAGCTATGGAAAGACGTATGTATGATCACAATTGATAATGATTCTCTTGTTGATCTTATTAGTATGAAGAACGGAGGTTTGTTAATGCTTAGGTAAGTTAGTAGGCTTAATGAGTCTTACTATCTTTAACAAAGATTCATGTAAATTGTTTCAAAATACGTTAATGGAGTTCATAAACTATTTCATCCTATCCAAAACTTTCTTAATATTTGAAATTACTTGTTCAAAATATTTTTATATAAATATTTTACAAACTTTAAACATATTTTATTTTCACATGGAGTATTTTGTATGCATTCATATGGATCATTGGATATCTTCAATACATAAGGATTGAAATTTCTTTTTTATCCATCACGTATTGGGATAAAATCAAGTAAGAGTGTTCACGTCAAAGTTCTCATGGAGCTATTGAAACGATTATTCAGTTATCATCCTTCTTGGATGCATCAAAAGTTACAGAAGGAAGTGTAAAATGTATTTTCTTTATGACTCTCAAATAATTTCCCAAAATACTTTTATGCCTACTTTAACTAAGAAAGAAAAGAAAGATAATTAATGTAGGTGTTCATTAAGTATCTGATACCTAAGTATTGCCTTTGAAAAGAATTGAGTAATTACTTGAGTTGCAAGGTAGCTAGCACAACTTTACAACTAACTATTTTTACATCTGCCCAAATGTCTAACTTGATTTATTAAAAATTAATCTATCAAATATGAAACTATATTTGTTGATCTACTTAGGAAACAATCATGCTCTTAAATATGAAAATAAATGTGCTTTCATGCATGTGTTGGCATGTTTTTGTTTTCATGCCCTAAACTAATTCAACTAGTTCTTAATCTTGTAATGCATGCAGTTAGTGCATTTATTCACAAACATAATAACTTTGCTTATTATGGAAAGAAACATGCAAGAGCACATGCTTGAGTGCATCAATTACCTTTTTCAACAATAAGGAAGGCTGTGTTGTTCTTGAAAGACATTCTTTTGGAAAAAGAAATGCACAGAAAGTAATTTATTTCAATCCATGAAGTGGAAACAATGAATAATAGATTCAAGCAAGTGCTTGATGAATTTATCAATATGCCTATGCTTGTCTATTTTGCTTTCATTAATTATCATACTTTGAAGGCATATTCCATGCTTAAATCATAATTAGATGCAATATATATGAAAGCAAAATATCAAAGTAAGTATTAAAATCAAACATAAACTTGGAAATACCTAGCTTGGCTAGCTAGCTATGACCTTCCATTGATCCTCAAGAAGAGTCATTCTATGATTTGGAGCTACCTTTGGATCTCCTTAAAGAAAATCCAACCTTCACTTCCATGCTCATATTTCTACCCTCCAAGCATCTCCCAAATTTTCATTGATGGGACCTATGATGATCATTTCCTATAGGGTGGTTGAGGTCCTTCATGATCAAGTTGAAAAATCCCCTTCTTTGAAATATACACTTAATGTTTGAGCTAGTCCTTCTACAATGCTAACATTAGAGAGTCCCTAGATGGGTGCATTGTGATTTTATAGAAGAGCATAATCCTTCTAAGCTTTGATGGGATGAATGAAAGGCTCAAGGTTATCTCTATTTCCTCTCTTGGCAGATCAAAAAGCATAACATAAAACTAGCTCTTGAATTCTCTTATGTGTAGAGAAAAACCCTTCAAACTGGATGTTGGAGTGGAGAGGAAAGAAGGCTTTCGTGTGAGTGCTTATAAGAAATTGAATGGGATTGTAATTATCTCACATAATTAGGATAATGTTTTGAAAATGTCTTTATCTTGTGTGCTTTTGATTTTTTTTTCTTTTGCACCAAGGAGAGATAGAATAGAAGCTCCCCAAACTTCAATCTCATGAAGTACAGGTAGTGGAGAATTATCTTGGGAAAGTCGTGTGCGTGTGGGGTAGGCTCAGAGTGCACAGGTAGGCCAATGGTCACACATTGATCATGTGGTTTGTATTGATCATCAATAGAATGGGATGGTATTCTCGATTGAATGGTGCCATAATCAACACCTTTTCTTCTCTACTACTACTCACAAGAACAAATGAAAAGATGAAGTCCTTAATTGATTGCATCACTAAAATAGGCTCCAAATTCCCAGAATAAGATTACGAGAGAACTTTACAAAGTTCTACAAGTGATCTCAGAGAAGAAGATTATGTTAAACCCACAACCACTTCATGGATGCTATTACCATGTTCACATGGTAGAGAGATGACTCTTCTGCCAACCATATGCCTCGATGTATAGCTATCTCCAAGGGACTGCTTTTCCAATACTATTACCTTTTTTGTTCTATTTTTTTCATCATTATTCTGAAATATACTATAAAACCATGATTTCTTTTGGTAGCAACTCTGAATAAATTTATTTTTAGTGCAAAAATATATAAAACAATAGAGAATATTCTCTCAATACTAGTGGCAACAATAGTGGAGATGGTTCTTGCTCATTCAATTGGCTACTTGGAGTCCCAACACTTAATGGGTTCTTGCAAATGAAAGTTAACGAAATCTACTCTTCTTTCTTCTTTGTCATGGGTAGAGATGCTTCACTATCTAATATACACAGTTTATCCACACAAATTTGTGTAGATCTGCAGACTTCCTCCATGGCAAGCCGTAGGTCAATTTCTAGGTTATTTGCAGATTTCCTTTTACTCCATTTGGACTTTAACCATTCTTCAAAAACAAAAAAATTTCTAGAAGAATTATAAAAAACTCTTCAGACATAAGAGAGGAGGATGCAAACTTCGTATCAAGGGTGCTTCTTAGACCATGATATATAGGAATAATTCAAACACAATTGTGAGACATTTCTTCAAGTGTTAAAAGAGTATCAACAACAAATTTCTGGTCTTGTAAGTGTTTAATTTTCTTGATGAGGTTTTCTATTTTTTGTAACTCTGAGTGTTCTCATTTGCTAATTGATTCTCAAGGTTTTGAATATGAGTGTGATTGTTCATCTCATATTGGTGGGATCATATGGCGTAAGCTTCATATGATCTAGTGATGTTTTCAAATAGAGTAAGCACAAAGGCACATGCACTCATAACAATAGCACATAACACATGTGGATTTCTCCCTCTTCCATGCTAACGAAACACTACAAGGAATACAGGCGTATAGCAATGGTTAAGGCAACAGAATTGCATCGCTATAAAATTGCAACATGCATCATAATTAGCGTCAGGCACGGACTACATTAAACGACAAAGCAAACGACATTTTTTGTGACTTGTGGCACGACGGGGCTGCAACGCTCCCATACAACATCGCTAACACGACTCTTGTAAATAGGGTCACATAAGCGATGCTTTTTTACATCGCATAGGCGATGATTTTTGGCGTTGCATAAGTGATGCTAAAAACATGTCGCTTATGCGAGGATGCGTAGCATCACTTACACGTCGGTCTGTTGACGGACAAAAATTAAAACGTTGGAGGCTCTTCGATCGGAAATTTCATGCATCCAATCAAAGAACTCTCCAACGTTCGCAATTGCGCTGTGCTTACGAGCTAAGGCAAGTATATGTAGAATTGTTGTTTTGCCTAAGCTCTCTCTTATTGTAAACTATTGTATGTACAATTTCTATTCTTTGTATATCATTTGAATTGTGTTATTTTCATTAGATAGCATAGTCAGACTTATTGATCTGCACTTATACACTTATACATGATGAAGATGCACTTTCTCACATATACACATATACACATGCACATACACACACATATATACACACAGATACATGTGCACATACACTTAGACATACACACATATACACATGCATATGCACAAACATTTCTACAACCACATAAAAAGACTTACATGTATGCATTATTGCATATATATATATATATATATATATATATATATATATATATATATATATATATATATATATATATATATATATATATATATATATATATATATATATATATATATACACACATGTTAACATATTCACATGCATGCACATAGATGCAAATGGAAATGCATCCACATACACATGCATGGGGCATACATATACACATGCATATATAGGCATTATACACATATATATGCACATATGTACAAAAACATATACACATGCACATACCTACATATACACATATACATGAGCATACACACATATACACATAGAGTTACACATATACAAGCACATACATATACACAGATATACGCATGCACATGCACATACTCATACACACATATACACTTACACATGCACATGCACATACTCGTACACACATATACACTTACACATGCACATGCACATACATACATATACACACACACATGCACATACATACATATACACACACATACATATACACTTATGTACACACCTATGAATGAATTAAATAATTAAAGTATTAAAACACATATACACATGCACACACACATGCACATGCCTATATATACACATATACATGCACATACACACATATACATGCACATACACACATATACATGCACATACATACATATACATATACATATACGCACACATACACATGCACATGCACATGCACATGCACATGTATATGTGTGCGTATATGTATATACATGCATATACATATAGGCACACATACACATGCACATGCACATACTCATACACACATATACACTCATACATGCACATGCACATACATACATATACACACACATACACATGCACATACATACATATACACACAAATGCATATACACTTAGGTACACACATATGAATGAATTATATAATTAAAGTATTAAAACACATATACACATGCACACACACATGCACATACCTACATATACACATATACATGCACATACAAACATATACACATAGAGTTACACATATACATGCACATACATATACAGACACATACACATGCACATACACATACTCAAACACACATATACACTTACACATGCGCATGCACATACATACATATACACACACATACACATGCACATACCTACATATACACTACATACATATACATTTAGGTACACACATATGAATGAATTATATAATTAAAGTATTAAAACACATGCTTAATATAAACAATAATGACAATCAATAGAACAAAACTCTTCATTACTTAATACCATACACACAATTCAAAACATAACTGAAATGAAAAATATACAGATTATATATATATATATATATATATATATATATATATATATATATATATATATATATATATATCAACGTAAATACATGTAATCCAATGTCATAATCAACTAATATCCTAATCATCATCATGATCATCATCATCAACAGCAATATCATGATCATCCTCATCTTCCTCATCCTCATCGTCATGATCACTCTGTGACGATCCAGATCCTCCCTCCTATGTCTGTCTCTCCACCTCATCCATATTTGTCTCTCCATAATACTCCTGTATTACATATAACAAACATAAATAAATAAAACAATTAAACCATTCATAAAAATAAAATAATTATATAAAATTTAAAAATACTCACAAAGGCATCAAGATGATCTTGCATATACTCGCTCAAACGTCGATATCCAAAATGTGTAGCATACTCGATCTCATGTTTCGTAGGATATCGGCCATAATCCTTCTATTGCATTGGAACAAATAAAAAAGATTAGTTGCTTGCATTTTAACTAAATATAAAAAATATACTCACAATAACACATATACTTACAAATGTAGCTACAAAACCATTATGGCCCATTTGGCCTAGGCGTGATGTGTGGGCCGACTCCACTCTCTTCTTTGTAGCACCCTGTTTAAAAAAAAAAATAAGAATCCTGAAGACATAGCTGTCTACGGAAAAATTGCCATGTCTCAGGTGGTATGTTAGCTCGCCTCTTATTTTTTTCCACCATACAATATCTCCTGTTAATTTAATCTCAAATGGAAAAAAAATATTAGAATACACACACATACACATACACATACATACCCACATACACATATACATGCAAACATATACGCATACATATATGGATACATATACACATATACATACATATAACATAAACACACATATACATATCCATATATATACGTACACACAGATGCATGCATATACACTCATTCATACAAAATACATGCATTTATTGCACAATAATGTGTAGTTGTGTATATGTGAATATGTGTGTATGTGTAAATGTGTATATGTGAATATGTGTGTATGTGTAAATATGTACATGTGATTTTTTTGTGTATGTAGATGGAGCTCCACCACCATCTCCTCATCGTGCAACGAATTTATACTGTAAGTATATCAAACATTTAAATGTAAATATATTTGATGGATACATAACTTGTATTTTTTTTGTTTCTTATTATGTGCAGATTCTGATCAATCAGACGGTACTCCACTACCTCCTACCCATGTAACAACTTCACATGTATCCTCCGATAGGAATTATGATGAATTTTACTATCAAGAGCATATTATATGTTGGTGTAATGCTTGTTATGGCACGTATCGAAGACCACGGAATGGAATGTATTGAACATGAGGCAGAGTATGGTACTTTTGAGCGTGTACAAATGTGAAAATGCTTGGGTATGTATTTTCTATATATATTAATGTCATTATTTTATTTAAAAACCATATATAAAATCAAATTACTGTTGATATATAGGAATACTTGCTCGATGATGATGATGATGATGATAATTTTTCTCATAATGTTAATATACCTTGTACACGTCATGGAATTGTTGTTCATCAATTACAAGTAGAGGTATCTAGAAATCCTCTACATCCTGGTTTAGAGAATGAAACGGCTTGAGATTATCCATTGCCAGCTCGTGATTGTTCTTTAGTACAAACATATGATAGAAGAAGATATGGAGGATGGAATAGAGGACCGCTATCTTTAGATGGAGAGGTTTTCAACTTTTAGGGTAATCGCTATATGATTGCTCCATCCGCTATTACTAATGTTGGTCGTGGTCTCTTTATTGTAGAGGATTTGTATGTGCCTCCGAACTCTGAAGTCACTCTTATGTCATTTTGTGGTCCTATATATGGATGGGGAGATTGGCATCGACTTTCATCTTATGCTCAAAGCATGAGTACTTATGGAATATGCTTGAAGGCAACATCCCTTACTAATAGAGAGATTTTACTAATTATGGATGGCGTAGACCTCCAAGAGCACCTTTTAGCTAGAGAGAATAAAAATTTTCTATCCATATTTAATACGTTATATACTTAATTTTATATTTAAAGTTTACTTTTTATTCATTTATGGAATACTAATGAATTTTATTTATATGTGTAGATTCCACGCATGATGTTGATGATATTCCTCCACAGCATTCACAATTACTAGTAAGACCTCATTTATCAGAAGCTTCCATGAGGAGGCTACGCAAAACTAATCCTGTGCAATATGCAAAGTTGGAAGATCTATATTCACAAGACAATAAAGTACAAGATTTGTGTGACAATGATGAAGATGATGGCATGGCAGATTTTATTGAGGATTGGTATCAAAATGATAGTGAGAGCATTGATTCTAAAAATGAGAAATATCTTCAAGAGGTATGTCTAAAGCATGTATATGAAGGAAGTCATTTGACACGACTAAGTACGAGCTTACTTATTCTCAACCTTCGAAATCGTTTTGGATGGGAAAATGTATCTGTTTCGACACTATTAAGGTATAATTTTTAATTTTCTATCTATTTATATATATGCATATATATATATATATATATATATATATATATATATATATATATATATATATATATATATATATATATATATATATATATATATATATATACATGCAGGTTTTTATTCTTACTTTAGATAAGGTAAGAACAAGAACTTGAATTAAATGGGAACTTTTTGTCAGTGCATCTTTTAAAACTATTAATGCATCTTTCAAAATATTCATGAAAAATTTTATTGTTTGGATGGCAGGATACGATTGTTTGTTTTAGAGGATATGAAGTATGTAGCTTTATTGAATGATATGTCGATTCTATCATATGTTCAGTTTGAAAGTGTGAGAAGCCTATTTATAATTGCTATTCAAAGAATTTGGCACTGTTTATAGGCCACAGAATGGTCACCTGGATGAATCACATGCACAGAGGTTACTCAAGATAGAGCAATCTGATTATGAGGGACTAGTGCCAGCAAGATTCCTAGGGTATGCACTAAACCTCTTGCATGACAATGATGAGCACACCACAAAAATCCTACTAGCACTTGTCCCTTATAATCAGGTTGCTCTATCTTGAGTAACCTCTGTGCATGGGATTCATCCAGGTCACCATCGTATGGCTTATAAACAGTGCCAAATTCTTTGAATAATAATTATAAACCTGCTTCTCAGACTTTCAAACTGAACATATTATAGAAACGACAAATCATTCAATGAAGGTACATACTTCATATCCTCCAAAACAAACAATCATATCCTGCCATCCAAAACAATAAAATTTTTCGTGAGTATTTTGAAAGATGCACATAAGCATACATATATATATATATATATAATTATATGCATATATATATATATATATATATATATATATATATATATATATATATATATATATATATATATATATATATATATATATATATATATATATATATATATATATATATATATATATATATATATACATATGTGTGTGTGTGTGTATGTATATTTATTTATTTACTTTTTTTAATATATCTTTTTTTGATAAACTTACAGGTTATTATCTGAAAAGTTTTTACCAAGTCAGAATATTCTTCCTACCTCACATGATGAAATGAAGAAGATAATCAACAATCTTGGTATAGATTATCAATGTATACATGTATGTCCTAACGATTGTATGTTATATAGAGGTGAATATGCACACTGTTTCACATGTCCCAAATGTCAATCTCCTCGATATAAGGGCGAAGAAGGTAAATTCCCAAAAAAGGTATTGAGACATTTTCCATTGGCTCCACGGATTAGACATATGTTTCAAAGCCCCGAATTATCAAAGCTTTTGACTTGGGGACATGATCACAAAAGTATTGATGGAATAATCAGAATTCCTCATGATAGTCTTGCTTTTCAGCATATTGATTCTATATGGCCTGAATTTGCACAAAATCCACAGAATCTAAAGTTATGAGTTGCATTAGATGGGGTTAATCCATCCTCCATGAAATCTAATAAATGGTCAACATGGCCAGTGGTAGTCATAAACAACAATCTTCTGCCATATCTTAGCATTAAAAAGGAACATTTAATGCTTTCACTTTTAATCCCAGGCAAAAGACAAGTTAAAGATATGAATATATATCTTGCTTCTCTCATTGTCGATCTTCAAGAGTTATGGAGAGGTATTAATATCATTGATGTATCGAAAAGCATTAATGAAAGACATATTACGGTTCGTGGTATTGTGGCTTGGACTATTCATGATCTTCCAGGATATGGTGTTTGTTCAGGTATTGATGTAATTTTTTTATTCAATATGCATGTAAATAAATATGATTTAATCTAATTACATTTTTATCATTTTCCATGATGCAGGAATATCTACTAAGGGTTATAAAGCTTGTCCATATTGTGGTGATTGGTTGAGATCAATCTATAGTAAGAATCTCAACAAAAATATTTATCTTCGATATCGATGATTCTTGCCTGATAATCATCCATTAAGATGTAAAAGAGAAGCGATACATTTTAATGGAAAGCTTGAAACAGGTCAGTGTCCAAAACTTGTGATGCCTATGGATTGGTATAAAAAATGGACAGATGGACCTCTAATAGATCCAGAATCAGAAATCTTCAGTGATGATCGAGATAATGAGTATGTGAATGGAGGTAAAGGAAAATTGGCACTCGCAGAGAACATATCAATATGGTATTCTTTGGAGTATTGGAAAGAGTTAAAAGTATGTCATCTTCTTGATCCTATGCATATATTCAAAAATATTGGTTATTCACTATGGCAACATCTTTTTGGACTAAAAGATACCACAACATCAAGGAATGATTTGGAATATCAAAAATCAAAACCGGATTTATGGGTCGAGCGATTTATCGGAATATTAAAAGGTTATGTGCGACAAAGAGTGAAACCAGAAGAATCTGTCGCAAAGGGTTGAATGCTTGAAGAGTGCATGTATTACGTTAGTGAGTACCTTGAAAGAGTTCATGAAGAAGCTCCACGTGCATGGACCAACGAGTCTTCTTCAAAAATAACAGATGAGGTATTATCAGGTAAGGGGGTTCTATTCTTATTTACATTTCAAGGAAAAAATGATGTTTCTACTATTGTAGCATATAATAGCGAATGCATGCAAGCATTCCTTAGCGAGTACGAGGAACTCCAAAATCTCTGAAGTAAAAGGCGAAAAAACAAAAGATTTAGAGGTAATCTCAATAATAATGAGATTACAGATATATCTTCTTTCATGGATTGACTATATAGTCGTTTGCAATGCGCCAACGCAAATAATGAAGAAATCTCAGATGAGCAAAGAAACTTAATGATAGGTTATGAATGAAAGGTAATTTTATTAAAATAATATTTTAGTTTTTTCATATATGTATGTTAGTTTATATTTACTAATTGAATTTATTTTGTAGGCTCGAATGTTCACTAATATGTGCGCTTTTGGACAGCATATTAGAATCAAAGCCATTGATTCTTTACGTAAAACAAAGGATTCTAGTATTGTTGCTTCTTTCAAGAAACTATCACGTGCTAGCTAAAAACACACGAACCTTATACATAGCGAACTTGGTTACGTAGGAACTATTGTTGATATCTATGAAAAATTTCATTTCGTACCTTCAAACATGTAGAAAAAATTTTATATTTTTTTGATAGAGTTAGTTTTTTTTAAAGCACGTAATAATGGGTTTTTGTTGTTATTGTATGTTTGTGTGTGTGTATATGTGTGTGTGTGTATGTGTATGTGTCTGTGTATGTGTTGCTATGCATCTTTGAGTGTGTATATGTTTATGTGTGTGTATGTGTCTATGTGTGTGTATGTGTCTACGTGTGTATGTGTATGCATGTATGTATGCATATGTGTGTATGTGTGTGTATGTGTGTATGCATTATGTATGTATATGTGTGTGTATGCATTATGTATGTGTATGTAAGCATGTGCATTATGTATGCATGTAAGTATGTATGTATGCATATGCATTATGTATGCATATGTGTGTATGTGTGTGTATGCATTATGTATGCATATGTGTGTGTGTATGCATTATGTATGTGTATGTAAGCATGTGCATTATGTATGCATGTAAGTATGTATGTATGCATATGCATATGCATATGCATATGTATGCATGTATGTGTATGTGTGTATATGTCTCTCTATGTGTGTGTATATGTGTCTGTATGTGTGTATGCGTGTGTGTGTATGCATCATTATGTATGTGTCTATGTGTGTATGTGTGTGTGTCTATGTGTATGTGTGTATCTATGAGTATGTATGTGTTTATGTGTGTGTATGTGTCTATGTGTGTATGTATCGATGCATGTGCATTATGTATGCATGTAAGTATGTATGTACATTCTATGCATATGCATATGCATTATGTATGTGTATATGTGTGTATGTCTCTATATGTGTGTGTATGCATATATGTGTGTGTATGTGTGTATGTGCGTGTATATGTGTTTGTATGTGTGTATGCATGTGTATGTGTGTGCATGCATGTGTATGTGTGTATGTGTCTTTGTGTGTATGTGTCTTTGTGTGTATGTGTGTGTGTATATGTGTGTGTATGTGTGGGTGTCTATGTGTATGTGTGTGTACCTATGAGTGTGTATGTGTTTATGCATGTGTATGTGTCTATGTGTGTGTATGTGTCTATGTGTGTATGTGTATGCATGTATGTATGCATATGTATGTGTATGCATGTGTATGTGTGTGTATGCGTCATTATGTGTGTGTATGCATTATTATGTGTGTATGTATCTATGTGTGTATGTGTTTTGTGTATATGTGTGTGTGTATGTGTGTGTGTCTATGTGTATGTGTCGCTACACGTCTATGAGTGTGTATGTGTTTGTGTGTGTGTATGTGTCTATGTGTGTGTATGTGTCTATGTGTGTATGTGTATGCATGTATGTATGCATAGGTGTGTGTATGTGTGTGTATGCATTATGTATGCATGTGTGTGTATGCAATATGTATGTGTATGCATGCATGTAAGTATTTATGTATGCATATGCATATGCATTATGTATGCATATGTATACATGTATGTGCATGTGTGTGTATGTCTCTCTATGTGTGTGTGTATGCATATATATGTGTGTATGTGTGTGTGTGTATATGTGTGTGTATGTGTGTATGCATGTGTATGTGTGTATGTGTCTATGTGTGTATTTGTGTGTGTATATGTGTGTGTATGTGTGTGCACGTCTATGTGTATGTGTGTGTGTCTATGAGTGTGCATCTGTTTATATGTGTGTATGTGTCTATGTGTGTGTATGTGTCTATGTGTGTATGTTTATGCATGTATGTATGCATATGTGTGTGTACGTGTGTATGGATTATGTATGCATATGTGTGTGTATGCATTATCTATGTGCATTATGTATGCATGTGCATTATGTATGCATGTGCATTATGTATGCATGTGCATTATGTATGCATGTGCATTATGTATGCATATGCATTATGTATGTGTATGTATGCATGTCCATTATGTATGCATATGTGTGTGTATGCATGTAAGTATGTATGTATGTATGCATATGCATATGCATTATGTATGCATATGTGTGTGTATGCATGTAAGTATGTATGTATGTACACATATGCATATGCATTATGTATGCATGTATGTGTATGTGTGTGCATGCCTCTCTATGTGTGTATGTATGCATATATGCATTTGTATGTGTGTATGTGTGTGTATGTGTGTGTATATGTGTGTGTATGTGTGTATGTGTGTGTATATGTGTGTGTATGTGTGTATGCATGTGTATGTGCATGAATGCATCATTATGTGTGTATGTGTCTATGTGTGTATGTGTGTGTGTATATGTGTGTGTATGTATGTGCACGTCTATGTGTATGTGTGTGTCTATGAGTGTGTATGTGTTTATATTCACTTGTAAGTATGCCATCAATAATAATTTTGATGTGCTTGGCACTGAGTAAAACAATGGAAAACCCTTTTTTGCCAATGATTAAAAGCTTCTATCTTAATTGCACTCTCAGATGGTACAAAATAAACTTTGGCATTCATTGCATCAAAAGCCTAGTGCCTTTTCTACATCATGCAAAGTAAACATTCATATCCATTGCATTCTAGAAGTTTGAGTTTCTACGAAAGTAAACCTTGAAATATAAGCTCAAAACAATGGATTGGTAGAGTCCAATTTAGACCTACGATGGGCATGCACTAAAGGAAGCCATTTTTGAAAGGGAGCAACAATTGAGCTCAAGGATCTGTAGGGTTTGTGTTTTCGCATCTTTTCGATAAAATCTGTATGCTTTGAATTGATGGCAAGGTAGGAAGGAACAAACAAATATTTACACCTTCAAGGCTAACTAGTTTATAGAAATGTAAAAAAAAAACTCACATCTTTCAATACCACCACAAGGGTACCTCATTTATCTTAATGTATAATAATGGATGTAAGAGAAAGCATATAAAATTTTGGATCAGATATAAATTCCTTAAACTAAGCCATCTCAATACATCCCGAACAAGATATGCACATAAGGGAATGGGTAGTATATGGAATGCTAGAAGATGAACAATTTCTACCCCTCACCCGTGTATTTTGTCTTCCCAATTCTAAACTACCTTATTTGTGGGAAAGCCAACTTGCATATTGGATGAACATCGAATTGGGGCACTAAAAGCATTTTTAAAGAAAGTGTGTTACGTGAGTTCCCAATTGTGGGATAAAGGGTAGGAGTGACTAACCTAAGTCGGGAGGTCAGCCAAACGATAGCGCGTTGGTGCAATAGTAAGAGAATATTCCGTGGTACATTCCATATCTATAATCAATTTTGATCGAATATCCATGAAATCCTTGAATGAAAATCTACCCTAATCGAGAACTTTCGTTAGCGTGGAAGACGTAGAAATCCACATGTGTTAGGTGCTATTGTTATGAGTGCATGTGCGTTTATGCTTACTCTATTTGAAAACATCACTAGAACACATGAAACTTAGGGCATAGCGTCTCACAAATATGAATCAATTAGGATGGGACAACACTCTGAGTTAGAAAAGATAGAAAACCCCATCAAGAAAATCAAACACTTACAAGACCAACAATTTGTTGTTGAAAATCTCATAACACTTGAAGCAATGTGTCACAACTATGCTTGAATTCTTCCTACAAAATAACATGGTCTAAGAACTACGCTTGATATGAAGGTTGCATCCTCCTCTCTTATCTCCCAAGAGTTTTTTACAATTCTTCTAGAAGATTTTCTTTTGAAGAACGGTGAAGGTTCAAACAACGCAACATTTTTAGGAAATGCAAAGGTCAAAGGTTCATTTGGTTGTACAAAGAATAAGCCAAAGAAGAAGAAGTTTGCTCAAATCGCTTTCTATTCTAAATATAAGGGTCACGGTATTAAGGGTTTTAAGAAGAAGCAAGCTGACGAGAGAAAGCTTCCCCTGCTTTGTGGGATTTGGGGGGTCCCGTGAGCACTAGTCCCCTTCTATTGTACCTTTGTTTCTTAATTTAATTCAAGTCCGGGAGAGTAGGCTATTGCCGAACTTCCTTTATATTAAAAAAATAATATTATCAAATCCAAATGGAGTAAACGGAAATCTGCAAATAAGCTAGAAATTGACCTACGGGTTGGCATGGAGGAAGTATGCAGATCTACACAAACTTGTGTGGATAAACTGTGTATATTAGATAGTGAAGCATCTCTACACGTGTCAAAGAAGTTTGGGAAGCTTCTATCCTCCCTCTCCTTGGTGCTAAAGAAAACAAAAATCAAAAGTGCACAAGATATACATATTTTTAAAACATTATCCTAATTATGTGAGATAATTATAATCCCATTTGACTCCTTATAAGCACTCACACGAAAGCCTTCTTTGTTCTGCACTCCAACATCCAAATCGAACACTCTTTCTCTCCACATAAGAGATTTCGAAAGTTAGTTTTATGTTATGCTTTTTTATCTGCCAAGAGAGGAAAGAGAGATGACCTTGAGCCTTTCATTCATCCCATCAAAGCATAGAAGGATTATCCTCTTCTATAAAATCACAATGCACCCATCTAGGGACTCTCTAATGCCACCATTGTAGAAGGTCGAATTCAAATATCAAGTGGATATTTCAAAGAAGAGGATCTTTCAACTTCATAGTGAAGGACCTCAACCACCCTACGGGAAATGATCATCATAGACCCCATCAATGATAATTTGGGAGATGCTTGGAGGGTAAAGATATGAGCATGGAAGTGAAGGTTGTATTTTCTTTAAGGAGATCCAAAGGTAGCTCCAAATCATAATATGACCCCTCTCGAGGAAAATTCATCAATCACTTGCTTGAATCTATTATTCATTGTTTCCACTTCATGGATTGAATAAATGACTTTTTGTGCGTTTCTCCTTCCAAAACAATGTTTTTCATGAGCAACAGAAGCTTCCTTATTTTTGAAAAAGGTAATTGATGCACTCAAGTATGTGCACTTGCATGTTTTTATTTTCCATAAGAAGAAAAGTAAGTATGTTTGCGAATAGATGCATTAAGTGCATGCATTACAAGGTGAAGAACTACTTGAACTAGTTTAAGGCATATTTAAGAGCATGATTGTTTGCGAATAGATGCATTAAGTGCATGCATTACAAGGTGAAGAACTACTTGAACACAAACATGCCAACACATGCATGAAAGGACATTTATTTGCATATTTAAGAGCATGATTGTTTGATATTAGATAAACAAGTATACTTTCATATTTGATAGCTTAATTTTTAATAAATCAAGTTAGACATTTGGGAAGATGTAAAGATTGTTAGTTGTAAAGTTATGCTAGCTGTCTCGCAACTCAAGTAATTAGTCAATTCTTTTCCAAAGCAATGCTTAGGTATCAGATACTTAAGGAAGACTTACATTAAGTATCTTTGATGTCTTGCTTAGTAAAAGTAGGCACAAATAGAAAATCAAGTAGTCAACTATTTTGTCATTTTGATGGACAAGAAAAAATGACTACTTGCAAACTTATAAGGTTTATGATAACTCTAAAAAGATGATAACTCTAAAAAGGATGATAACTTAATAAAAGTTTCACTAGCTCCATGAGCACTTTGAAGTGAACACTCTTACTTGATTCCATCCCACTTCGTGGTGGATATCAAAGAAATGTCAATCCTTTTGTATTGAAGATATCCAATGGTCCATATTAATGCATACAAAATACTGCATGTGAAACTAAAATATGTTGAAATTTTGTAAAATATTTATAAAACAATATTTTTCAACAAGTAATTTGAAAGATTTATAAACTTTTAGATAGGTGAAATACGTTTTGAACTCCATTAATGTATTTTGAAACAAGTTACATGGATTTTTGTTAAAGTTAGTAAGACTCATTAAGCCTACCAACTTATCTAAGCATTAACCAACATCCTTATTTCTTACTAATAAGATCAACATTAGAATCATTATCAATTTTGATCATGCATAAATCTTTCCATAGCTCCCTGCACCTATTATTTTTAGTGATTATACCTCTTCTACTAAATGTTTCTTGACTTGTTCCCTATCATAAATACTTGTTGGAAAATATATTGGGATTCAACAAGTTCATGGTAAGTAGAGTTACACTCCGATTATGAAAACCAATTGAATTAAGAGGTTCCTCCAAAGCTTTCATAGCCTTATGGATTATCTACTAGTTTGATGGAAAATATGTATTCTATATGGAAGTTGAATAATGTATCGAAACATTTCATGAAGGCATGCAATGTGGAAAAGGAAAACTTTGCTAATGCAAATGGATTGATGGGATTCCAATCTTTATCTAATTTGTCATGATCTGGTTTCTCCAACCTGTATATCCCATTCCCTAGAATTATGTGCATCTATGTATTCATCGAAACCATATGTACTCATTTGTTATCCTTTTATTACTTTTCAAGATTATGTGCAATATGGACATGGATAAAGAGTAGATGCACCTTGTTTGCAAGGAAAAATGTTGGTAGTCTTTAAATCCGCATCCAAATGCCCGTCTATATCAAAATAACCCAAATTTACTAAATTGCATTTTCCACCATGAATTTTAGAAGCTATTGTGAACACACCCATGAACTTTTTGCAACCCCTTTAGGTGTTTCTGTGGAAAGGATTTTTCTGGCCTCTTTATGCAATGGGTAGCACATTCAATATCAAACATATCCAAATTATTAGTAAAAACGTCTCCATGTGACAGAAACAATCCAAGGATTTTTGTAATATGATGCACACAAAATTTCAAATGATAATGAGAGAATGGATAAATGAAAGTGTATTTTTTTTGGTAACATATTTAATTAGGTTCATTGGATTTGATCCTTTCTTTGAGTCTCTTTTGAGGTTACAAAACCATACGTAGTTTGTAGGTGAAAGCACACCTACTATATGATCACTATTTTTAAATACCAATTCCTACAGATATATCTATTTGACACAAGAATTTTTCTTTGTAGAAGTTAGAATCTAAAGTTCTAATTATGAGGAACTTTCTAATCAAGAATACAATTGGTCCCTTGAGTATGGCTGATACGGAAAGCAATTTACTTAGTGCCTTTAGAAACCATGTCATGAAGTGCCCTTATAAAGTCTTTATGGATAATTACAAAGAGTTATTTAGGAAGTTTCCCAATGTAGTTTGCAATACAAGAGCCACCTCCATGAGATGATTTATGGCTGCAAATTGTTCAATTTCACTCACCTCCTATAGAAAATCTTGAGAATAGTATTTACATGAGACAATAAGAATGAATGACATCAATTGAAAATACTTACATTTTGGAATATATCTTCATGTTCTCCTCTCTTCTTCTATGTTCAATGATTGGACTAGGTACCTTTGGCTCAACGATCCTTTAATCCATATTATTCAATTCTTCTTCATTGATTTGTTGATGTTCACTTCTAAATATGCCATCACAAATAATTTTAATGTCTCTCGCATTGAGTAGAGCAATGGAAAACCATTCTTCTCCAATGATTCAAAGCTTATTTCTAAATTTCACTCTCACATGGTACAAAATAAGCTTTGGCATTCATTGTATCAAAAGCCTAATGCCTTTCCACCTTCATGTAAAGTAAACATTCTTGTCCATTGAATTCTAGGAGTTCAGTTTCTACAAAAATAAACCTTGAAATATAAGCAAAAAAATGGATTGGTAGAGTGCAATTTAGACCTACAAATCTAGATAGTGTAAATTTCATAGGATTATGTATTTCCATTACCATCTTACACTTCAAATATTATGGAACAAAATCTAGTTGAGGCCACTCTAAACTAAGAAAAGAACTACATTTAATAATCTCTAAGCTTCCATAACCATCATCCATAGAAAACAAATGTATTCTTATGTGCAAAAGAATATCCTTTCATGAATAAGTTTAGCAAGAGATACATCTCGAAAAATTAATGTCCATTTATTTTTATGTAACAAAGAAAAACATAGTAGGATCACTTAATAACATATTTGACATAATAAAACCTTCAAAATAGTGTTCAAATTTGTTAATATAAATGACATCTAGTTCGATTGAAAATTTGCAACTTCATGGGTAACACAAGGAAGACATGTGAGAGAATAACAACCATCCCACCATTGCATTGATGCTTGAAGACCAAGAGCTTCACTTCCATGAAGATTCAAAACACAATCTTGAACATGATGAGGACCATATCCAAATGATTGCATGTACACCTATGCACCTTTGCAAAACTCTTATGATAGCCAACTTCCTTCCATTGTTTTGATGTTGTGGAACATCATTGTGTTACATGCAACCTTTACAAAAACCTTATGGTAGTCAAATTGCTTGCATTCTTTTGATGTGGTCGCATGTAATTGTCTGGTAATTCATCATTTCATCACCTACAACTTGTGAAGGTTTTTATGTGATCCCAATTTTTTATAGTTTTTTGTTGACATTGGGTGAGAATAATGAGAGAAGAAATAGAGCTTTTGTGGTATGGTAAAGAGGAAATATAGCAGAAACTAATGATGTTCAGGGTTTTGGGTATGAAAATGAGAGAATAAGGAGGGAACGCAAATTTATTTAAGTTACTCTTTCATGGTCGAGGTCTACTCCCCCAAGCTTTAACGTTGAAATTGGAACTGTACAAGGAAAGGCATTTATTGAAGTGTTTCAACGGTGTTGCACCATAGTGCGCACTCCTTCTCGAGAGCTCCACGACGATATGCTCTGATTAGAAAACCGAGCTCCTGAAGCCGCACACAGTACTCCGCGCAGAGACTGTAGAATACGCAGAAAACACAGTCACCGGAGGCACGAAGACAGACTTCTTAGGTCTTACAAATGCGGTCGAACTTGCAGTCCATGACTGACCAGGCCACTATATGTTTTATTAAAGAAAATATACAAAGAAGTTTCCGGTGGCCATTTGGCCTTTCACATGGACACTAACGATAACAATTTCCCACTAAAGGCCAATATGGCTAGAGTAACTATGGGAGAAAAATAAAGAATGATAAAGGATACCTGAGTGTAAGTATACAAACTATACCTCCCACCTGATGGGCATGTTACACAGTATACAAGTGACTGCGTAAGATCAAGAATCACGTAACCCCCATCAAGTGACAACAATGTTGAAAGCTATCATGTGGTAGAGCTTTAGTCAAACCATCTGTAGCATTATCTCGAGTGTGAACCTTCTCAAGAATAATGCTCTCAGTGGCTAAGCAATCTCTAATGAAGTGATACCTCACCTCAATGTGCTTGGTCTTTGCATGATAGACCGGATTCTTAGCCAAAGCAATGGCACTCTGACTATCACTCAGCAAGTGAGGTACATGCTGAGGTAAACCCATATCACAAGCAAGACGAGAGAGCCACAATGCTTTCTTACATGCCTCACTTGCTACAACATACTCTGCTTCCGTGGTAGAAAGAGCTGTACATTCTTGAAGACGAGATCTCCAAGAGATAGCACCTCCAGCAAAATGAAAAATGTACCTTGATGTAGACTTATGATTGTCCTTAGTGCCACTCAGATATCTCAAAATCATTTTGATCGCTTCCCAATGTTTCTTGCCAGGATTAGACATATATTTGCTCGCAACTCCCACTGCAAATGCAATGTCTGGCCTTGTAGCTACCATAGCATACATGAGACTACCAACAGCAGACTGATAGGGAATTTTGGTCATGAATTCCTTTTCCTCATCTGATTTGGGGCAGTCATCCTTGCTCAATTTCACATATGTGGGTAAAGGTGTACTCAATGCCTTTCCACCCTGCATATTGAATCGGTGAAGTACTTTGGATATGTACTCACTTTGAGACAAGTATATGCATCTTTTACTCCTATCACGAGTAATGCGCATGCCAAGAATATGTTTGGCATCCCCCAAATCCTTCATATCAAATGTCTGACTCAACTTCCTTTTGAGAAGTGACAAATCATAAGAGGACTTCCCAGCAATCAACATATCATCGACGTAAAGTATCAAGCATATCAAGCTGCCATCAGAACATCTCTTTGTGTAGAGACAATGATCCTCATTGCTCAGAGAATAGCCTTGGGACTTCATAAAAGCATCAAACTTTTGGTACCATTGTCTAGGAGACTGTTTAAGTCCATACAAGCTCTTCTTGGGCTTACAAACTAGACTTTCCTTGCCAGGAACTACATAACCCTCTGGTTGTTCCATATAGATCTCATCTGTAAGATCTCCATGCAAGAAAGCTGTTTTCACATCCATTTGGACTAGCTCTAAGTCCTCCACTGCAACGAATCCAAGAAACATGCGCAAATATTCATCTTGACCACTGGAGAGAAGATTTCCTCAAAATCAACACCATGTTGTTGCTTAAAACCCTTTGCAACAAGTCGTGCTTTATATTTTGGAGAAGCACTATCTGATGTGAATTTCAGCTTATATACCCATTTACATGGTAAAGCTTTCCTGCCCTTTGGGAAAGGTACTAAGTCCCAAGTACCATTCTTGTGAATAGAATCCAACTCACTCTTCATGGCATGCTCCCACTTGACATGATCCTCTGTCTGCATAGCCTCTTTGTAGCAAGAAGGCTCACCGGCATCTGTTAGCATAACAATATCTAAACCTGGAACATATCTATCAGGTGGATATGAGACACGTGCAGAACCTCTCAATGGTTGCTGAACAGGAACATGTGCAGACTGATCTGAATGGACATTCTCTTGAACATCCCTATGTGCAATATTTTTATGCATGCTAACCGGAGGGCTAATATCCTCAAACACTAGTCTTCTCACTTCAACCTCCTTAATGGGTTGTTTATGCATCTTAGACTCATTATAAAATGACATTACTACTTCTGATCACTGACCATGTTTCAGGATCCCATAAGCGATATCCAAATTGTCCTTCTCGACCATATCCAAGAAAAATGCATTTCTTTGACTTATGGTCCAACTTTTGTCTAAGATTCTTGGGTATATGAGCATATGCTTCACACCCAAAAACTCGAAGATGATCATAATATGGCGGTTTCCCTTTCCATAACTCTTGTGCCACTTTCAGACCTTTTGGAGTACTAGGTGAAAGGTTAATCACATGAACTGCAGTCAATACTGCTTCTGCCCAAAAACCTTGTGAGAGGTTTGCATGATGCAACATAGAGACTACTCTATCTTGAATAGTTCTATTTATCCTCTCAGCTACACCATTATGTACTGGGGTATAAGGAGTTGTAAACTCTCTACGAATCCCTCTAGACTGACAAAAAAGGCTGAATTCATGTGAGGTATACTCACCCCCATTATCTCAACCTAAAGCCTTAAGCTTAGTTCCTTTTTCAGTCTCAACTGAAGCAAGCCATTTTCTGAAAGTAGGGAATACATCATCCTTTGATTTGATAGGATATACCCAGACTTTTCTAGTAGCATCATCTATGAAAGTGAGAAAGTAAAGAGAACCACCTAAGGACCTAGTGGGCATAGGACCCCACACATCTGTATGAACAAGATCTAAAGGCTGAATTGAAGAGTCAATGTGCGTTCTATGCACATTTCTGGTTTGCTTTCCATATTGACAATGCTCAGAAAATGAAAAATCAGAGAAGGATAACACAGGTAAGTAGCCAGAACGAGAAAGATTTTCCATTCCACTACGAGATATATGGCCCAAACGACCATGCCAAATACAAGCCATAGGTTGTTGAGTAACAGCTAACAAGTGTGCTTTATGTGATACAAATAAAGGATAAAGTGAGCCAACTTTGCTTCCTTTTGCAATAACCATATTGCCCTTTGATATACGAAAGGACTGAGCATAGAAGACCACCTTGTAACCAAGGTCATCAAGTTGACCAACTGACATCAAACTGCGTGATAACTGAGGTACATGGCGTACATTATGCATAGTAAATTTTGAACCATCAATGAACTGCACAACCACATCTCCAATCCCTACAACATCACACTGGTAAGAGTCACCAAGTCTCACGGTACCAAGAGACTTTGCTGCATAATTAGAGAACCATTCTCTATGTGGTATCACATGGAAAGAAGCACCAGAATCTAGCAGCCAAGTGTGGGGAAGAGAATCAGCCATAAGTGCCTCAGATTGCACAATACTATCAAGTGTCAACACATCACCATCATCAGAAATAGCATTAATTTCTTCAATCTTCACAATCAAAGTAGATGGTGCAGGTAACTATTTAACATGCCCATCAACATTCTGTCCTTTACCTTTAGCATTCTTTAATGCATAACAGTCTTTCTTCATGTGTCCTTTCTTATGACAATAATGGCATTCGATATCCCTCTTCCTTGATTTACTTCTACTCTTATTCCGTTGACCATTCTTTTCCTTGTTCTTGCTCCTGCCACGTTGTTGACTCTTTCCTTGGTAAGAATCACGAACATTATATGCATCTCCACTCTGAGTGCCAACCATAGATTTTCTACGAATCTCCTCACTCAAGAGTGCTCAACATATGTCATCATAGACGAGTTTACCACCAGGTGCATTGTTGCTAATAGCCGTGCAAAACGTATCCCATGATGATGGCAGGGTGCATAACAACAATACTGCTTTCATTTTATTATCCATATCCATTTTCTGAGCCTGTAGCTGGGACAATATAGCGTCAACCTCATTTAGATGAGCAGCAACACTATTTGTGTCCTTCATACGAAGGTCATATAATTTTCTCATGAGATACACTTTATTTGATGCCGTCTCTTTTTCATATGTATTGCATAACTTCTTCCAAAGCTCCTCTGCACTTTCACAATCTAATACTGTAAAGTAAACATTATCTGCCAAGTGCACGCGAATGGTAGACCTGACCATTTCATCTAAATCATCCCAATCATCTTCATCCATGTCAGCAGGCTTCTTTGAAATCCCATTTACTGGCTTCCATTTTCGGATCTCAAAATGGTCTTTGCCCTGCAAGTTATAGCTCCTCCTCGGAACACTAGCAGTAGACCCTGATCCACCGGATGTGCCTAAGACCTCTGATGCCATGATTGTAGAGAACTGAATAGAATGATAATGGAGCTAGAAGAGTCCAAACACCAACAAATAAGTGTATCAAGGAGTAAATTGACCATTGTATAGTTGACTAAACTAGAAATCTGGAAAAATTTTGCCAGAGTATCCTCTGCAAAATTAGCATATGACCAGTGTCAAAGTATCATAAAACTGCAAGTACTGACATGTCTACCTGCATAGTGAATCACTGACTCCACTGCATATAATCACTTACCCAATAGAAGCCAACTAGGCTTATCGAGCACCTATGAACAACTATCATACATCTCCTATGGCGAGGCTGGGTAAGTCTTCCACCTGCATCATCGAAGAGTTCTGACATCTGGGTGTCTCCCAGTTAAGAAAAACCTCACCACGACCCTCTTTATCAAAACATAAAAGGCTTTATGCAAAGAACGTAATCGCTATATCAATGACCACATGGACGTACATAAGCGGTATCCATAGAAGCGTACATGGTGTGTATGTGCTCAATATATGCAGTAAAATGACACTAAAAGGCTGAATACACAACCCAAAAACTAGCCAATAACACCTGCAAGTGTCTGTCAACTCTGATGTTTTAGGCTTTAAAAACCTGCATAAATTTGTAGTGACTGCTCCCACCAAAACTGAAAACCCCTCGAGAAACCTGTAGTTTTACGAGTGTGGCTGAAAAGACAGCCCCAAAGGTTGATATTTATTGTCTGAGAAGTACAAGGAACACTCTTCTTGATGTTCTTGGTCCTGTGTGGAGAGAACTATGTGCGAAAGTACTCCGAAATGGCTCCAAAAAACACCCCAAAATTGCTTCAGAAATAGGCTTTGAAAGCAAAAAATGAAGCTTTGAGGGACCAAAACTTGTTCAAGGTAATGTCAACCTTAGTCTTTCCCCTTCTTCAAACACCACAAGAGTGTAGCTTAGTGGCAAGAGATTGCCACGGTTAAGCGAACTCTGGGTGGAACCATACTGGGATGGGTGACCTCCCGGGAAGTACCGGGAACCTCTATATTCCTTGATCGTTGAGGTCCTCCCTCGCGTGCAGCCAACGACGCCAACGGTGACTTCGGTGACTCCGATGACAAGGTATGCCACGGTCTATGCCTTGGTCGCCGCCTTAGTCGTAAGCCTAGGAGAAAGCCTACGGGGGGGGGGGGTACTCGCTTCGTTGTCACAAAAGGAACAAAGCTTTTGCCTCGAACTGCTCTGATACCAGTGAAGTGTTTCAACGGCGTTGCACCACAGTGCACACTCTTTCTCGAGAGCTCGAGGACGATATGCTCCGATTAGAAAACCGAGGTCCTGAGGCCGCACATAGTACTCCACGTAGAGACTGTAGAATACGCAGAACACACAGTACACAGGAGGCACGAAGACAGACTTCTTAGGTCTTACAAATGCAATCGAACTTGCAGTCTGTGACTGACCAGGCCACTATATGTTTTATTAAAGAACATATACAAAGAAGTGTCCGGTGGCCATTTGGCCTTTCACATGGACACTAACGGTAACATTAATCATGCACAAATTGTGAATTTGAAGTTAGAAAATAGCTTTTCTGAGCCTAAAAAGTGATAGAGGGATCATTTAATATCATTAAAAGGAGTTCTACAAACTTATAAAAAAAAGAACTTTGGGACCCAACTTGATTACAAGAGTGCTCGTCTCTTGAAATGACAATCTTGAACCTCTCAAAATGTTGTTCCATATTCCCTCTTCAACCTTCATATTTATAAGGTAGGCTATACCCACCACACTCTTCTAACTAATCACCCCTGAGTCTAAAAGGCCAATGCATACTTAATTGTTTTCCTAATATGATACACATTCCATTTCCATTTTCTTGCTTCTTCATAAAACAACCAAACCAGGCACTTGAACTTAATGGTTCTAAATTTTGCATACCACATTTCTTCTTGTCTCTGGCGTTCAATGTGCTTTCAATGTCAACCTTTCCAATATTTGACCAGGATGTGAAAGAGTAGGAGTTTTTAACTTGACCTTAGTTTGATTTATGAGCTTGACACTATTTTGAGAACAATTGGCCTTAAACAAGATAGATGATTAGATATGTGACTTGAGAAAGTGCATTCCAAGGGACCTTTTCACATAGATAGTTAATTCATTACTAGACCTTTATTTCTTTTTAAATGAAAACGCCATTTGGAATAGAGAGTATTTGATACAAGTCTTAGGAGCAATGGTTAGAAAGCATGAATATTTTAATGGCAAAAATATATCAAATGTTTTTTGTATATATGACCTTAAACTAAAACTATATGGCATTCCTATTGTTATGATGTTGTTTCACTTTGGTAGATAAAATACACTTGGAATCAAATCTAGAAGAAGTCTCCCTTCAAGAAAAAATATAATGTTGGGATGATTTAAGAAGTTACTAAAAGACGAATATATTCTTCATGGCTTTTCCTATCCTGCTATTTGATCATTCAGACAAAGGCGAGCCTCATGAAATAAGGGTTCCTTGGCAATAGATTTGTTGTGTGGGTTTGAAGAGTGATTACGTAAATTGGATGGGGCTGAGAAACATATGTTATCACATGATAAAGTAGAGGTATGTGTCCAAAGTGTAGAGGGGAACAAATTGAAGGAGGTCTTATTGACACCAAATCCAAAAATTTTGAGTTGCAGAAATAAAGAAACTAGAATAAACACAAACCACTCAAAATCCAAAAGAGTCTCGATGCATTATATGATCCTTAATTATGATTATTCAAGCTAAAAAAGATGTTCATATGAACATATGCGAAAGAAATAAATATAAATTAAAAAAAAAATTCTGATTGAGATGGAGGATTTATTACAAACATCTCACAAAGGATCTTCTTCTACATTGGATAGATTTAAGGAAAATATTATATTGCATCATGTAAAGCTTGTGAGTTGCACTCATATGTAATGTATTCATATGGTTTGAGCCCCAAATTTCCTCTTAGGATGCTAACTGGGAGATGGATTTAGTTTTGATTCCTTTAGGTATTCAGAACATGTGGTGTATTATACTTTCATGAGATGATTTGAATAAACATGTTGAAGGTTGCACATTGTAAAATAAATAAATTACTAAGTTTTATGAAATCTTGGTGGAATATGTTATATGCACAATTGGATGTGTGGAAAAGATTGTGGAAGATTGAGGAGAACTAGATGGTGAAGAATCAAAGGAATTTTTTGCGCATGATGAGACTCATTTAGTTCCTTCAATGAGTTACAATCCAAAGGAAAATGGGAAAACTGAATAAGGACATCTTCCTATCATCAAGGCATTAGCAAATATTTGTGAAGGTAAAATTTGTTAATATTTGTATTGTCTTCCATTTGCTTGTTGGGAAGATTGTATGACATGCAGTCGCATTGGAACTCTCAAAAGTATTTATTTGCTATTGAATCACATTTTCGCTCTTGGATCTTGTTTCCTTGGTAGAATGAGTTGTGTCATGATAGGTTTGAAGCATGCCGATTGAATAAAATAATATATTTGGATGAGCTGCATGATTTGAGAACAAAGCAAACACAAGTTGAAGATTGGGTGTTTGTTTATGATAGCACTTTTGATATGCAATATGATGCATGGAAGATTTATTGAAGCCATGGTTTGATCATAGAACATATAGTATGTCATACGCTCTAAAGAAACTTGATTCTACTCTCTTTAAGGTTCCTTTTGCATGGAAGTAGAAAAGAACCAGATGAAGATGACTATGCTATTGAAGAACATCCGAAAGAGGAAGAGACTATTGAACAAGAACGTGAAGATTGAGGAGAACTAGATGCTCAAGAAGCAAGGGACTTTTTTTCGAATGATCAGATTCATTTGGATTTCTGAATGAGTTATAATTCAAAGGAAAACGGGAAAACTGAACAAGGACATTTTAGCATCATCAAGGCAATAGCAAATATTTGTGAAGATAACATGTTTTAATATTTGTATTTTCTTTAATTTGCTTGTTGGGAAGATTGTGTGACATTCACTCGCACTAGAACTTTCATGCCTATTAACTTAAGTGTATTTTTCAAAAGTCTTTGTTTGCTATTGAAGCCATGATTTCATCCTGACATGGCACATAGAGTATTTCATATGCTCTAGAGAAACTTGATTCTACTCTCCTTAAGATTCCTTTTGCATGGATGCACAAGAAAAAAGAGATGAACACGACTATGATATGGAAGAAGATCAAAAAGAGGAAGAGAGTATTGGACAAGAAAGTGAAGATGAGCGTGTTTGATAGATCACTTGAAAAGCCTCTTTAGTTTTGCACCCATTTGAGCTTAACCGTATCTCAAACTATGCATGTTTTAATATGTAATTCCACAAGAGATTGGTTTCCCATAGATTATCCACGTCAGATTGTGCATCAAACAAGATGTCACTAGCATAGATGAGAGTAAGAATTGGGTTTTGAATGAATAAGCTTCGTCATCAAAAGCCACTTACCTTTCATTTTGTGTCAGGTTGTTTTACGTGTGATCATGATGATGCTGACCTCAAGATATGGATAGGAGAAAGAGAAGCATATATGTTATGTGTATAATGATACTATACTGGGCGACAGCAGCTGCTCTGTATGACAACCCTTTGGCAAGAAAAGTAAAGGGTGACATAAAATCAAAGTAATAAGGAGAACGGCATACTTTTAATGATTCATGAGTGCACAAGAAGGAGACCTTCGAAGCGGGGATGGGGATATGAAATTATGGCGAGGGCGAGAGAGAATACGAAGGGAGTCAGTGACGACATGACATTATTTAGGTTCCTCCATTGCTACACTCCCATATTTTGAATAACAGCAGAGGCTGGAATTCCTCCTCCGTCGCAGCGAAGGCACAGAGAAATTGCGATTACGAACGTGATGCCGCTCAGACGACGGAGGAAACAACGTTGAAGCTTTGGAACGTGATGCTGCCGTCGACTTTCACTTTCGAACTTGATGCTGCTCAGAAACAATAGCTGTGTGCCGCGAGAGAGTCTTCCTCTTATCAGAAGGATAGCTCGATTTCTCAAGAGGCTGGTCTGCTCTCTCAGCATGTTTAACCTCCTGAGATAATCGAGCTCTTCTTCTGAGAAATCGAGGTACGAAAACTTGTTGCAGACCAGGTATGAAAACTTCTGAGCATATACGCATCTTGCATAATCTCCTTGATCTCTGTTCCGCTCTCTATACATCTATATCACACTCAGACTATGATAGGAAACTCCGCCGACGGACTCATAGATTACCAAATCCTTCCACTACCATGCCGCCACCAGTGTTCAATCCCACATAGTTTTGGTTGCGTCTCTTCTGAAAGGAAAAGGAACGTGTCAACCACCACCATAGCTTGCCCCGCCACGCCAGGTTAGGTTGATCTGCATCTGCATACTCGTATGAAAATTCACTTAAAATGTGACACGGAGTGATACTCCTATAAGCTGCATTTCACAGAGAGCGACGGCTTTCAGACAAGGGCGCAGCTCTGCATATGCCAGTGCAGAGTACATTTTACCTCCATGTAACATGATGAGAAATGTTAATAAGATGTGAGTTTTGACCAAAATAAACAATCTAGTGTTTGAAAGAAAGAAAGAGAAACAAAAAACACTTCTGCATTCCTTGTAACATCGATGACACACCATTAAGTTTTTAAACGTATCTAGACAAATCGTTTTATACCCAATTAGACTTATTTAATATGACTATGTATGCCAAAGATAGCCACTATGTTCTACACTAGTGATCCAAGAAAATTTTAAAGAGATCCACAAAGGTGTAGAAATAATCATTTATTATGACGACGTTCAAAGCATTTTGTGCCGATTTTATGGCAAGCTGGGAAGGAACAAACAAACATTTACACCTACACGGCCAACTCCTTTATAGAAACGCACGAATACACAAGATAACTTGTATGAGGTAAGTGCCCTAACTACCTGAAAAGACAAATACACAGGAAGACTTGGAGATTAATATTTTGGGCAGTTTGGGTTTTCCATTCTCAAAGAGATAGAGCGAAAAAGAGATAGAGCAAAAGGAGAAAGAGATAGAGCGAGAAAGGATAGGTGAAATTTGTATGCTTTGAATTGATACCAAGGTAGGAAGGAACAAACAGATATTTACACCTACAAGGCTAACTCGTTTATAGAAACGTACGAACGTTTTTCACATCGTTCAATACCACCACAAGGGTACTTCATCTATCTAGATGTATAATAATGGACGTAAGAGAAAGCATATAAATTTTTGGATAACACATAAACTCTTCAAACTAAGCCATCTCAATACATCCAGAACAAGATATGCACATAAGGGAACGGGCAGTATATGGAATGCTAGAAGATGAACAATTTATACCCCCACGAGTGTATTTTGTCTTCCCAATCGTGAACTACCTTATTTTTGTGAATGCCAACTTGCATATTGGATGAAGATCAAATTGAAGCACTATAAGCATTTTTAAAGAAAGGGTGTTAGGAGAGTCCCCAATCGTGGGGTGAAGGGTAGGAATGAGCAACTTAAGTTGGTAGGTCATAGAAGAGCTAGCATGCCCCTTGGTCAGCCAAGCGATAGCATGTTGGTGCTAGTAAGAGAATATTTCATGGTATATTCCATATCTAGAGTCCATTTTGATGGAATATCCATGAAATCCTTTAATGAGAATGTATCCTAATCGAGATCTTTCTTTAGCATGGAAGAGGTAGAAATCCACATGTGTTATGTGTTATTGTTATGAGTGCATGTGCGTTTGTGCTTACTCTATTTGAAAACATCACTAGATCACATGAAGCTTAGACCATATCGTCTCACCAATATGAGACCAACAATCACACTCATACTCAAAATCTTGAGAATCAATTAAGAAATGAGAATCAATCCCTTTCTCATGGTGTCCTGAAGCTGAGAAAGCATTTTTTGAACTAAAATTGAGGTTATGTACCACCCCAGTTTTAAGTCTTCTTAACTGGTCATTGGAGTTTCATGTGCATACAGATGCCAGTCTTCATTCTGTTGGTACAGTACTAGCTCAACCATCATCACACAAGGTTGATGGACCTATCTCCTATGATAGTAGAATACTCACCAAGACGGAAAGGAACTATAGTATGGCCGAAAGGGAAGGTTTGGCTATTGTATTTGCTCTTCAAAAGTTTCGGCATTACCTTCTCGGTGTACATTTTATAGTCATATCTGACTATCAGCCCTTGAAGTACTTGATAAACAAGCCTGGAGTAGCTGGAAGGGTTTGGAGATGGTTACTCTTATTTCAAGAATTCAACTTTCATATTCATATTAAGCCAGGAAGAGAGCACTACATGGCAAATCAAGTATCCAGGACCGCAATGAGTGAGAAGGCAACAAGTATTAATGATGAATTGGTGGATAGTAATCTCTTCCTAGTAGCAACTAAGGCTGATTGGTATGATGGAATTCTCAATTTTCTCACTACTCAAAAACTCCTAGAGCATTTTACACCTATAGAAAAGAGAAGGTTACTCCTTAAAACAAAATCCTACTCACTTATAAATGGGAGTTTATATAGATATTATCAAGATGATATCTTGAGGAAGTGTGTTTATCCTGAGGAGGTAAACCTTTTGCTTGGGGCAGCACACATTGAAGGGCATCTAAAAGGGGAAGAATTGGCTCACAAAACTATCCACAAAGGACTATGGTAGCCTCATATCTACAAGGATGCGATCAAGTTTGCTAAAGAATGCCACATTTGCCAGAGATGTGCTCCTACACCAACGAGATTGAATTTCCAACCATTACTCATATCTACACGCTCGCTCCCATTTGAACGACGGGGTCTTGATTTCATAGGACCAATTCATACCACTGGTCAACCTAGGGATAGGAAGTATGTTTTGATGGCCACATGTTATGCAACTAAATGGATAGAGGCTAAAGCTATTGTGGACAGCACGGCTTTAACAGTAGCTAAGTATTTGTATAAACGTATTTTCTCAAGATTTGGTTGCCCACTAGAAATCACTAGTAATAGGGACACGCATTCTGTGAATCAATTGCTCCAATTTATATTTGACAAGTACAAGGTCTTCCATAAAAAGTCTTGTGCCTACTATCCAAGGGCAAATGGCCAAGCAGAAAGCTCCAATAAGAATTTGATTGTGTTGCAGCACAAATTATCTTTTTATCATCAAAGCTTTTGGTCACAAACATTGATCGATGCGATTTGGGCTTTCAGAACTACAAAGAGGGGAACCACTAGCGAGAGTCCATTTCACTTATTATATGGAAAAGAGGCATTAGCACAATTGGAATTTATTATCAAAAAATAAATTGGAGCCAAAACCATTGGAATTGAACCTCCAATTAGGAGACTAGTGGCATTAGAAGAATACAGAGAAGGAGCGATGCAAAAACTTCAGGTAACACAAGAAGAGCGCAAAAGATTGCACAATAGGTATCTTAGGACCAATGAAGTATAGGATGGATCCTTGGTTTTGGTGCATCAGATCCCAGCAGTTTCAACCAAATTGGCACTCAAATGGATAGGACCATACAGGGTGGTAAAGGTGTTACCAGATGGAGCAGTACATTTGGAGGTTTTGCAAGGTAAGAGGATACCCCTGGTCCATATCTCCAGGGTGAAGAATTACCTGCATTAAGGCAAGGTGGAAGAACATCCAGTGTACATACCACATTTCATTTAGTGTTTGCAATTTATTTGGTCTATTCAAATAAGCGAATGAAGGAGAAGTTGCACTGGGATGGTGTAAAACCTTAATGTGGGGGTTTATAGTGTGCACAATCCCCCTCTCTTTCTCTCACTCTCCTCCCACAGCTCCCTCCCTGCAGCCCCCTCATCTCTCCTCCTGCCATGCCCTCTCCCTCTCTCTTGCCGTTTGTCTCTCTATATCTCTCTCTCTCTCACACACACTCTCTCTCTCTCTCTCTCTCTCTCTCTCTCTCTCTCTCTCTCTCTCTCTTTCTTTCTCTCTCTCTCTCTCTCTCAACGATACAGGAAAGAAAGTGAATTTTTCTCGTAACTTCTTTAATTAGATTCATTGGATTTGATCCTTTCTTTGAGTCTCTTTTGAAGCTACACAATCATACGTAGAGTGTAAGTCAAAACAAACCTACTATATCATCCCTATTTTTAAACCCGAAATACTATAGATATATGTATTTGACACGAATTTTTGTGTATAAGTTAGAACCTAAAGTTGTACTTATGAGGAACTTTCTAATCAAGAACAGGATTGGTCCCTTGAGTATGAATGACAAGCAAAGCAATCTGCTTAATGCCTTTAGAAACCATGTCATGAAGTGCCCTTGACGAATACAGTCTTTATGGATAATTACAAAGAGTTGTTTAGGAAGTTTCCCAATGTAGTTTGCAATACAAGAGCCAACTCCATGAGATAATTTATCTTGTGTGCTCTTGGCTTCAAACTGTTCAATTTCACTCACCTCCTATAGAAAATCTTGAGGATAGGATCTACATGAGGATATCAGAATGAATGACATCAATTGAAAATACTTACATGTTTAGAATCTATCTTCATCTTCTCCTCTCTCCTTCTATGCTCAATGATTAGACTAGGAACCTTTGACTCTAAGATCCTTTCTTTTATATTATTGAATTCTTTTTTACTGGTTTGTTGATATTCACTTGTAAGTATGCCATCAAAAATAATTTCAATGTGTATAGCACTGAGTAAAGGAATGGAAAACCCTTTTTCTCCAATGATTGAAAGCCCCTATCTTAATTGCGCTCTCACATGGTACAAAATAAACTTTGGTATTCATTGCATCAAAAACCTAATGCCTTTTCGACATCATGCAAAGTAAACATTCCTATCCATTGAATTCTAGGAGTTTGAGTTTCTACAAAAGTAAACCTTGAAATATAAGCGCAAAGAAATGGATTGGTAGAGTCCAATTTAGACCTACGATGTGCATGCACTAAAGGAAGGTATTTTTGAAAGGGACCAACAATTGAGCTCAAGGATCTCTAGGGTTCGTGTCTGCTCATCTTTTCGATAAAATTTGTATGCTTTGAATTGATGGCAAGGTAGGAAGGTACAAACAGATATTTACACCTTCAAGGCTAACTCGTTTATAGAAATGTACGATTTTTTTTCACAGCTTTCAATACCAGCACAAGGGTACTTCATTTATCTACATGTATAATAATGGATGTAAGAGAAAGCATATAAAATTTTGGATCAGATATAAATTCCTCAAACCATCTCAATAAATCCCAAACAAGATATGCACATAAGGGAACGGGTAGTATATTGAATGCTAGAAGATGAACAATTTCTACCCCTCACGTGTGTATTTTGTCTTCCCAATCCTAAACTACCTTATTTGTGGGAATCCCAACTTGCATATTGGATGAAGATTGAATTGGAGCACTAAAAGATTTAAGGAAAGTGGGTTACGAGAGTTCCCATTTGTGGGATAAAGGGTTGGAGTGACGAGCCTAAGTCTGGAGGTCATAGGAGGGCTAGCATGCCCCTTGGTCAGCCAAGCGACAACGTATAGGTACAATAGTAAGAGAATATTCCATGGTATATTCCATATCTATAATCAATTTTGATGGAATATCCATGAAATCCTTGAATGAAAATCTATCCTAATTGAGATCTTTCTTTCGTCTCGAAGAGCTAGAAATCCACATGTGCTATGTGCGATTGTTATGAGTGCATGTGCGTTTGTGCTTACTCTATTTGAAAACATCACTAGATCACATGAAGCTTAGGGCCTATCGTCTCACTAATATGAGACCAAGAATCACACTCAAACTCAAAATCTTGAGAATCAATTAGGATGTGATAACACTCTAAGTTAGAAAAGATAGAAAACCTCATTATGAAAATTAAGCACTTACAAGACCAGCAATTTGTTGTTGAAAATCTCATAACACTTGAAGAAATGTCTGACAAGTGTGCTTCAATTCTTCCTACAAAATATCATGGTCTAAGAAGTACCCTTGATATGAAGGTTGCATCCTCCTCTCTTATCTCCGAAGTGTTTTTACAATTCTTTTAGAAGTTTTTTTTTTTTGAAGAACGGTCAAGGTTCAAACAACACAACATTTTTAGGAAATGCAAAGGGCAAAGTTTCATTTGGTTGTTCAAAGAATAAGCCAAAGAAGAAGAAGTTTGCTGAAATCTCTTTCAATTCTAAATATAAGGGTCACGGTATTAAGGGTTTTAAAAAGAAGCAAGCTGACAAGAGAAATAATATTATCAAATCCAAATGGAGTAAACAGAAATCTGCAAATAAGCTAGAAATTGACCTATGGGTCTTGTTACAAGGCCGACGGAGCGAGACAACCGCAACCGCAGAAGAAGGACAAATAAGAATTTTGGCTGAAATGATGGAGATACAGGAAATTACGCAAGAGTCGGTAAATGAAGGATGCGAAAGCGATAAAAAGTAGGATGAAGAAGAAGAGAAAGAGAGAACGTTCGCCGCCCCGCTAGACTGGTGCGGGCAGAGATTACTACGTGAGACACAGAGAAAGAGAGAGAACGTCCTGGAGTGATAGTTAACAGGAATTTATTCGAGAGAAACAGAGAGTTAGATACGTCAAGAGAAAGTAAGAGTTCAACGGTTGTGTCACGATTGTACTTTGTAAGTGCATAAGCATTGAGTACTTCTTGAGAAGAAAAGATTAATTGATATCGGTAGTTTTTTCGGAAGGAGTCTCTGTTCTGTTGAGTACTGTAGCGAGTAGGGTTAATCACATCGCGAACTGAAGTATTTGGAAATTGCAAATATCGCATTTATTCTGTTGTCTGTTATAGTGAATCAATTTGGGAGATTGCGAGCATCATATTTTAAGACTATGTATGAGATATTGATGAGTACATTGAGTTCTGTTCCATTCTATTCGTATTTAACTATTCTGCGATTCTCTTGGTTGAACCGATTTCCATTCGGTAGTCTTGTATTGTGAGTCTATTTGATGATTAGTTATATACGATTCTGGATCTTTTCTGTCGTGAGATTGTGTGTTTGTCGTCCTGCGTGAGACTGTGTAAGGTCAAAGTTAAACATCTACGTTTAATATCTTTTCGGTTAAGTGACCAGATTCGAAACAATAGTCTGCGTTCACTGATAATTCGATAAGATCTGTATGTGGACAGAAGTATTGGTAAGTTTATCAATTGCGGTAGGAATTTGTGACTTGAGTCAGTATACGAAAAGTTTGGTGTAATCCCGATTATAGTTGTCTGTATTCGGTGTACTTACCTGACACATGGAATCATCACATTGAGAAGTATTCAATTACTGAAAAGTGTGTATTCTAGTAGTTATAAGTCACAGCAGGACCACTGCTTCAATTCCATAGCAGATTCAGTCTGAAAGTCCTAATACTCACCGTGCCAAAGAGTGGTCAGTATTCAGACTCACCCACTGTGCTAAGACGTGAGGGAGTATTTATGACTGTGTGAAGAATTGGGAAAATAGTACAGGGCCTCTGTTTAACAGACCCCTACCACTCCCAAGAACCCGAGGACCCGATGATACTCTTCCGAAAGTTGGATAGAAGTATTATCGTTTAACAGTCTCCATGGAGGAAGTATGCAGATCTACACAAACTTGTGTGGATAAAGAGTGTATATTAGATAGTGAAGCATCTCTGCACGTGACAAAGAAGTTTGGGGAGCTTCTATGCTCCCTCTCCTTGGTGCTAAAGAAAACAAAAAATCAAAAGTGCACAAGATATACATATTTTTAAAACATTATCCTAATTATGTGTTGGAGATAGATGTCTACGAGACCACGCAAACAGCACAAGGAAGAAGAAGAGGCTTTGAGCTCAAACATAGAATACTAAATGTATTACTAGAGAATGTACAAAGATAAGTAGCCCATTAGGGCAATAGGCGTATATACAAGCCGGGGGAAAAAAACCTCCTAAAGAGGGAAAAAACTGCCCCGGCGGTCCTAGTGTGTTCACACACATCACTACCTAAATATATCAACAAATCCCCCCCTCGGAGTGATGCGGTGAACAAAGAGTTGGCACTCATGTATAAGGAAGTGGCAAGCTATGTGGAAATCATTCCACAAAAGGAAGTAAGCCCAAAGCTTTGCGGAAAGCTTCAGACTTCTCCCTAGGTAGAGCCTTCATGAAAAGTTCTGCAATGTTCTCCTGCGTGGGCACATATTCCAAGCCGATCTCCCCACCAGAGAACCTCTCCCTGACATAATGATAATGCACCTCAATGTGCTTAGTGCGAGCATGGAACACAAGGTTACTCGCAACTGCCAATGCACTCTGACTATCAGTGAAGATGGTGGTAACAGAAGACTAACCAACACCCAAATCAACCATAAGGTGTCTAAGCCACACACACTCAACACTAGCTGTGAAAGCTGGCCTATACTCAGCCTCACAACTGGAAGTGGCCATAGTAGGCTGCTTCTTGCTCAAACAAGATATACATGAGCTACCAAGCATGAAGCAAAAGCCACTAGTGGACACATGAGTGTCATAGCAACCAGCCCAATCAAAGTAAGAAAAAGCATGCAAATCTGGTGGTAGTGATCCCCCCTTCTGATAACACAACCCAAGTAGCCGAGTACCACTCAAGTAGCGAAAGATGCGCTTAACCGCCTGTGAATGCTTGACTCCTGGGCAATGCATGAATCTGCTCATCTATGAGACAGCAGACTGAATATTTGGCCGAGTAATGCATAAGAAAATCAAGCATACAATAGCCTACTGATAGAGAACAACATCAAATGCATCTCCAGCATCATGAAGACTCAATCATAAACCTATCTCCATAGGAATGGAAATAGGCTTATAGTCTTCAAGGCCAAAACGCTGCAATAATGTGTCAATATATTTCGTTTGACACAAAGCCATTCCACCATCAACTTGCATAAATTGAATGCCCAAACAGTGATGCAAATGCCGCAAATCAGACATCTCTAATTAGGCATGCAAATCAGCCTTAAAATCAGCAATATGCTTCTCAATAGGACCAGTGAGCAGCATATCGTCAACATAGAAAACAATGATCAGAACCACATCATTAGCACGCTTAACATATAAGGTGCTTTCAGTTGGACTGCTCTCAAAACCATGTGCAATTAGATAGGCATGTATCTTGTCATACCAAACACGTGGTGCTTGCTTTAAACCATATAATGCCTTCTTTAACCTGCACACTTGGTTTTCATGTTCTTTCTGCACAAAGCCACGAGGCTGAATAACATACACTTCTTCATGCAAGTCACCATTTAGAAATGTTGTTTTAATATCCAATTGAAGTACATCCCAACCATGGTGGGCTCCAAGTGCACAAATGCTCCGAACAGTAGTCATACAACATGTAGGTGCAAAGATCTCATCAAAATCAATGCTTCTTTCCTGTGCATAACCCTTTGCAGTAAGCCTAGCTTTATACCTGTCAACTGTACCATCAGATTTACGCTTCAACTTGTATATCCACTTAGTGCCAATGGCCTTCTTGCGAGGAGGCAAGTCACATAAAGACCAAGTACCATTCTTGATTATTGCATCATATTCAGATTGCATAGCAGCCGTCCAATTTTTTGAATTTTGTGCTTCATCAAATGAGACAGGCTCATTCTCATCACAAAGACTAGATGCAGCTAAAGCATAGCAATCTGATGCAAAAGAGGCACTATGAGAGCCTGATCGAGTACGATATGACAAACGTGCATCTAATTTGTTGTCATGCAAGGTCTGCACCAGCCATTTTCGCATAGTTCTTACCTACTCAATATCAATTCTTTTATCAATAAGTGCATCTTGTAAATCTGCATCAGAAATGGAATGATCTGCATCATCACATGAAACCTGCAAAGGCGGAGAAATTGCCTCATTAGGACCACCACTAGACTGTCCACCTGTAAAAAGAGGCATCAAAGTATCATACATTTCTTTGGAGCTACACATATCTCCTTAGTACATGAAAGCAATGGCTGAATAGCATCTTCCATAAAAATAACATCACAGCTAACTAGAATGTGTTTAGTCTGTGGATGATACAGACGATAGCCTTTACTTTCAAAACTATACCCAACAAAAACACATTTTACGACTTTATCATCCAATTTTCTGCAATGTTGTTCAGGCACTAATGCATATGCCAAACAACCACAAGCACGCAGATGAGCAACATATGGCTTTAGTGGGACACCTATTCAGTACATATGCTGCACCAATGACATCCTCAAGCCAAAAACTATGAGGTAAAGCTGGACTGTTGACCATACACCTCGCCATCTTCATGAGAGACGTGTTCTTTCGTTCAGCAACTCCATTTTGTTGAGGTGTATACAACACTGTACACTGGTGTTTTATCCCATGTTCAGCCAAAATTGCATTAAAATCAGAAGACATAGATTCCCCCCCCCCTTGATCAGAATAGAGGGTGCCCATTTTACATGCTGACAGATTTTCAACCAAAACCAAAAACTGTTTGAAGCACATGAACACTTGAGACTTTGCCTTCAATGGATATACCCATGCATTCCTAGAAAAATCATCAATGAAAGTCATGAAGTAAAGATAATTTCCAAAAGAGGGTGTTTGCATAGGACCACATGCATCACTATGTACAAGCTGCAATTTCTGCATAGCCCAAGCTGAACCATCTTTGGGAAAGGATGAATGCTGCATTTTGCACAAAATAGAGCCTTCACACACATGTTTTCCAGGTGCCTCAAGTTCGGGCAACGAGGACACCATTTCAGATTTCTACAGGCGTAGCAAGCTTCAAAAAATTCAGATGACCAAAGCATGCATGCCAAAGCTTTGCATCTAACATAGCCTGAGAATCATTTACTGCACATGCCAAATCATTTACAGATCTTTCAATTTCTATGAGCTTATACAGCCTACGACATTAAATGGCAGAAGAAATTATCACATCGCCATTTGACAGATCATGAACTGTACACCTGTCATCAACAAATTTCACAACCAAGCCAATCTTGGCTAATGCAGAAACTCATAACAGGTTCTTTTTGATCCCTCGCACAAATAAAGCATCTAACAAAGTGAAAGAGGATAAGAGGAGTTGTTGGCACATGTAACAGTATTCCCTGTAGGGGTAGGCTCGAGTGAAGAGAAGAAACTGCACTGCGAGGTAATATATTTGGTCGACCCATTGTCAAAAATACCAAACATCTGAGTCTACTGCAGACATGCACTGCTCATGAGAAGATGGATCAAAACTGCAAACAGAAGTAAACGCCCATTCTTCTTCCTGCAGAAGATTTGTAGACTCTGTTTTTGGTGTAGATGCCTCTACAACAACGATTCCAGCCTCTTTCTTCTTTGCCTCTTTAGCAGGTAGTTTTTGACAATTCTTTATGATATGATCATTCCCTTTACAGTACATACAAAACAATTTCTGCTTTTTTGATTTCTTCTCATCTTTATCTTCCTTCTTTGAATATGCAGAATTAGCAAATTTGTGCTTACTAGTTGAAGAGCTCCATTTTCCTTTCCCCCTCTTGACTAGCTAGGAAAGCTTGATCTACAACTCGCATAATGGACCTGTTTTGCCTGGACTGATCTTTCTCCAACAGAACACAGACTAACTCCTTAAATGATAAGTGAGCTATCTGGTATAACCTCATCAGTAAAAATGAATTGTTCCTTCAAGTCCTTTACAAAGCTATCAATGCAGGTGCCTAGGCATCTCTGCCATACAGCGAATCTGCTCTGCAGTAGGTGCAACAGAAACAACATCACGAACAAGAATCTGTAGAATATCATCTTTGACACCATCTTCATCACCTCCAACACCTGTATTTGCAGTACGTGTAGTGAGAGGTGTAACAGGATGTCTTTCAACACCCTACACAATGTTCCATACTCCTTTTGCAAGCAATACATGTTGCATCGTATAAGCCAATAATGGGTAGTTGGTACACTACAACTTATCCTCAACAGCCAACATACGGAATACATCACTGCTTTCAGCCATGGCCGGTGACTAAAATACCTTGATGCTGAAAATTAACAGTATCTCAAAAAGTTGAATAGAACTACCCAGATGAGTTTTGCTAGACTTGTAGCAAACTTCGAGACGCTTAAACTGGCGAACAAAAATTGGTATATACCTTTGGCACAAAGAGACAAAATAGCCTACACAAGCGTTGCGATAATGCGTTTAGAGGCCGAAACAAGCTCAGATCACAATTTTGGCACCACATAGCGAAGCTGTTTTGATATTTGAAATAGCCTGTGTATGCTCACAAAATTTCTTGCGAATCTAAGACTACAAATGGAGGAGTGTCGACGGCTCCCTAGATGAAGCGACGACCTGCTCTGATACCAATTGTTGGAGATAGATGTCTGTGGAAGCACACGAACAACATAAGGAAGAAGAAGAAGCTTGGAGCACAAACACACAATACTGAATGTATTACTAGAGAATGTACAAAGATAAGTACCCCATTAGGGCAATAGGCGTATATACAAGCCAGGGGAAAAAAACCTCCTAAAGAGGGAAAAAAGTGCCCCGGTGGTCCTAGTGTGTTCGCACACATCACTACCTAAATATATCAACATTATGTGAGATAATTATACTCCCATTCAACTTCTTATAAGCACTCACACAAAATCCTTCTTTGTTCCCCAGTCCAACATCCAAATCGAACGGTTTTCCTCTGCACATAAGAGATTTCGAAATCTAGTTTTATGTTATGCTTCTTGATCTATCAAGAGAGGAAAGAGATATGACCTTGAGCCTTTCATTCATCCCATCAAAGCATAGAAGGATTATCCTCTTCTATAAAATCACAATGCAACCATCTAGGGATTGTCTAATGTCACCATTGTAGAAGGTCGAATTCAAACATCAAGTGGAGATTTCAAATAAGAGGATCTTTTAACTTCATAGTGAAGGACCTCAACCACCATATGAGAAATGATCATCATAGACCCCATCAATAATAATTTGGGAGATTCTTGGACCGTAAAGATATTAGCATGGAAGTGAAGGTTGGATTTTCTTTAAGGAGATCCAAAGGTAGCTTCAAATCATAGAATGACCCTTCTTGAGGAAAATTCATCAAGCACTTGCTTGAATCTATTATTCATTGTTTCCACTTCAAAATAAATGACTTTCTGTGCATTTCTCCTTCCAAAACAATGTTTTTCATGAACAACACAAGCTTCCTTATTTTTGGAAAAGGTAATTGATGCACTCAAGCATGTGCACTTGCATGTTTTAATTTAAATAAGAAGCAAAGTTAGTATGTTTTTGAATAGATGCATTAAGTGCATGCATTACAAGGTCAAGAACTACTTGAATTAGTTTAGGGCATGAAAACAAAACCATGCCAACACATGCATGAAAGCACATTTATTTGCATATTAAAGAGCATGATTATTTGCTAAGTAGATAAACAAATATAATTTTATATTTGATAGATTAATTTTTAATAAATCAAGTTAGACATTTGGGAAGATGTAAACATAGTTAGTTGTAAAGTTATGCTACCTGACTTGGAACTCAAGTAATTACTCAATTCTTTTCCAAAGCAATACTTAGGTATCGGATACTTATGGAAGACTTACATTAAGTATCTTTGATGTCTTGCTTAGTAAAAGTAGGTACAAATAGAAAATCAAGTATTCAACTTTTGTTTCATTTTGATGCACAAGAAAAAACGACTACTTGCAAACTTATAAGGTTTATGATAACTCTAAAAAGGATGATAACTTAACAAAAGTTTCACAAGCTCCATGAGCACTTTGAAGTGAACACTCTTACTTGATTCCATCCCACTACGTGGTGGATATTAAAGAAATGTCAATCCTTTTGTATTGAAGAAATCCAATGGTCCATATTAATCCATACAAAATGCTCGATGTGAAAATAGAATATGTTGAAATTTTGTAAAATATTTAGAAAACAATATATTCAACAAGTAATTTGAAAGATTTAGAAATTTTAAGATAGGTGAAATACGTTTTGAACTCCATCACTGTATTTTGAAACAATTTACATGGATTTTTGTTAAAGTTAGTAAGACTCATTAAGCCTACCAACTTATCTAATCATTAACAAACCTCCTTATTTCTTACTAATAATATCAACATGAGAATCATTATCAATTTTGATCATGCATAAGTCTTTCCATAGCTCCCTGCACCTATTATTTTTATTGATTATACCCCTTCTAATAAATGTTTCTTGACTTGTTCCCTATCATAAATACTTGTTGCAAAACATATTGGGATTCAACAAGTTCGTGGTATGTACATTTACACTCCCATTATGAAAACCAATTGAATTAAGAGGTTCCTCCAAAGTTTTCATAGCTTTATTGATTATCAACTAGTTTGATGGAAAATATGTATTCTATATGGAAATTGAATAATGTATCAAAACATTTCATGAAGGCATCAATGTGGAAAAAGAACTCTTTGCTAATGCAAATGGATTAACGGGATTCCAATCTTTACCTAATGTTTCATGATAAGGTTTTTCTAACATGTATATCCCATTCCGTAGAAGTATGTGCATCTATGCATTCATCTAAACCATATGTACTCATTTGTTATCTTTTTATTACGTTTTAAGATTATGTGCAAGGAAAAATGGTGGTAGTCTTTAAATCCGCATCCAAATGCCCGTCTATCTCAAAATAACCCAAATTTACTAAATTGCATTTTCCACCATGAACTTTAGAAGCTATTGTGAACACACCCATGAACTTTTTGCAACCCCTTCAGGTGTTTCTATGGCAAGGATTTTTATGGCCTCTTTATGCAAGGATTTCGAACGTGAAGCCCCTCAGACGACGGAGGAAACAACGTTGAAGCTTTCGAACGTGATGCTGCCGTCAACTTTTCACTTCCGAACGTGATGCTGCCGTCAACTTTTCACTTCCGAACGTGATGCCGCTCAGACGACGGAGGAAACCACAGCTGTGTGGCGCGGGAGAGTCTTCCTCTTATCAGAAGATTAGCTCGATTTCTCAAGAGGCTGGTCTGCTCTCTCAGCATGTTTAACCTTCTCAGATAATCGATCTCGCCCCGCCACGCCAGGTTAGGTTGATATGCATCTGCATACTTTTCCAGTAAACCAATGTGAAGCCCAGTCTAAACCAAAAGCAGAATGGAAGCGTAAGGGTGTAGGTTCACGGACTGGGCCAATAATGGTAGAACCTAGCAATTGACCTACGGGTTTCCATGGAGGAAGTATGCAGATATACACCAACTTGTGTCTATAAACTCTGTATATTAGATAGTGAAGCATCTCTACACGTGACCAAGAAGAAAGAGTAGTAGAATTCGTTAACTCCAAGTAGCGAATTGAAGGGACAAGAACCATCTGTACTATTGTTGCCACCAGTATTGAGAGAATATTCTCTATTGTTTTGTATATTTTTGAACTAGAAATAAGTTTATGCAGAGCTTCAACCATAAGAAATAATGGTTTTAAGTACATTTCAGAGATAATGATGAAAAAAATAGGACGAAAAAGGTAATAGTATAGGAAAAGCAGTCCCTTGGAGATAGCTATATATCGAGGCATACGGTTGGGTGGAGAGTCATCTCTCTACCATGTGGTCATCGTAATGTGGGTTTAACATAATGTTCTTCTCTAAGATCACTTGCAAAACTTTATAAAGTTTTCTCGTAATCTTATTCAGGGCATTTTGAGCCTATTTTAGTGATGCAAGTATTCGCATTTCTACACATGTTTGTGTATATCCATGTGCAATCAATTAAGGACTGCATCTTTTCATTTGTGCTTGTGAGTAGTAGTAGAGGAGATAAAGTTGTTGATTATGGCGCCATTCGATCCAAACTACCGTCCCAACCTATTTACGATCAATACAAACCACATCATCGATCTGTGACCATTGGCCTACCCGTGCACTCTCTGCCTACCCCACACGTGCACGATTTCCCCAACATAGTGTTGGGAGTGATGGTTGGATGCACTCAAGAGATTGAGTTGAAGCTGCTAGACCTGCTTTGCTTCAGCCCTCCTTTGCTTCAGATATGCTTAGTACACTTGCTTAGCTTCCAAATGATACCAAGAAAGCATATATGTACTTTGCAAGTGATATGTGAAATGATCAAATCAAAACAGATAACTTGACACTTCAAAAATCAAGGAAAACTTGCTATTTTTGTAGTGACACCTGCTCAGTCTTTCACTCAGTGTGACCAGCACACTAACAATTGATCTAATTCCTTCTGGACATATTAAATTAGCTTAACAAGCTACCATTTGCAAGTGGAATGAGAAGAAATGACAAACTATACTCTGAGAAAGATGTTTAGCAAAAATATGTGTACCCCCGACTTTTTAGGAACACTGCAGCAGAATACCAGAGTCCACTTTGAGCACGATTTCTCTGTAATGGCTGAATCAATTGACTTCAAACTTTGTAGGTGTATAGAAGACTTTGAGCTGAATGCAATGTGCTTTCAATCACTTGATTTGGTTGAGAAACCACTGAGATATGCCCTGTTGAAGTTGACAGACTTGGAGATGATGACTCAGAGAAAACAGAGATAGTGAATGTAAATCTTTCTATTAGTTCACATGAATGTACAATCTCATTGGCTTGATAGATGTAGCCTAATGAGTTGGAGATGTGTAGGCTATGGTGTAGCACTCACACACTCTATGATCACAGATGTAAGCCTCGGGAATGATGAAGGACACCCGCGACTTTTCAAGTACAACTTATATAAGAAATGAGTGAGAGTTTGAATTCAAATTTGAATTCTTGGCTCCCTTCAATCACTCCTCTAAAAATAGGGAGATATTCTCTCCAATTACACCATTCAAAATTCCACGATTCTAATCAATTAGGTGTGATACAAGTAAATGCCAAGTCATATAGACTTTTTACAATGAGTAAAAGGTAATAACACATAAGACTAAGTTCCTATGGTTCTTGCTTCTCATAGAGATATCATTCAAGGGTTCCAAGCTAATCTTCCAAGGTTCCAAGCCAAGTGTGAAGGCTTGAAATGCACCAACACATAGTTCTCCGCTACCTATAGTTCATGAGATTGAAGTTTGGGGAGCTTCTATGCTCCCTCTCCTTGGTGCTAAAGAAAAAAAAAAATCAGAAACGCACAAGATAGAGACATTTTCAAAACATTATCCTAGTTATGTGAGATAATTACAATCCCATTCGACTTCTTATAAGCACTCACACATAAGCCTTCTTTCCTCTGCACTCCAACATCCAATTTGAAGGGTTTTTCTTTGCACATAAGAGAATTCGAGAGCTAGTTTTATGTTATGCTTTTTGATATGCCAAGAGAGGAAACATAGATAACCTTGAGCTTTTCTTTCATCCCATCAAAGCTTAGATAGATTATCCTTCTCTATAAAATCACAATGCTCCCATCTAAGGACTCTCTAATGTTACCATTGTAGAAGGACTAGTTCAGACATCAAGTGGAGATTTCAAAGAAGACAATTTTTGAACTTCATAGTGAAGGACCTCAACCACCCTATGGGAAATGATCATCATAGACCCCATCAATGATAATTTGGGAGATGCTTGGAGGGTATAGATATGAGCATGGAAGTCAAGGTTGGATTTTCTTTAAGGAGATCCAAAGGTAGCTCCAAATCATATAATGACGCTTCTTGAGGGTTAATGCAAGGTTGTCGCTAGCTAGCCAAACTAGGTATTTCCAAGTTTATGTTTGAGTTCAATAATTAATTTGATATTTTGCTTTCATATGCATTGCATCTAATTATGATTTAAGCATGGAATATGCCTTCAAATTATGATAATAAATGAACACAAAATGGACAAGCGTAGGCATATTGATAAGTTCATCAAGCACTTGCTTGAATCTATTATTCATTGTTTCCACTTCATGGATTGAAATAAATGACGTTTCGTGAATTTCTTTTTCCAAAAGAATGTTTTTCATGAACAACACAAGCTTCCTTATTGTTTAAAAAGGTAATTGGTGCACTCAAGCGTGTGAACTTGCATGTTTTTATTTTCCATAAGAAGCAAAGATAGTATGTTTGTGAATAACTGCATTAAGTGCATAAGAACTACATTAGTTTAGGGACATGAAAACAAAAACATGCCAACACATGCATGAAAGCATATTTATTTGGATATTTAAGAGCATGATTGTTTGCTAAGTAGATCAACAAATATACTTTCATATTTGATAGCTTATTTTTAAATAAATCAAGTTAGACATTTGGGAAGATGTAAAAATAGTTAGTTGTAAAGTTGTGCTAGCTACCTTGCAACTCAAGTAATTACTCAATTCTTTTCGAAGGCAATACTTAGGTATCAGATACTTAATGAACACCTACATTAAGTATCTTTGATTTCTTGCTTAGTTAAAGTAGGCATAAATAGAAAATCGAGTATTCAATTTTTGTGCCAATTTGGTGGACAAGAAAACATGACTACTTGCAAACTTATAAGCTTTATGATAACTCTAAGTTTGTGGAATACTTAGAGATTCATAAAGAAAATAAATTTCTACACGTCCTTGTGTAACTTTCGATGCATCTAAGAAGGATGATAACTGAATAAACGTTTCAATAGCTCCATGACAACTTTGAAGTGAACACTCTTACTTGATTTTATCCCAATATGTGATGGATAACAAAGAAATTTCAATCCCTCTGTATTGAAGATATCCAATGATCCATATGAACGCATATAAAATACTCCATGTGAAAATAAAATATGTTGAAAGTTTGTAAAATATTTATAAAAAAATATTTTGAACAAGTAATTTGAAATATTAAGAAAGTTATGGATAGGATTAAATAGTTTTTGAACTCCATTAATGTATTTTGAAACAATTTACATGAATTTTTGTTAAAGATAGTAAGACTCAAGTAATTACGCAATTCTTTTTCAAGGCAATACTTAGGTATCAGATACTTAATGAAGTCTTATATTAAGTGTAGAGGAGGTACTGGGGTATCTACTTTAGCAGGAGCATACAACATGCACTTCTAGTACTTCTCCTACTCAAGGGAGGTTCTCCTTAGGGAGATATACCCTTCAACACTTCTGTGAGCAGGCAGATATCAACAATTGCACAGATTTATGAATACTTAGGGATAATATTAATGAAAAATGACAATAATGGAAGACCAATCACTCCTTAGTTCGAATCAGATGATTACAATATAGGCAAAAGAGGTGCTCAAAAGTTAATGCTCTAGGCTAACATGCCACTCCATAACTAAACAACATCAGTACAAGGGATTCATCCAATCCGTACAATGGACACAACTAGATGCACACTAGCACTAATCAATACAAAGTATGAAGACTTGCTCTAAGGGAAAGAGCACGAAATACCTATGACTCACACTGAATGACAAAACCAAGCCACTCTCTTCACACTATAGTGCTATTAGCCCTCACTGGGAAGCCCACACTTTGTATCCTCTCCACAGAGTGACTTCCTACCGTAGGCGTGTAGCCACAGAGTGCCAAGAGAGGACCCTTATACGTACGTATGTATATGTGTGTATCTGAATGTATCCCAAATGAACAGAAGTCCATTGCTTTTATAGGCTCCAATAGGCGAAGAGAGTCTTGCCGATTCCTCACGTCCACTGATCATGTGCCGGTTGATTTCCCAAAATTGGAGGGTTAGATCAATTATGCCACTTGATTTGAATTGGATCCTCAAAAATAGGCACTCGTCAAGAATGGTGGGCGGCAATAGACCTTTTCTTCACTTTCACTTTTACCACTTACACTTTTATCGACACTTTTGCATGCAGTTGAGATCCTCATTTTGTGCCACCCTGACATTCGAAGGATCCTTTTTCTCTCCAATCGTACTTGATGGGAAAAGGCCACCAGTACGAGAACAATAGCTTGGGATCAAGCAGCATCGAATTTGAGCTGGCATCAAACCAACCATCTCCCCTTGGTAAAAAGCTCTTCCAAGTGTTCTTTGATAAAAGAGTGATGATAAAGAATAGCATCTTCATCTTTGATATTGAAGAATGTTTGAACAAGTAAATTCCTAGCCTTGCATCTTCACAAATGTAGCTCCCTCATGAGCCTAATGAGTAGCCTCTACACTCACATATGTTCTTGTATTTTCACTTGTTTCCCTCCCTCCTTCTTTTGAAACTATAATGTTGCCACAACGACCACAGAACCTTGTTTGCGTGTGCCAATCAAACATAGGCCGTGCACAACCTACGATTGAGAGCTCCTCCAATGTTGGCTTGTGTATACAATTCCTGCTCATCATAAGTAGCCTCAGGTCAACAAATCCAACTCTGTCATCTGAAAATGGAAGCTCCCAGGCCTTTAGAAAACCCTAGATATACAAGTCATTCGAGAGATAAAACTCCATGTGAAAAATCAACAGAAACGTGGTTTCCTCCCTCCCCTTGAGCTTGTTGATCGCCTGACTTATAGGGGGAAGGGTGGGGGGTGGAAGGAAGAGATGAAGGGGGTGGAGGGAAGAGGCGAGGGGGTCGGAGGTGTGGAGGCTAGAGGTGGCAGAGTAGGAGAAGGTAGGGCTGTGGGGAAGGAGGAGGGAGGAGGTTGGCAGGGGGAAGAGGAGGAGGAAAAGAGAAAGGAGGTGGATGGGTTGGCAAGGGGAAGGATGTAGGGTTGTGGGGAAGGAGGGGAGGAGGCGGCGGGGGAAAGTGAGAGGTGGGGAGGGGAGAGAGAGGTGGCACGGGGAAGAAAGAGGTGACAGGGGGCGGGGGATGCGGGGATGGAGGGGCGGGGGGGTTTTTGGGGGGTGGAGGGCAGGGAGGGGAGCTGCGGGGTGGGGAGGGGTGGGGGTGGTGGGGGCCGGGGGGGAGAGAGAGAGAGAGAGAGAGAGAGAGAGAGAGAGAGAGAGAGAGAGAGATAGAGAGAGAGAGAGAGAGAGAGATAGAGAGAGAGAGAGAGAGAGAGAGAGAGAGAGAGAGAGAGGGGGGGCTCTAGTGGGGCAAGGGGGCGGGGGGTGCAGGGATGGAGGGGCAAGGGGGTTTGTGGGGGGTGGAAGGCAAGGAGGGGAGCTGCCGGGTGGAGAGGGGAGGGGGTGGCGGGGGCCGGCAAGGGAGAGAGAGAGAGAGAGAGAGAGAGAGAGAGAGAGAGAGAGGGGGGGGGGGGGGGCGGGCTCTAGCGGGCGGGGGGTGCGGGGATGGAGGGGCAGGGGGTTGCGGGGGTGGAGGGCGGGGTGGGGAGCTGCGGGGTGGGGAGGGGAGGGGGTGGTGGGGGCCGGCGGGGGGAGAGAGAGAGAGAGAGAGAGAGAGAGAGAGAGAGAGAGAGAGAGAGAGAGAGAGAGAGAGAGAGAGAGAGAGAGAGAGAGAGAGAGAGAGAGAGAGAGAGAGAGAGAGAGAGAGAGAGAGAGAGAGAGAGAGTGAGAGAGACAGAGAGAGAGAGAGAGAGAGAGAGAGAGAGAGAGAGAGAGGGGGGGGCGGGCTCTGTTAGGGCAGGGGGCGGGGGGTGCGAGGATGGAGGGGCAGGGGGGTTGCGGGGGTGGAGGGCGGGCTGGGGAGCTACGGGGTGGGGATGGGAGGGGGTGGCAAGGGGAGAGAGAGAGAGAGAGAGAGAGAGAGAGAGAGAGAGAGAGAGAGAGAGAGAGAGAGAGAGAGAGAGAGAGAGAGAGAGAGAGAGAGAGAGAGATGGAGAGAGAGAGAGAGAGAGAGAGGAGAGAGAGAGGCAGGCTCTAGCAGGGCAAGGGGGCGGGGATGGAGGGGCGGGGGGTTTGTGGGGGGTGGAGGGTAGGGAGGGGAGCTACGGGGTGGGGAGGGGCGGGGGTGGCGGGGGCCGGCGGGGAGAGAGAGAGAGAGAGAGAGAGAGAGAGAGAGAGAGAGAGAGAGAGAGAGAGAGAGAGAGAGAGAGAGAGAGAGAGAGAGAGAGAGAGAGAGAGAAAGAAAGAAGTGCTCAAGCTCCTTTGTCTTCCTCTGAGAGCCATCAGAAGGTCATCACCATCTCCTAATCGGAGAAGTACATACACATCTTCATAGGGGGAGAGAAAGGGAAGAATTGTCGTAATATAGACCCCCACATCAAGCCTTTGAACCGTCCCGGTGCAATCCCTCTTTTATTTTTCTTATTTCAAAAAGATCAACATAAACTGCAATCAGTGAATGAAATACAGTATGTAGAGTGAATGAAGTGTCCTCGATTGGATTCAATTCATGTACTTCTTCACCCCGGAGATATTGATCAGGGGAATGCTTTTACCTTGCAAATCCTCCAGATACACTGCTCCATGTGGTAATACCTTGATCACCCTATATGGTCCTATCCATTTGGGTGCCAATTTGGTTGAAATTGCTATGACCTGATGCACTAAAACCATGGATCCTTCCTGTACTTCATTGGACCTCAGATTCCTATCATGCAGTCTCTTGCGTTCTTCCTGTGTTACCCGAAGTTTTTGCATTGCTCCTTCTCTGAATTCTTCTAATGCTACCAGTCTCCTAATAGGAGGTTCAATTCCAATAGTCCTGACTCCCATTTCCTTTTTGATAATAAATTCAAATGGTGCTAATGCCTCTTTTCCATATACTAAGCAAAATGGACTCTCTCTAGTGGTTCCCCTCCTCGTAGTTTGGAAGGCCCAAATTGCACCAATCAATGCTTGTGGCCAGAAGCTTTGATGATGGAAGGATGATTTGCGAAGCAATCCAATCAAAATCTTATTGGAGCTCTCTGCTTGGCCATTTGCCCTCGGATAGCAGGCGCAAGATTTTTTATGGAAAGCCTTGTACCTCTCAAATATAAATTGGAGCAATTGATTCACAAAATGTGTGCCCCTATCACTAGTGATTTCTAGTGGGCAACCGAATCTTGAAAACATATGTTTATACAAAAACTTGGCTACTGTTAAAGTTGTACAATCTATAGTGCTTTAGTCTCAATCCATTTAGTTGCTTAGCATGTGGCCATCAAGATATACTTCTTACCCCCAAGTTGACCAGTTGGACTAATTAGTCCTATGAAATCAAGACCCCATCGTTCAAATGGGAGCCATCATGTAGATATGACTAATGGTTGGAAATTGAATCTGGTTGGTGTAGGAGAACACCTCTGGTAGATGTGGCATTCTTTAGCAAACTTGATCGCATCCTTGTAAATATGAGGCCACCATAGTCCCTTATGGATGATTGTGTGAGCCAATTCTTCCCCTTTTTAGATGTCCTTCAGTGTGTGCAACCTTTAGCAAAAGATTTATCTCCTCTGGATAAACACATTTTCTCAAGATATCATCCTGATAGTATTTATATAAATTTCCATTTATAAGTGAATATGCTTTGGATTTTAGGAGCAATCTTCTCTTTTCTATAGCCGTCAAGTGTTCTGGGAGTTTTTGAGTGGTGAGAAAATGGAGAATTCCATCATACCAATCAGTCTGAATTGCTACTAGGAAGAGATTACTATCCACCAATTCATCATTAATACCTGTTGCCTTCTCGCTCATTGCAGTCCTGGACACTTGATCTGCCATGTAGTGCTCTCTTCCTGGCTTAATATGAATATCAAAGTTAAATTCTTGAAATAGGAGTAACCATCTCCAAACCCTCCCAACAACTCTAGGCTTGTTTATCAAGTACTTCAAGGGCTGATGGTCAGATATAATTATAAAATGTACACCAAGAAGATAATCCCGAAACTTCTGAAAAGCAAATACAATAGGCAAATCTTCCCTTTCTGTTGTACTGTAACTTCTTTCTGCCTTGGTGAGTAATCTGCTAGCATAGGAGATAGGTCTGTCAATCTTGTGTGATGATGGTTAAACTAGAACTGCACCAACAGCATGAAGACTGGCATCTGTATGCACATGAAACTCCAATGACCAATTAGGAACACTTAAAAGTGGAGCAGTACATAGCCTCAATTTTAGTTCACAAAATGCTTCCTCAGCTTCAACAGTCCATGAGAAGGGGACCTTTTTACTGGTAAGCCTTGACAAGGGTTCAACTATCTCTAAGTACATTCATATGAACCTTCTATGGTATCGTGCATGGCCCAAAAACTTTGCACTTCCTTGGGGCTTTGTGGAATAGGCATGGAAAGAATAGCAGTGACTTTCGTAGGGTCAACGGTTATTCCTTTGGCAGATACTATGTGACCAAGAAGAGTACCCGTGGTGACCAAAAAGTGACATTTATTAGGATTTAATTTCAAACCTGTTTTGAGACATTGCTCAAAGATTTCCTTCAGATTTTCCAAATGATCATGGAAATCTTGAACTGCTGCTCTTCTATCAATGCCTGAAAACACTGAAAAGTCATCCATAAAAATGCGAAGAAAGGTTGTTAACCACTTGCCCAATATCAGATACATTGTTCTATTAAATGAAGCTGGTGCATTCTTCAAACCAAAAGCCATGTGGGTATAGACATAAGTGCCCCATGGAGTTACAAAGGCTGTTTTGTCCCTATCATCGGGATGGATCACTATGTGTTTGTAGCCACTGAAACCATCCAAGAAGCTATACAAAGTGTGGCCAGTTACTTCCTCAAGTACTTGCTATGTGAAGGGCTGAGGAAATCCATCTTGAATAGTCACTTTTTTTAAGGCACGAAAATCAACATAGACTCTTATTTTTCCACTACTTTTCTTGGGCACAATAACCATAGAAGAAAGCCACCAGGAATGTTCTAGTGGAATAATTCTACCTGCTTCTTCTAGTTTTGTAATTTCCAATTTTACCGCTTCTGCATATTTTGGATTGAGTCGATACGGCCTACTTCTTGCAGGCGCGGCTCCCTCAACTAAGGGTATTCTGTGTAATCCAAGCTCCTCTGGTATCCCTTTTAGATCTTTGTAGGACCATGCGAAGACATTTCTATAAGCAAAAAGTAAAGAAGTTACCTTTTGCAGTAAATGAGGATAATGCCATAGCCAAGAGGCCAAGTGGACTACTTGAGGATTTTCTTCATCCCCTAAATTTATTTCTTGAACCAGTGTTTCAGGACTGATCTTACTTGAGAAATCATCTCCATTGTATGCAAGAGTGGAATTTAGCTTATATTTTGCAATATGTTCCCTGGTCCATCCTTGACGTATATCCAAAAAGGGGAGATCCTCTCTGCATTCAGGCTCATAACTTTCCTTTTTTGGAACTTCTATAGTTGGTGCCCCTACGATGTTTGTATTCTCTTGCAAACTTCCATTCTTCAACTCCTTGGGAACTTCATGGCCTTTTCTTGGAACTCCTTCATCTGTAACTTCTTCTTCTATTTCACTAATTTCCATCGTGCAACAGTCTGCACTTTCCATCATCCAATTTAATAATGTATCTTCTTCTTGGGGTAGAGAGGGCATTACTGAGTGTCCACAGTATACCCAGTAGTTTTCCCTGAGTCGAATCCTTCTTCCAAATGTAGTTTTCCCCCAATCTTGCAAAGCTTTTGATTGCCTCAGCCAAGGTCTCCCCAGGAGTAGAGGGTAAGAAGTCTCCTGTGGAAGTGCAATAACAACAAAATCTAAAACAAAGTGGCAACCATGTATTATTGTTAGTACTTTTTGAATAATGCCAAGAGGCGCAACCCGATGTTGATCTGCTAGTGTAACTATGAATGGTGCCATCTTGGTGGGGTTCAAATTCAGTTTCTTCATTGTGAAATCTAGTATCAAATTGATACCAGAGCCTCCATCTATGATCACACCTGTGAGAGCTTCATCCTTTATACAAACAGATAATCTTGAGCTTTGGTAGTCTGCCAAGGGTGCAGGGGGAAAATCAACCATGAAACCATCTATATTGGGTGATTCGATCAAGTGCGCAGAGTGTATAATCTTCAATAAGTCACTTCTTATTTTTGAATCCATCCTTATAAGTTCGTACAGACTAACTTTGCGATGAATACCTTTGTATAATCTTCAATAAGTCACTTCTTTATCCTGGAATCCTTCTTGTTCCTCTCTACGGATTGCTGCTGCTTGTCTGGCTCTAGTCATCATGGGCATTGCAGAGGATGAAACAACATAAGACCGAGTGGTCATACCTTCTTCTTGTGGAGATATTGCAATCATGTGGATTGGAGCAGGATGGCTTCTTGGGCAGTCTTTGGTATAGTGATCCTTAGCCTCTGGACAATGTTGACAAGGAGATGCATGTTCTAGAAGGGAACACCTATTCTGCATATGGCCATACTCACCACATCGATAACACATCAATGGCCTATTATATCTAGGCTTGGTCGTACAATTTTCCTCTCTATTAGGTGCATTTGAAGTATTAGCATAATATGAATCCAAAGCTTGAGGGTTACCTCGTTGCTGTGTACCCTTGAGGTAGTAACAGTCTCTAGCTTCATGACCATCCTTTCCACAAAATTGACAGCTTACCTTGTTAGGGCAATTAGCATTGGAATGTCCATTGTTGTTACATATTGTACACCAAATCTGCCTTCTTATCTCCTGAGTGGTCCGCAAATCTTCTAACTCACGATGAAGTTGGGCTACTTCATCATCACTGCGATGTAGTGGTGGCAAGACCTTCTCTTCTTGTTGATTTTGTTGCATTCTCAATGCCTCCAGTTCCTTCCTGAGTTGCCCAATAAGGTTTAGTTCTACAGCATAATTCGATTGTGTATCCCCTTCAAAATGTTGCCTAGCTTCTTCAATGCGTGATGCTGCTGCAACAAAATCATTGAGGGTTGCATCCAATCTAAGAGACTCACGAAGCTTCTACTGAGATGACCTGGGCAGAGCTTTTTCTATCCATTTTTTAACCAAGAAGTCACCTAGAGCATGTGGCAGACATGCAACAAGTACTTTTGTTCCAGTGTGAAGTTCATGAAAGGATTCACCTGATCTTAGCTTTAGGTTCTCTAGCTGATCTACAGCTCTTTCCGAGGAATCACTTGGTCAAAGTGTCTGAGAGAATGCCATCTTCAGAGCCTCCCACGTAGCAATATGGCCATCTGCATATTGACTATACCATTTGTCACCAAGGCCTTCCAATGTGGATGGGAAGAGTACCAACATTGCATCCTCTCTATTCTGCAGACCTCGTCCACGGCATAAGGAGATGAATCTCCTCACATGATCATCAGCATCCTCATAAGGTTGTCCCTTGAAGGTAGGGAACTTGATATTGAGTCTGGAGAGTAAATGAGAGAGATCCTCCATTTGCACTCATGTTTCCTCTGGCGTATCTGAGGAGAAGTCTAAGGTTCTTCTATGCTTCTCCTTTGACAATGGTGTCGCACCCAAATCAATAGATAAATTCAAGGAGGGTAGAGGGGGGGTAGGTTCACTAGTCGAAGATATCGCTCACTTGTTAAGGCTCCTTTGTACACGAAGAGGCTCCTTATCTGCTCCCGTATGGATCATGTATCTACTTGAAAATGCAATAGGGAAAAAATACTCAAAAAGAGGACTATTTACTATCCTCAGGGCCTCTCATAGAAATGCAAAGGTCCCTACGTGTATGCCAAACTGTAGAGGAGGTACTTGGGTATCTACTTTAGCAAGAGCATACAACATGCACTTCTAGTACTTCTCCTACTCAAGGGAGGTTCTCCTTAGGGAGATATACCCTTTAACACTTCTGTGAGTAGGCAGATATCAACAATTGCAAAGAGTTGTGAATACTTAGGGATAATATTAATGACAAATGACAATAATTGAAAACCAACCACTCCTTAGTTCGAATCAGATGATTACAACATAGGCAAAAGAGATGCTCAGAAGTTTATGCTCTGGGCTAACATGCCACTCTAGAACTAAACAACATCAATACAAGGGATTCATCCAATCCGTACAATGGACACAACTAGATGCGGACTAGCACTAATCAATACAAAGTATGAAGACTTGCTCTAAGGGAAAGAGCACGAAATACCAATGACTCACAATGAATGACAAAACCAAGCCACTCTCTTTACACTATAGTGCTATTAGCCCTCACTGGGAAGCCCATGCTCTGTATCCTCTCCACAGAGTGACTTCCTACCATACGCTTTAGCCACAAAGTGCCAAGAGAGGACCCTTGTACATACGTATGTATATGTGTGTATCTGAATGTATCCCAAATGAACACAAGTCCATTGCTTTATAGGCTCCAATAGGCCAAGAGAGTCTTGCCGATTCCTCACGTCCACTGATCATGTGCCGGTAGATTTCCCAAAATTGGAGGGTTAGGTCAATTATGCCACTTGATTTGAATTGAATCCTCAAAAATAGGTAGTCCTCAAGAATGGTGGGCAGCAACAAACCTTTTCGTCACTTTCACTTTTACCACTTACACTTTTACCGTCACTTTTGCATGTAGATGAGATCCTCATTTTGTGCCGCCCTCACATTCAAAGGATCCTTTTTCTCTCCAATCATAATTGATGGGAAAAGGCCACCAGTACGAGAACAACATTGTGGAATCAAGTAGCATCGCATTTGAGCTCGCATCAAACCAACCGTCTCCCCTTGGTAAAAAGCTCTTCCAAGTGTTCTTTGATAGAAGAGTGATGATAAAGAATAGCATCTTCATCTTTGATATCCAAGAATGCTTGAACAAGTAACTTCATAGCCTTGCATCTTTGCAAATGTAGCTCCCTCGTGAGCCTGAATGAGTAGCCTCTACACTCATATATGTTCTTGTATTTTCGCTGGTTTCCCTCTCTCCTTCTTTTGAAACTATATTGTTGCCACAACGACCACAGAACCTTTTTTGCGTGTGCCAGTCAAACATAGCCCTTGCACAGCTGGCGATTGAGAGCTCCTCCAATGTTGGCTTGTATATACAATCCGTGCTCATCATAAGTAGCCTTAGGTCAACAAATCCAACTTTTTCATCTGAAAATGGAAGCTCCCAAAAATTTGACAAACCCTAGATATACAAGTCATTCGAGAGATAAAATTCCATGTGAAAAATCAATAGAAAGGTGGTTTCCTCCCTCCTCTTGAGCTTGTTGATCGCCTGACTTATAGGGGGAAGGGTGCAGGGGTGGAAGGAAGAGGTGCGGGGGGGAGGTGGAGGGATGAGGCGAGGGGGTTGGAGGTATGGAGGCTTGAGATGGCGGAGTAGAAGAAGGTAGGGCTATGGGGAAGGAGGAGGGAGGAGGTTGGCAGGGGGACGAGGAGGAGGAAAAGAGAAAGGAGGTGGATGGTTTGGCGAGGGGAAGGAGGTAGGGTTGTGGGGAAGGAGGGGAGGAGGCGGCGGGGGAAAGAGAGAGGTGGCGAGGTGGGGGGAGAGAGGTGGCGGGGGGAAGAGAGACGTAGTAGGGGGCGGGGGATGTGGGGATGGAGGAGCGGGGGGGTTTGTGGGGGGTGAAGGGTAGGGAGGGGAGCTGCGGGGTGGGGAGGGGAGGGGGTGGCGGAGGGGAGAGAGAGAGAGAGAGAGACAGAGAGAGAGAGAGAGAGAGAGGGAGAGAGAGAGAGAGAGGGGCGGGCTCTGGCGAGGCCGGGGGGCGGGGGGTACGGGGATGGAGAGGCAGGGGGGTTTGTGGGGGATGGAGGGCAGGGAGGGGAGCTGCGGGGTGAGGAGGGGAGGGGGTGGCGGGGGCCGACGGGGGGGACACACACAGAGAGAGAGAGAGAGAGAGGGAGAGAGAGAGAGAGAGGGGGCTCTAGCGGCGCAGGGGGGCGGGTTCAGGGATGGAGGGAAAGGGGGGTTGCGGGGGTGGAGAGCGGGGTGGGGAGCTACGGGGTGGGGAGGGGATGCGGTGGTGGGGGCGGGCGGGCGGGGAGAGAGAGACAGAGAGAGAGGGAGAGAGAGAGAGAGAGAGAGAGAGAGAGAGAGAGAGAGAGAGAGAGAGAGAGAGAGAGAGAGAGAGAGAGAGAGAGAGAGAGAGAGAGAGGGGCGGGCTCTAGCAGCGCAGGGGGGTGGGGGGTGCGGGGATGGAGGGGCAGGGGGGTTGCGGGGGTCGAGGGCAGGGTGGTGAGCTACGGGGTGGGGAGGGGAGGGGGTGGCAGGCGCCGGCAGGGGGGGGGAAGAGAGAGAGAGAGAGAGAGAGAGAGAGAGAGAGAGAGAGAGAGAGAGAGAGAGAGAGAGAGAGAGAGAGAGAGAGAGAGAGAGAGAGAGAGAGAGAGAGAGAGAGAGAGAGAGAGAGAGAGAGAGAGAGAGAGAGAGAGAGAGAGAGAGAGAGAGAGAGAGAGAGAGAGAGAGAGGGGGGGGAGGGAGAGAGGCAGGCTCTAGCGGGGCAAGGGGGCGGGGATGGAGGGGCGGGGGGTTTGTGGGGGGTGGAGGGCACGGAGGGGAGCTGTGGGGTGGGGAGCTGTGGGGTGGGGAGGGAAGGGGGTGGCGGGAGGAGAGAGAGAGAGAGAGAGAGAGAGAGAGAGAGAGAGAGAGAGAGAGAGAGAGAGAGAGAGAGAGAGAGAGAGAGAGAGAGAGAGAGAGAGAAAGAAAGAAAGAAGTGCTCAAGCTCCTCTATCTTCCCCTGAGAGCCATCAGAAGGTCGTCACCATCTCCTAATCGGAGCAGTACATACACATCTTCAGAGGGGGAGAGAAAGGTAAGAATTGTCGTAATACATTAAGTATCTTTGATTTGTTGCTTAGTAAAAGTAGGCATAAATAGAAAATCTAGTATTCAATTTTTGTGTCATCTTGATGGACAAGAGAACATGACTACTTGCGAACTTGTAAGGTTTATGATAACTCTAAGTTTGGGAAATACTTAGAGACTCGTAAAGAAAAGAAATTTTAAAATTCCTTGTGTAACTTCTCATGCATCTATAAAGGATGATAACTGAATAAACATTTCAATAGCTCCATGAGAACTTTGAACTGAACACTCTTACTTGATTCCATCGCAATATGTGATGGATAACAAAGAAATTTCAATCCTTCTTTATTGAAGAGATCCAATGATCCATATGAATGCATATAAAATACTCCATGTGAAAATAAAATATGTTGAAAGATTGTAAAATATTTATAAAAAAATATTTTGAACAAGTTATTTGAAATATTATGAAAGTTTTGGATAGGATGAAATAGTTTTTGACCGCCATTAATGTATTTTGAAACAATCTACATGGATTTTTGTTAAAGATAGTCAAGTTCATTAGGCCTACCAACTTATCTAAGCATTAATAAATCTCCTTTTTTCTTACTAATAAGATCAAGTGGAGAATCATTATCAATTGTGATCATACACAAGTCTTTCCATAGCCCTCCATCTATTATTTTTAGTAATTATACCTCTTCTAATAAATGTTTCTTGGCCTCTTCCCTATCATAAATACTTATTGCAAAATATGTTGGGATTCAACAAGTTCGTGGTAATTACAGTTACATTCCCACGATGAAAACCCATTGAATTAAGAGGTTCCTTCAAAGTTTTCATGGCTTCATTGATTATCAACTAGTTTCGTGCAAAATATGTATTCTATACGGAAATTCTTTATAGAAACTTTTTACGAAGGCATGTAATGTGCAAAAAGAAAACTTTGCTAGTACAAAAGCATTAACGGGATTCCACTCTTTATCTAATGTTTCATGATAAGGTTTTTCTAACATGTATATCCCATTCCCAATAGGTATGTGCATCTGTGTATTCATCTAAACCATATGTCTCAATTTTTATCTTTTTATTAGGTTATGTGCAATATGGACAAGGATAAAGAGTAGATGCACCTTTTTTGCAAGGAAAAATGAATTTGCTGGTCTTGAAATCCCCATCCACATGCGGGTCTATCTCAAAATAACCCAAACCAAATTGACTTTTGCACCATGCATTTTAGAAGCTATTGTGAACACACCTATGAAATTTTTGCAACTCCTTCACGTGATTCTATGGCAAGGATGTTTTTGGCTTTTTTATGCAATGGGTAGCACCATTAGAGAAAAAAGTGACCCTTGCATGGGCCTTGTAAGGATCCATAATTTTTAGGGATTAAAATTAATCTTGTGGAAGTTTAAGGGGACACAAAAAACCGCTAGTGGTATTCTTAAATAAAAAAATATTTCATAGAAGTTCCTTTTTTAAGGGAGAACAAAGACAAATTTTAGCCATTGGATCTTTTTGATCCATGGCAATAGTTGATTCACGAGGCAATGGGGACAAGAATTAAAATTCAGCTCTCTCTCACCTCTTTGCAGAAACGTAGGCCGTCAGATGCATGCCAGATTAAATGGACTGCGGCGAATGGGGAAAATCTTAGTTTTGCAATAATATGAGCCATGCGAAGGTGCCTCCATCCAATTGACCACATGCAAACGTGCCTTCAGTTTTTCAGAGAGTAGTTTGAGCCGTACGATTTGGACCTTGATCCCATGGTTGAGAATGAAACACGCTCAACTCAAATGCGCCATTATATAGGCTGTCTGATGATGAGCCAATCTAATGGTTCATATTTTTAAGCGCCTTCTCCCAACGGATTTCATCCTTTGCCACACGATTGATGGCGAATCGAAGGGCCAATAATGGTTCCCGCCTTGACTTTTGCAAAATGACAAGGACCATTGGATGTGTTAAGACATTTAAGGGTAACGGTTGATTTGCTTGCATTCTCGTACCCCCCATGCCTAGAAAACCATGATTCCAAAGTTGTTTTGGAAGATTTGACCAGTGAAAAACAAGGGAAGCCTAGTCCTACTCTATGTGATTGAGGTACAAGACTGTGGCCACCACCCTCCTCTCATTGGTCCATCACTAATCACTCCTTAATCTAAAAAGCCAATGTAAGGTTCATTTTTTTCCCTAATGACAATAAATATCATACATATGAAAATTATTGGTAGAAACTTCTCCGTATGACAAACACCATCCAAAAAACTTTGAAATATGATATACACAACAATTTCAGGTGATAACGAGACAACGGATATAGGAAAGTGTATTTTTTTGGTAACTTTTTTAATTAGATTCATTGGGTTTGATCCTTTCTTTGAGTCTCTTTTGAAGCTACAAAACCATAGGTAGAGTGTAAGTCAAAACAAACCTACTATATCATCCCTATTTTTAAACCCCAAATCCTATAGATATATCTATTTGACACGAATTTTTTTGTATAATTTAGAACCTAAATTTGTAATTATGAGGAACTCTTGAATCAAGAGCATGATTGGCTCCTTGATTATGGTCCATAAGGAAAGCAATTTACTTAATGCCTTTAGAAACTATGTCATGAAGTGCGCTTGAGGAATATAGTCTTTATGGATACTTACAAAGAGTTGTTTAGGAAGTTTCCCAATGTAGTTTGCACCACAAGAGCCATCTCCATGAGACAATTTATCTTGTGTTCTCTTGGCTTCAAACTGTTCAATATCACTCTCTTGGCAATAAGAATGAATGACATCAATTGAAAATACATACATGTTAGAATCTATCTTCGTGTTTTCCTCTCTCCCTCTATGCTCAATGATTGGAGTAGGAACCTTTGACTCTAAGATCCTTTCTTCCATATTATTGAATTCTCTTTCACTGGTTTGTTGACGTTCACTTGTAATTATGCCATCATCAATAATTCTAATGCGTCTGGCACTGAGGAAAGGAATGAAAAACCTTTTTCTCCAATGATTAAAAGCTTCTATCTTAATTGCACTCTCACATGGTACAAAATAAACTCGGGCATTCATTGCATCAAAAGCCTAGTGCTTTTTCCACATCATGCAAAGTAAACATTCCTGTCCATCGAATTCTAGGAGTTTGAGTTTCTACGAAGGTAAACCTAGAAATATAATCACAAAAAAATGAATTGGTAGAGTCCAATTTAGACCTACGATGGGCATGCACTAAAGGAAGGCATTTTCTAAAGGGAGCAACAATTGACCTCAAGCATCTCTAGGGTTCGTGCCTGCTCATCTTTTCGATAAAATTTGTATGCTTTGAATTGATGGCAAGGTAAGAAGAAAGGAACATATATTTACTCCTGCAAGGCTAGCTCATTTATAGAACTGTACGAACGTTTTTCACATCTATCAATACCACCACAAGGGTACTTCATTTATCTAGATGTACGATAATGGACATAAGAGAAAGCATATAAAATTCTGGATAAGATATAAATTCCTCAAACTAAGCCATCTCAATATATCCCGAACAAGATATGCTCATAAAGGAACGGTTAGTACATGGAATGCTAGAAGATGAATAATATCTACCGCTCAGGAGTGTATTTTCTTTTCCCAATCGTGAACTACCTTGTTTGTGGGATTCCCAACTTGCAAATTGCATGAAGATCGAATTGGAGCACTAAAAGATTTAAGGAAAATATTGTTTGCTAGGAATGCATCTAATTATATTGCTTCATGTAACGTTTGTCAGTTGGACTCATATGTAATGTATTCAGATGGTTTGAGCCCCACATTTCCTCTTAGCATGCTAACTGGGTGATGGATTTGGTTATGATTCCTATAGGTATTTGGTGTATTGTACTTTCATGAGATGATTTGAATAAACATGTTGAAGGTTGCACATTGGAAAATAAATAAACTACTAAGTTTCATGAAATCTTGGTGGAATATGTTATATGCACATTTGAATGTGTGGAAAAGATTGTGGAATATTGAGGAGAACTAGATGGTCATCTCTCTAGCATTTGGTCATCGTAATAGCCTCCATGGAGTGGTTGTGGGTTTAACATCATCTTTTTCTCTAAGATCACTTGCAGAACTTTGTAAAGTTTTCTCATAATCTTATTTAGAGAATTTTGAGCCTATTTTAGAGATGCAACTCTTCGCATTTCTACACGTATTTGTGTATATCCATGTGTAGTCAATTAAGCACTTCATCTTCTCATTTGTGCTTGTGACTAGTAGTAGAGGAGAAAATGGTGTTGATAGTCGCACCATTCGATCTAGAATACCATCCCAACCTATTGACGATCAATACAAACCACATCATCGATGTGTGACCGTTGGCCTCTCCATGCACTCTAAACCTACCCGATAGGCATACGATTTTCCCAAGATAGTTCTTTACTACCTATAGTTCATGAGATTGAAGTTTGGGGAGCTTCTATGCTCTCTCCTCTTGGCGCTAAAGAAAAAAATCAAAAGCGCACAAGATATAGACATTTTCAGAACATTATCCTAATTATGTGAGATAATTACAATCCCATTCCACTTCTTATAACCACTCACATGAAAGTTATCTTGGGTTTGCACTCCGACATCCAATTCGAAGGGTTTTTCTCTGCACATAAGAGGATTGGAGAGCTAGTTTTATGTTAGGCTTTTTGATCTACCAAGAGAGGAAAGAAAGATAACCTTGAGCCTTTCATTCATCCCATCAAAGCTTAGAAGGATTTCAAAGAAGAGGATTTTTCAACTTCATAATGAAGGATCTCAATACTTTTTCAACCCCATTAATGTATTTTGAAACAATTTACATGGATTTTTGTTAAAGATGGTAAGACTCATTAAGCCTACCAACTTATCTAAGCATTAACAAACCTCGTTTTTTCTTACTAATAAGATCAACTAGAGAACCATTATCAATTGTGATCATGCATAAGTCTTTCCATAGGTCCTTGCACCTATTATTTTTAGTAATTATACCTCTTCTAATAAATATTTCTTGACTTTTTCCCTATCATAAATATTTATTGCAAAATATATTGCGATTCAACAAGTTCTTGGTAGCTACAGTTACACTCCCATTATCAAAACCAATTGAATTAAGAGGTTCCTTCAAAGTTTTCATAGCTTTATGGATTATCAACTAGTTTGATGGAAAATATGTATTCTATATGGAAATTGAATAATGTATCAAAACATTTCATGATGGCGTGCAATGTGGAAAAAGAAACCTTTGGTAATGCAAATGGATTGAGGGGATTCCAATCTTTATCTAATGTGTCATGGTAAGATTTTCTAACATGTAAATCTCATTCCCTAGAAGTATGTGCATCTATGTATTCATCTAAACCATATGTACTCATTTGTTATCTTTTCAATACTTTTTAAGATTATGTGGAATATGGACAAGGATAAAGAGTAGATGCACCTTGTTTGCAAGGAAGAATGTTGGTAATCTTCAAATCCCCATCCAAATACTGGTCTATCTCAAAATAACCTAAATTTACTAAATTGAGTTTTGCACCATGAATTTTAGAAGCTATTGTGAAAACACCCATGAACGTTTTGGGACTCCTTCACGTGTTTCTATGGAAAGGATTGTTTTGGCCTCTTTATGAAATGGGTAGCACATTAAATATCATACATATACAAATAACTTGTAAAAACTTTTCCATATGACAAAAACAATCCAAAAAAACTTTGAAATATGATATACACATAATTTCAAGTGATAATGAGACAATGGATAAAGGAAAGTCTGTTTTTTTGGTAACATCGTTAATTACATTCATTGGATTTGATCCTTTCTTTGAGTCTCCTTTGAATCTAGAAAACCACAGGTAGACTATAAGTCAAAACACACCTACTATATCATGACTATTTTTAATCCCCAAATCCTACAGATATATCTATTTGACACGAATTTTCTTTGGAGAAGTTAGAATCTAAAGTTGTAATTATGAGGAACTTTCTAATCAAGAATGCAATTGTTTCCTTGAGTATGGTTGATAAGGAAAGCAATTTACTTAATGCCACAATTTACTTAATGCCTTTAGAAACCATGTCATGAAGTGCCCTTGCTGGGTATAGTCTTTATAGATAATTACAAAGATTTGTTTAGGAAGTTTCCCATTGTAGTTTGCAATACAAAAGCCACCTCCATGAGAGTTTATCTTGTCTACTATTGGCTGCAAACTATTCAATTTCACTCAGATCCTATAGAAATCTTGAGAATAGTATCTACATGAGGCAATAAGAATGAATGAAATCAATTGAAAATACTTACATCTTGGAATCTATCTTCATGTTCTCCTCTCTCCTTCTATGCTAAATGATTAGACTAGAAACCTTTGACTCTACGATCCTTTCTTCCATATTATTGAAGTTGTCTGCATCGATTTGTTGATGTTCACTAGTAAGTATGCCATCACAAATAATTTTAATGTGTCTGGGACTGAGTAAAGCAATGGAAAACCCTTTTTCTCTGATGATTCAAAGATTCTATCTAAATTTCACTCTCACATGGTACAAAAGAAAATTTTGCAATCATTGCATCAAAAGCCTAAGTCCTTTTCAACATCATGCAAAGTAAACATTCTTGTCCATCGAATTCTAGGAGTTCAACTTTCTACAAAAGTAAACCTTTAAATATAAGCACAAAAAATGGATTGGTAGAGTCCAATTTAGACCTACAAATTTGGACAGTGTGAATTTCAAAGAAACATGTATGTCCATTACTCTTTTACACTTCAAAGATTATGGAACAAAATCTAGTTGTGGCCGCTCTAAAATAAGAAGAGAATGAACTTTAATAATCTCTAAGCTTCCATAATCATCATCCATAGAAACCAAATGTATTCTTATGTGCAAAATAATATCCTTCCATGAATAAGTTTAGCAAGAGATACATCTAGAAAAAATAATGTCCTAGTGTTTGTATGTAACAAAGAAAATCATACTAACACATTTGACACAATAAAACGTTTAAAATAGTATTCAACTTGTCTTAACATAAATCATATCTAGTTCTATCGGAAATTTCCAACTTCATGGGTAATAGAGGGAAAACATGTGAGATATTAACAACCAATCCATCATCGCATTGATGCTTGACGACCAAGATCTTCACTTCCATTTTGAATAGAGAGTGTTTGGTACAAGTCTTAGGAGCAATAGTTAGAAAGCATGCATTTTTTAATGGCAAGAATATATCAAATGTTTTGTGTACATATGACCTTAAACTAAAACTATATGGCATTCCTCTTGTTATGATGTTGTTTCACTTTGCTAGAGAAGCTACAATTGGAATCAAATCTCTAAAAGTCTCCCTTCAAGAGAAAATACAATGTTGGCATGATTTAAGAAGTTATTAAAACACGAATATATTCTTGATGACTTTTCCTATCCTACTCTTTGATCATTCGGACAAAGGGGAGCCTCATGTAATAAGGCATCTTTGGCAATAGAGTTGTCGTTTGAGTTTGAAGAGTGATTAAGTAAATTGGATGGGGCTGAGCAAAATATGTTAGCATATGATAAAGTAGAGTTATGTGTCCAAAGTGCAGAGCGGGATAAATTGAAGGAGTTCTTATTGACACCAAATAGCAGAATATAGAGTTGAGGAAATATAGAAACTAGAATAAACACAAACCACTCAAAATCCAAAAGAGTCTCGATGCATTATATGACCTTTAATTATGATTATTCAAGCTAAAAAAGAAGTTCATGTGAACATGCCAAAGAAGGAAATATAAATTTGAAAAAAACAAATTATGCTTCAGATGGAGGATCCATTACAAACATCTCACAAAGGATTTTCTTCTACATTTGATAGATTTAAGGAAAGTATTGTTTGCTAGGAATGTATCCAATTATATTGCTTCATGTAGTGCTTGTCAGTTGCACTCATATGTAATATATTCAGATGGTCTAAGCCCCACAATCCCTCTTAGCATTCATGCTAAGTAGGTGATGGATTTGGTTACAATTCCTTTAGGTATTCATAACATGTGTTGTATTGTAATTTCATGAGATGATTTGAATAAACATGTTAAAGGTTGCACATTGGAAAATAAATTGACTACTAAGTTTTATGAAATCTTGGTGGAATATGTTATATGCACATTTGGATGTGTGGAAAAAGATTGTGAAAGATTGAGGAGAGCTAGATGGGGAAGAAGCAAAGGACTTTTTTGCGCATGATGAGACTCATTAAGTTCTTTCAATGAGTTACAATCCAAAGGAAAATGGGAAAACTGAATAAGGACATTCTCCTATCATCAAGGCATTAGTAAATATTTGTGAAGGTAAAATTTGTTAATATTTGTATTTTCTTCCATTTTCTTGTTGGGAAGATTGTATGACATGCATTCGCATTGGAACTTGTTTCCTTGGTAGAATGAGTTGTGTCATGATAGTTTTGAAGCATGCCGATTGAATAAAACAATATATTTGGATGAGAGGCATGATTTGAGAACAAAGCAAACACAAGCTGAAGATTGGGTGTTTGATTATGATAACACTTTTGATATGCAGTATGATGCATGGAAAAGTTATTGACGCCATGGTTTGATCCCCACATAGAAGATATAGTATGTCATATGCTCTAAAGAAACTTGATTCTAGTCTCTTTAAGGCTCCTTTTGCATGGAAGTAGAAAAGAAAGAGATAACGATGACTATGCTACTGAAGAAGATCCAAAAGAGGAAGAGACTATTGAACAAGAAACTGAAGATTGAGGAGAACTAGATGCTCAAGTAGCAAGGGAATTTTTTTGGATTTCTGAATGAGTTATAATTGAAAGGAAAATGGGAAAATTGAACAAGGACATTTTAGCATCATCGAGCCATTATCAAATATTTGTGAAGATAACATGATTTAATATTTGTATTTTCTTTCATTTGCTTGTACTTGGGAAGATTATGTGACATGCACTCGCACTTGAACTTTCATGGCTATTAACTTAAGTGTATGTTTGAAAAGTCTTTATTTACTATTGAATCACATATGCTCTCATGCATCTTATTTCCTTGATAGAATGAGATATTTCATGAAGATTTATTGACACTTAAATTGGAGCATTAGAGCATGGAAATGAGAATTTACAATGAGAAAGGAGGATGGGAACGAGAATTTACACCGAGAAAGAAACCCGATTGAATAAAACAATATATTTTGATGAGAAGCATCATTTGAGAACAAAGCAAACAGTCGCACTAGAACTTTCAAAAGTCCTTATTTGCTATTGAATCACATCCGTTATCTTGGATCTTATTTCCTTGGTAGAATGAGTTGTGCCATGAAAATTTATCATCACTTAGATCTCACCAGTAAGAGCATGGAAAGAAGAATTTACAACAGGAAATTGATAGATTTGAAGCATGGTGATTGAATGAAACCACATAGTTGGATAAGAGGCGTCATCTGAGAACAAAGCAAACATAGACTGAAGATTGGGTGTTTTTTTATGATAGCACTTTTGATATGTAGTATGATGCATGGAGAAGGTATTGAAGCCATGATTTCATCCTGACATGGCACATAGAATATTTCATATGCTCTAAAGAAACTTGATTTTACTCTCTTTAAGATTCCTTTTGCATGGATGCGCAAGAAAAAGGGATGAACATGACTATGATATTGAAGAAGATCAAAAACAGGAAGAGAGTATTGGATAAGAAAGTGAAGATGAGAATGGTTGATAGATCACTTGAAAAGCCTCTTTAATTTTGCACCCATTTGAGCTTAACCGTATCTCAAACTATGCATGTTAATTTTAATATGTAATTGCACAAGAGATTGGTTTCCCATAGATTGTCCACATCAGATTGTGCATCAAACAAGATGCCAATAGCATAGATGAGAGTAATAATTGGGTTTTCAATGAATAAGCTTCGTCATCAAAAGCCATTTACCTTTCATTTTGTGTCAGGTTTTTCTACGTGTGATCCGATGATGACCACCTAAAGATATGGATAGGAGAAAGAGAAGCATATATATTATGTGTATAATGATACTACACTGGGCGACATCAGCTGCTCTGTATGACAATCCTTTGGCAAGAAAAGTGAAGGGTGACATAAAATCATAGTAATAAGGAGAATGCGCTGTATGGGAAAAGGTGCACAAAGGCTGTCACGCGAGAAAATAAAACACAGAAAGACGAAAGAACACGATTCACAGCAAGACACTCTCCTCGGCAAAAACGAACAAGACACTCTCCTCGGCAGAAAGGAACGACAGAGCGACGGCTTTGAAAATGCACCATTGACTTCACGCCATGTGCCCTAGTGCATTCAGACAAGGGCAGACCTCTGCATATGCCAGTGCACAGTACATTTTACCTCCATGTAACATGATGAGAAATATTAATGGGATGTGAGTTTTGACCAAAATAAACAATCTAGTGTTTGAAAGAAAGAAAGAGAAAAAAAAAACTTATGTATTCCTTGTAACATCGATGACACACCATTAAGTTTTTAAACGTATCTAGACAAATCGTTTTATACTCAAGTAAAATTATATAATATGACTATGTATGTCAAACAGAGCCACTATGTTCTACACTAGTGATCCAAGAAAATTTTAAGGAGATCCACAAAGGTGTACAAATAATCAATTAATCAATTATTATGACGACGTTCAAAGCATTTACACCTACAAGGCCAAGTCCTTTATAGAAACGCACGAATACACAAGATAACTAACTACTTTTAAAGAAAAATACACAGGAAGACTTCGACATTGATATTTTCGGCAGTTTGGGTTTTCCATTCTCAAAGAGATAGAGCGAAAAAGGATGGTCGCGACATTTACTTGCATTCTCATATTTGCAACAAGCTTGTGAAGCTTGCACGATGGGCTAGCACTAAAGAAGGCATTTCCGAAAGGAAGCAACAATTGAGCTCAGTCATCTCTAGGGTTTGTGCCTGCTCATCTTTTCGGTAAAATGTGTATGCTTTGAATTGATACCAAGGTACGAAGGAACAAACAGATATTTACACCTACAAGGCTAACTCGTTTATAGAAACGTACGAGCATTTTTCACATCTTTCAATACCACCACAAGGGTACTTCATCTATCTACATGTATAATAATGGACGTAAGAGAAAGCATATAAATTTTTGGATAAGACATAAATTCTTCAAACAAAGCCATCTCAATACATCCCGAACAAGATATGCACATAAGGGAATGGGCAGTATATGGAATGCTAGAAGATGAACAATTTCTACCCCTCACGAGTGTATTTTCTCTTCCCAATCGTGAACTACTAAAAGATCGAAATGGAGCACTAAAAGCATTTTTAAAGAAAGGGTGTTAGGAGAGTCCCCAGTTGTGGGATAAAGGGTAGGAATGAGAAACCTAAGTCGGGAGGTCATAGAAGGGCTAACATGCCCCTTGGTCAGCCAAGCGATAGCATGTTGGTGCAATAGTAAGAGAATATTCCATGGTATATTCCATATCTAGAGTCAATTTTGATGGAATATCCATGAAATCCTTAACTGAAAATGTATCCTAATCAAGACGCTCTAGAATGTAAAAAAAAAATCAATCTCTCCCGGCACATTTGTGCCGGGATTTGGACGCGAGAGCAAGGAGAGACCGAGAGAGAGAGAGAGAGAGAGAGAGAGAGAGAGAGAGAGCAAGCGAGAGATAGAGAGAGGCATCCCGTTGAAGCAACGTATGTGCACACACAAACACACATTTACACACACCTACATATGCATACACACACACATATACACACATAGACACACACACACATACACATAGACACACACACACACATACACACAAATACACACACATATACACACATACACAAATAATTTTGCATACACACATGCACACATAATGCATACACATGCACACATATATACACATACATATACACACACATACACACACATACACACACACGAACACACATACAAAAACATATATGCATACACACACACATAGAGAGACATGCACACACATACACATACATGCATACATAATGCATATGCATATGTGTACATACATACATACTTACATGCATACACACGCATATGCATACATAATGCATATGCATATGCATACATACATACATACTTACATGCATACACACACATATGCATACATAATGCACATGCATACATACACATAAATAATGCATATGCATACATAATGCATATGCATACATAATGCATATGCATGCATAATGCACATGCATACATACACATACATAATGCATACACACACATATGCATACATAATGCATACACACACATATGCATGCATCATGCATACACATACACACATAATCAGTCAAAAAGAATTCAATAATATGGAAGAAACGAACTTAGAGTCAAAGGTTCCTAGTCCAATAATTGAGCATAGAAGTAGAAAGGGGAACATGAAGATAGATTCTAACATGAAAGTATTCTCAATCGATGTAATTCATTCTTATTTCCTCATGTAGATCCTATTCTCAAGATTTTCTATAGGAGGAGAGTGAAATCGAACAGATTGAAGCCAAGAGCACACAAGATAAATTGTCTCATGGAGTTGGCTCTTGTATTGCAAACTACATTGGGAAACTTCCTAAACAACTCTTTGTAATTATCCATAAAGACTATATTCCTCAAGCGCTCTTCATGACATGGTTTCTAAAGGAATTAAGTAAATTGCTTTCCTTATCAACCATACTCAAGGGACCAATCGTGCTCTGGATTAGAAAGTTCAATAAGTACAACTTTAGGTTCTAACTTATACACAAAAATTCGTGTCAAATAGATATATTTCTAGTATTTCGGGTTTAAACATAGGGATGATATAGTAGGTTTGTTAGAACTTACACTCTACGTATGGTTTTGTAGCTTCAAAAGAGACTCAAAGAAAGGATCAAATCCAATGAATCTAATTACAGAAGTTACCAGAAAAATAAACTTTCGTATATCCGTTGTCTCATTATCACTTGAAATTGTGTATATCATATTTCAAAGTTTTTTGGATTCTGTTTGTCATATGGAGACTTTTTTACGAGTAATTTGTATATGTATGATATTTATTGTGCTACCGATTGCATCAAAAGGCCGAAAAAATCCTTGCCATAGAAACACGTGAAGGAGTTGCAAAACGTTCATGGGTGTGTTCACAATAGCTTCTAAAATGCATGGTGCAAAACTCAATTTAGTAAATTTGGGTTATTTTGAGATAGAACGGCATGTGGATGGGGATCTCAACTAACTATTTTTACATCTTCCCAAATGTCTAACTTTATTTATTAAAAATTAAGCTATTAAATATGAAAGTATATTTGTTGATCTACTTAGCACACAATCATGCCCTAAACTAATTCAACTAGTTCTTAATCTTGTAATGCATGCACTTAATGCATTTATTCACAAACATAATAACTTTGCTTATTATGGAAAAAAACATGCAAGAGCACATGCTTGAGTGCATCAATTACCTTTTTCAACAATAAGGAAGCTTGTGTTGTTCATGAAAAACATTCTTTTCGAAAAAGAAATGCACAAAAAATTATTTATTTCAGTCCATGAAGTGAGAACAATGAATAATAGATTCAAGCAAGTGCTTGATGAATTTATAATATGCCTATGCTTGTCTGTTTTACTTTCATTCATTATCATACTTTGAAGGCATATTCCATGCTTAAAACATAATTATATGCAATATATATGAAAGAAAAATGTCAAAGTAAGTATTAAAATCAAACATAAACTTGGAAATACCTAGCTTGGCTAGCTAGCTACGACCTTCCATTGATCCTCAAGAAGAGTCATTCTATGATTTGGAGCTACCTTTGGATCTCCTTAAAGAAACTCCAACCTTCACTTCCATGCTCATATCTCTACCCTACAAGCATCTCCCAAATTTTCATTTATGGGGCCTATGATGATCATTTCCCATAGGGTGGTTGAGGTCCTTCACTATCAAGTTGAAAAATCCCCTTCTTTGAAATCTCCACTTGATGTCTGAACTAGTCCTTCTACAATGGTAACATTAGAGAGTCCCTAGATGGGTGCATTGTGATTTTATAGAAGAGCATCATCCTTCTCAGCTTTGATCGGATGAATGAAAGGCTCAAGGTTATCTCTGTTTCCTCTCTTGGTAGATCAAAAAGCATAACATAAAACTAGCTCTCGAATTCCCTCATGTGTAGAGAAAAACCCTTCTAATTGGATGTTGGAGTGGAGAGGAAAGAAGGATTTCGTGTGAGTGCTTATAAGAAGTCGAATGGGATTGTAATTATCTTACATAATTAGGATAATGTTTTGAAAATGTCTTTATTTTGTGCGCCTTTGATTTTTTTTTTCTTTTGCACCAAGTAGAGATAGAATAAAAGCTCCCCAAACTTCAATCTCATGAAGTATAGGTAGTGGAGAATTATCTTGGGAAAATCGTGTGCGTGTGGGGTAGGCTCAGAGTGCATAGGTAGGCCAATGGTCACACATCGATCATGTGGTTTGTGTTGATCATCAATAGATGGGATGGTATTCTGGATTGAATGGTGCCACAATCAACACCTTTTTGTTCTCTACTACTACTCACAAGAACAAATGAAAAGATGCAATCCTTAATTGATTGCACATGGATATACACAAACATGTGTAGAAATGCAAATAGTTGCATCGCTAAAATAGGCTCCAAATTCCTAGAATAAGATTACGAGAGAACTTTACAAAGTTCTACAAGTGATCTTAGAGAAGAAGATTATGTTAAACCCATAACCACTCCATGGAGGCTATTATAATGATCACATGGTAGAGAGATGACTCTTTTGCCAACCATATGTCTCGATATATAGCTATCTCCAAGGGACTGCTTTTCCTATACTATTACCTTTTTTGCTCTATTTTTTTCATCATTTTTTTTGAAATGTACTATAAAACCATGATTTCTTTTGGTAGCAACTCTAAATAAATTTATTTCTAGTGCAAAAATATATAAAACAATAGAGAATATTCTCTCAATACTGGTGGCAACAATAGTAGAGATGGTTCTTGTCCGTTCAATTGGCAACTTGGAGTCCCAACACTACATTAATGGGTTCTTGCAAATGAAAGTTAACGAATTCTACTACTCTTTCTTCTTTGTCACGGGTAGAGATGCTTCACTATCTAATATACACAGTTTATCCATGCAAGTTAGTGTAGATCTGCATACTTCCTCCAGGGCAACCCGTAGGTCAATTTCTAGGTTATTTGTAGATTTCCTTTTACTCCAATTGGATTTGATAATGTTATTTCTCTGATCAGCTTGCTTCTTCTTAAAACCCTTAATGCCATGACCCTTATATTTAGAACAGAAAGTTTTTTGAGCAAACTTCTTCTTCTTTGGCTTATTCTTTGAATTACCCAATGAACCTTTTCCCTTTGCATTTCGTCAAAATGTTGCGTTGTTTGAACCTTGACCATTCTTCAAAAAAAAAAAAAAAAAAAATCTTCTAGAAGAATTGTAAAAAACTCTTCGGACATAAGAGAGGAGGATGCAAACTTCATATCAAGGGTACTTCTTAGACCATGATATTTTACACAATTGTTAGACATTTCTTCAAGTGTTAAAAGAGTATGAACAACAAATTTTTGGTCTTGTAACTGTTTAATTTTCTTGATGAAGTTTTCTATTTTTTGTAACTCAGAGTGTTCTCATTTCCTAATTGATTCTCAAGATTTTGAGTTTGCATGTGATTGTTAATCTCATATTGGTGAGACGATTTGGCATAAGCTTCATGTGATCTAGTGATGTTTTCAAATAGAGTAAGCACAAAGGCACATGCACTCATAACAACAACACATAACACATGTGGATTTCTACCTCTTCCATGCTAAAGAAACACTACAAGGAATACGAGTGTATAGCAATGGTAAAGGCGACAGAATTGCATCACTATAAAATTGCAACATGCATCGTAATTAGCATCGTGCGCGGACTATCAATTAAACGACGAGGCAAACGACGTTTTTTGTGACTTGTGGCACAACGGGGCTGCGACACATCCATACAGCATCGCTAACATGACACTTTTAAATGGGTTTGCATAAGTGATGCTTTTTTACGTCGCATAGGCGATGATTTTTGGCATCGCATAAGGGATGCTAAAAACATGTCCCTTATGCGACGACGGGTAGCATCGCTTACACAACAGTGTTTTGACGAACAAAAATTAAGACGTTGGAGGCTCTTCGATCGACATTTTTATGCAACCCATCGAAGAGCTCTACAACGTTCGCAATTGTGTCGCGCTAACGAGCTGAGGCAAGTATATGGAGAATTGTTGTTTTGCCTAAGCTCTCTCTTATTGTCTCCCTCTATCTCTATTTCTCTCTTTCTACATCTTTCTCTCTTTCAATTCTCTCTCTCTCTCTCTCTCTCTCTCTCTCTCTCTCTTCTTTCTCTCTTTATTGCAGGTTATTCAAGAAGCTAACCAAGCACAACGTATGGCTAACTATTGTAAGTATAATTTCTATTCTTTGTATATCATTTGAATTGTGTTATTTTCATACATGCACATACACACACATATAAACACATAGATACATGTGCACATACACTTAGACATACACACATATACACATGCATATGCACAAACATTTCTAAAACTACATAAAAAGACTTACATGTATGCATTATTGCATATATATATATATATATATATATATATATATATATATATATATATATATATATATATATATATATATATATATATATATATATATATATATATATATATATATATATATATATATATATATATATATATATATATATATATATATATATATATATTGACATATACGCAAATACATGTATATGCACATCCACATGCATGCATATTCACATGCATGCACATGGATGCAAATGGAAATGCATCCACATACACATGCATGTGGAATACATATACACATGCATATACATACTACACATATATACACATATATATGCACATACATACACGAACACATACACATACCTACATATACACATATACATGCACATACACACATATACACATAGAGTTACACATATACATGCGCATACATATGCACACATATACACATGCACATGCACATACTCATACACACATATACACTTACACATGCACATGCACATACGCGTACACACATATACACTTACACATGCACATGCACATACACACATATACACATGCACATACATACATATACACACACATACATATACACTTATGTACACACATATGAATGAATTATATAATTAAAGTATTAAAACACATATACACATGCACATACCTACATATACACATATACATGCACATAGACACCTATACACATAGAGTTATACATATACATGCATATACATATACACACACATACACATGCACATGCACATACTCATACACACATATACACTCATACATGCACATGCACATACATACATATACACACACATACACATGCACATACATACATATACACACACATAAACATACACTTAGGTACACACATATGAATGAATTATATAATTAAAGTATTAAAACACATATGCACATGCACACACACATGCACATACCTACATATACACATATACATGCACATACACACATATACACATAGAGTTAAACATATACATGCACATACATATAGAGACACATACACATGCACATGCACATACTCAAACCCACATATACACTTACACATGTAGATGCACATACATACATATACACTACATACATATACATTTAGGTACACACATATGATTAAATTATATATTTAAATTATTAAAACACATGCTTAATATAAACAATAATAACAATCGATAGAACAAAACTCTTCATTACTTAATACCATACTCATAATTCCAAACATAACTGAAATGAAAAATATATAGATTATCTATCTATATATATATATATATATATATATATATATATATATATATATATATATATATATATATATATATATATATATATACATATATATATATATATATATATATATATATATAATAAATACATATAATCCAATGTCATTATCAACTAAAATCATAATCATCATCAGCAATATCATGATCATCCTGATCTCCCTCATCCTCATCGTCATGATCACTTTGTGATGATCAAGATCGTCCCTCCTACGTCTGTCTCTCCACCTCATCCATATTTGTCTCTCCATAATACTCCTGTATTACAGATAACAAACATAAAGAAATAAAACAATTAAACCATTCATAAAAATAAAATAATTATATAAAATTTAAAAATACTCACAAAGGCATCAAGATGATCTTGCATATACTCGGTCAAACGTTGATATCCAAAATGTGTAGCATACTCGATCTCATGTTTCGTAGGATATCGGCCATAATCCATCCGCTGCATTGAAACAAATAGAAAAGATGAGTTTCTTGCATTTTTACTAAAATAAAAAATATACTCACAATAACACATATACTTACAAATGTAGCTACAAAACCATTATGGCCCATTTGGCCTAGGTGCGATGTGTGGCTCGACTCCACTCTCTTCTTTGCAGCAACCTGTTTATTCAAGAAAAAAATAACATAAATTAAATGTAAAAACATTACTAAAATATATAAAAATTATAAATATAAACTATTAATTTGTGTACCTTTTGCTGAGGAAATGACTCCTAAAGATTTAGCTGTCCACAAAAAAACTACCACGTCTCAGGTGGTAGGTTAGCTCGCCTCTTAATTTTTTCCACCATACAATATCTCATGTTAATTTAATCTCAAACTAAAAAAGAAAATATCAGAATACACACACATACACATACACATACATACCCACATACACATATACATGCAAACATATACACATACATATACACATATACATACATATAACATAAATACACATATACATATCCAGATATATATGTACACACACATGCATGCATATACACTCATTCATACAAAGTACATGCATTTATCCCACAAAAATGTGTAGTTGTGTATATGTGAATATGTGTGTGTGTGTAAATGTGTATATGTGAATATGTGTATGTGTAAATATGTATATGTGAATTTTATGTGTATCTAGATAATCAGATTATTAATATCAAATACCATTATTTGTAGATTTTGATCAATCAGATGGAACTCACCACCATCTTCTCATCGTGCAATGAGTTTATACTATATGTTGGAGCAAGTCTATGACAAGCCTAAGTATTGGCTTGAGTCCCACAAAGTCATAGAAGAAGCTTTAAAAAGAAGACTATGTAAAGTTCACTTGTGAACTACCTCTTGTAACTTTTGAAGAGTTTACTTAATGTAAAAGTAAGAGAATCTTAAGTGGTTGAGTCCACTTGATCAAGAATGGAAAGAGGAGCCACGAATTCGTGATTTGTGGTAGGTAGAGAATCAAATCAATCATTGATTGATTGGAGAGTGATTGAGGGAAGTTAGCCTCCCAAACTCAACTATAAATAGATGGCAGTTTTAGTCGTGGTTAGAGAGAGCTATGTGAAGACCTCCAAGAGCTGAGCTTTATGCCATATCAAGGTGTGATTACAAGGCACACACATGTATCAGTAAGTCATTGTATTGTACAAGCAATATACTTTCATTTTCATGATTATTTGAGTTCATCTTTCCATGTTCTTGTGAAGTGTACTACTCACTGCCATTACTCTCAGTTTTCTCATTCAGCTTGCAGAGATGTTTTCTCTGAGCTTGGTGCATCATTTTCAGTGATTTAACTTGGTAAAGTTAGCTCTATAAGTCTACTATATGCTCACAAATTTTAATGTCATTTAGAGGTTGCAATCTTCAGTTATGTTCATTTGAAGTCAATAGGGTCTGTTCATCTTCACTTCTCTGTCAGGTACCCGACTTTTTCACTCATCTTGTCAGAGCCATTTCTCCGTGGTTACTTATCCAGATTCAAGGATTTAAACCTTGTTGGGTTTAGCTTACTGCATAGTATAACCATACAAATTTTCATAATCATTGGATTCCTAGATTTTGAGTTAGGTTGATTTTTCTGGTCACTGGTCTCAAATTGTAGCAGCCCGTGAAAATCGGGATGAAGTCATCAGTTGTTAAAACTCATTCTCAGTGTGTGGTTCATTATTTTTTATGAGATTACTCTTGAAAGTTAGCTCTTTAAGTTACCTAGATTCCCCAAGAGGAATTAAGCTAATTGCTGCTATGCTCAGAGAATTATGTAAAACACTAGACAGGTGTATGAACCAAGAATAGCAAGTTTTCACCTCTGAGCTAACTCCAACCTATCTGTTTTGATCTATCTTTTTGAGAGTGATCTTCCAAGGTACATAGGGTGTCTAATACATCCATTGGCAAGCTAAAAGGGCCCACCATATACTCCTGGAGTTCATTTGGCTAGTGTAGATCAAGGATTTTGCAATACCTCTTCATCTTCAAGCACATACCTATCCATCTCTTCACAGTGGTATCAGAGCAAGGTTGGACAACATGGCAGATGGATTTCCTTCATCAATTGACAAATTGGACAGAGGTAACTACTCAGCTTGGTCATTAAGGATGGAAGCTTATCTCCAAGGTAGAAGTTTATATGGTTATGTGGCTAGAGATGAAGTTATGCCAAGTTTCAGGAACAAAAGTCAACCAACACAAGAAGAGCAAGAACGATTGAGCACATGGTGCTCCAAGGATGCACTTGCAAGGTCATATCTCCTCAACTCTATCTCAGATTTTTTGTTGCCTCACATTAGGAGTTGTAAGACATCTCAGGAAGTGTGGGATGCACTTGAAGCTTTCTTTTCTTCAAGTACTAAAGCTAGGAAGCATCAACTATGGCTGGATTTCACAACTCTCAAGAAGGCTCCCAAACAAAATGTGACTGATTTTGTCACAAAGCTCAAGGACATAACGGATCAGTTGGGAAGCATTGGAGAGGTAATAGATGAAGAGAAAATTGTAAGGCAGGTCATCAATGGCTTGAAGGCAGATGACAAGTGGGAAGCATTCACCACAGGTATGGATTTGTACATGGACATACATGTACCTGATTTCAATACACTCATTGGACAACTACTTACTCAAGAGGCAAAGCTTATCAAAAATGGAGAAAGCTCTAGAGGTAATCAATCTTCAGCTTTATACACGGATAAAAGCAAGTCTAAAGATAACAAAGGAAAGGCAAAGAAAGTGGATGATGAAGCAGGTACATATCAAGCTAACTATGCAGGTAGAGGAAGACATGGCAGAGGTAGAGGAAGAGGAGGTAGACAAGGCAGGGGGAGATCCCAAGACTCCAACTCATGTTCTATTTGTGGATTAACTAATCATACAACTGAAAATTGCTTTAGGAATTCCAGGAATCAAAGAGGCAGAGGATACAATAGAGGAAGTTATGGCTACTCAAGAGGAAGGTTCAACAACTACCATGGCAACTACAACAACTACAATCATTCAAACTATCAAGGAGGCTACAAAGGAAGGAGAGACTACAATAACTACACAGAAGACTCAAACAAAGAGGATTCATTATTGATCATGAACATGGCTATGCCACAAGGTAAATCTGATGAGCATGTTTTCTACATAGATTCAGGTTGTTCAAATCATGTGGCAGGAAATGTGGCACTCCTATCAGATTTAGAAGATCCAAGGAATAAGCATGAGGTACAAACAGGAGATGATACAAAACATCCTGTGGAGACAATAGGCAATGTCAAAGCACCTGATGGAAACATCAACCTACTCAGTAAGGTACTCTATGTCCCTACCATTACAAAGAATTTGATAAGTGTTGGGCAGATAGTAGAGAAAGGGTTGCAAGTCAGGTTCACAAAGGCAGGAGCATTTGTTGAAGATCCAAGTCAAGGATTCAGAAGAATTGCAAAAGGTGAAAAGACAGGTAGATTGTTCACATTTGATTTACAGGACACTAGAAACATTGCTCTCTTTAATTATGGTAGTCAGACACTCACAGAATTGGAAGTATGGCACAAAAGGTTAGCACATATTGGTGAAAGGTCATTAAAGCAAATCTGCAGGGACCAAAGTGTACTTGGACTTCCTAATTTATCAAAACAACATATGATTTATAAGTGTAGTGCATGTCAACTTGGAAAGTCTCACAGGTTACCATTCATGAAGAAAGGTTATATGCATGGAGATCTCTTGGAGTTGGTTCATACAGATGTATGGGGACCTATAAAGGAAGCTTCAATATCTGGATCAAGGTATTATGTTTCCTTTATTGATGATTGCAGCAGATGGACTATCCTATTCTTTATGAAACACAAAGATGAAGTTTTTTCATGTTTCAAAAGATATTTGGCTCTTGTGGAGAATCAAACAGGTAAATCACTAAAAAGGCTAAGGTCAGATGGAGGGGGAGAATACTTCTCCCATGATTTTGATTCTTTTCTTCAAGAAAGAGGAATCAAAAGAGAGGTAACTACAAGGTACACTCCTGAGCAAAATGGAGTGGCAGAAAGGAGGAATAGGACAATTGTTGAAGTTGCAAGGTCTATGTTAAATGAAAAGCATTTACCTAATTACTTATGGGCTGAGGCTGTATTTACAGCCACTTACTTGATTAACAGGTTGCCTTCAAAATCCCTTGATGGGATGACTCCATATGAGGCTTGGAATGGAAGAAGACCAAGCTTAGATCATTGTAAAATTTTTGGATGTATTGCTTTTGCTCATGTTCCTTCACAGGTTAGAGGCAAGACGGATCCAAAGGCAGAAAGGTGTGTATTTATTGGATATGACAACAATCAAAAGGGCTACAGGTTATACAACCCTACCAACAAAGGATTCTTGGTAAGCAGAGATGTAGTTTTTGATGAGAACAATTCATGGTATGAAGATTCATGCAGAAAGGTCAATTTACCATATAATCTTGAAGAAGATTTTCCAAAGCTTGGTAGAGAACAACCAAAGATTGAAGAACAAGACACCTCGGAGATGATGAAGAATCTCATATGGAAAAGATCAAAGCATGGAAGTCTAAAGGTAAAGCAAAATTGCAGGAACTTGGACATGAGGCAGAATCATCACATCATGGCCTAAGAAGATCTATGAGGGAAAAGAAAAAACCAGAAAGGTATGGGTTTGACACCTCATTAGTAACTAAACATTCTATCTACATAGCACAGGACATAAACCAAGAGGAGCCATCATCATTTGAAGAGGCCAAAGCAAAAACACAATGGAAGCATGCAATGAAGGAAGAGATTGAAGCACTTGAGGAAAACAACACTTGGGATTTGGTGCCCAAGACTTCATCCATGAAGGTAATAGGCTCAAGATGGGTCTATAAACTCAAGAAGAATTCTGATGGTTCAATTAACAGGTATAAGGCAAGGCTTGTGGCAAAAGGCTTTGCACAAACTCAGGGAATTGATTATGAGGAGACCTTCTCTCCTGTGGCAAAGATGCCTACTATTAGGGTTTTGCTTAGTATTGCCTCTTCCAAGAATTGGAAGATACTTCAACTAGATGTAAAGAATGCATTCTTGAATGGTTGGATAACAGAAGAGGTATATATGGCACAACCACCTGGTTTTGAGAACCAAGTTTATCCTGATTATGTGTGTAAACTTAACAAATCATTGTATGGTCTCAAGCAAGCTCCAAGAGCTTGGAATTTCAGGCTTGTTTCATTCTTGCAGGACAAAGGCTTTCAACCAAGCAAGGAAGATCCTTCACTCTTTATTAAAAAGAGTAATTCCGAGGTCATCTACCTATGTGTATATGTAGATGATATTATATTGACAGGAAATGATGCAGATGGTATGAAGAAGATCAAAGATCAGATGAGAGAAGAGTTCAAGATAAGTGATTTGGGTTCACTTACCTACTTCCTAGGTTTGGAAGTTGTCTACAAAGATCATGGTTTGTTTCTCACTCAAAGGAAGTACATTAAGGACATGTTGGCAAAATTCAAGATGCAAGATTGTAAGATTGCACGTACTCCAATGGAGGTCAATCACAAATTGAGCTCACATGAAGGTGCTCATAGAGGACATCACATCATATCAAAGTCTAGTGGGTAGTCTCAACTATGCCACATTGACAAGAGTAGATATATGTTACAGTGTGAGTGTGCTAAGTCAATTTATGCACACACCAAGGAAACCACATATGGATGCTGCCAAAAGGATTCTCAAGTATCTCAAAGGAACCATAAATGAAGGACTTTATTATCCTTATGTATCTGATTTAGGTTTGAAGCTATTTTCTGATGCAGATTGGGCTGGCTCCAAGGAAGATAGAAGGAGCACTTCAGGTTATCTTACCTTTGCAGGTTCAAAGCTTATTTCATGGTCATCCAAGAAGCAACCCACAGTTGCTCTCTCTTCTACTGAAGCTGAATATAGAGGTCTTGCCATAGCTACACAAGAAGCTATGTGGATGAAGACATTATTCAAAGATCTTGGATTGGAGTTTGGAACTCCAACTATTTATGGTGACAATATGAGTTCTATTCATTTGGCTGCTAATCCTATTTTTCATGCAAGGACTAAACATATTGAAGTTCATTATCACTATGTACGAGAGAAGGTTCTAAGCAAAGAGATTCAAATATCATATGTGTCCACTCATCAACAATGTGCAGATATTCTAACCAAAGCATTGGATGGTACAAAGCTTTGCAAATTCAAGGCTATGATTGGTTTGCAGGTAATCTTGGAAGATTGAAGACCTCAAGCATACTTGGCTTGAGGGGGAGCTGTTGGAGCAAGTCTATGACAAGCCTAAGTATTGGCTTGAGTCCCACAAAGTCATAGAAGAAGCTTTAAAAAGAAGACTATGTAAAGTTCACTTGTGAACTACCTCTTGTAACTTTTGAAGAGTTTACTTAATGTAAAAGTAAGAGAATCTTAAGTGGTTGAGTCCACTTGATCAAGAATGGAAAGAGGAGCCACGAATTTGTGATTTGTGGTAGGTAGAGAATCAAATCAATCATTGATTGATTGGAGAGTGATTGAGGGAAGTTAGCCTCCCAAACTCAACTATAAATAGATGGCAGTTTTAGTCGTGGTTAGAGAGACCTATGTGAAGACCTCCAAGAGCTGAGCTTTATGCCATATCAAGGTGTGATTACAAGGCAGACACATGTATCAGTAATTCATTGTATTGTACAAGCAATATACTTTCATTTTCATGATTATTTGAGTTCATCTTTCCATGTTCTTGTGAAGTGTACTACTCACTGCCATTACTCTCAGTTTTCTCAGTCAGCTTGTAGAGATGTTTTCTCTGAGCTTGGTGCGTCATTTTCAGTGATTTAACTTGGTAAAGTTAGCTCTATAAGTCTACTATATGATCACAAATTTTCATGTCATTTGCATGTTGCAATCTTCAGTTATGTTCATTTGAAGTCAACAGGGTCTGTTCATCTTCACTTCTCTGTCAGGTACCCGACTTTTTCACTCATCTTGTCAGAGCCATTTCTCCGTGGTTACTTACTCAAATTCAGTGATTGAAAACTTGTTGGATTCAGCTTACTGTCTAGTATGACCATACAAATTTTCATAATCATTGGAGTCCTAGATTTTGAGTTAGGTTGATTTTTCTGCTCACTGTTCTCAAATTGTAGCAGCCCATGAAAATCGGGATGATGTCATCAGTTGTTAAAACTCATTCTCAGTGTGTGGTTCATTATTTTTTATGAGATTACTCTTGAAAGTTAGCTCTTTAAGTTACCTAGACTTCCCCAAGAGGAATTAAGCTAATTGCTGCTATGCTCAGAGAAGTATGTAAAACATTGGACAGGTGTATGAACCAAAAATAGCAAGTTTTCACCTCTGACCTAACTCCAACTTATCTGTTTTGATCTATCTTTTTGAGAGTGATCTTCGAAGGTACATAGGGTCTATAATACATCCATTGGCAAGCTAAAAGGGCCCACCATATACTCCTAGAGTTCATTTGGCTAGTGTAGATCAAGGATTTTGCAATACCTCTTCATCGTCAAGCACATACCTATCCATCTCTTCACACTATAAGTATATCAAACATTTAATTTTAAATACATTTGATGGATACATAACTTATATTTTTTTTTGTTTCTTATTATGTGTAGATTTTGATCAATCAGAGGGTACTCCACCACCTCCTACCCATGCAACGACTTCACATGTGTCCTCTGATAGGAATTATGATGAATTTTACTATCAAGAGCCTATTATATGTTGGTCTAACTCTTGTTATGACATGTATCGAAGACCACGGTTGGAATGTATTGAACATGAGGCAGAGTATGGTACTTTTGAGCATGCACCATCACCTGCTCAATGTGATAATGTTTGGGTATGTATTTTCTATATATATTAATGTCATTATTTTATTTAGAAACCATATATAAAATCAAATTACTGTTGATATACATGAATACTTGCTGGATGATGAGGATGATGATAATTTTTCTCATAATGATAATATACCTCGTACACATCATGGACTTGTTGTTCGTCAATTACAAGCAGAGGTTTCCATAAATCCTCTACCTCCTGGTTCAGAGAATGAAATGGCTGGAGATTATCCATTGCCAGCTTGTGATCGTTCTTTAGTACAAACATATCATAGAAGAAGATATGGAGGATGGAATAGAGGACCAGTTCCTTTAGATGGAGAGGTTTTCAACTTTTGGGGTAATCGCTATATGATTGCTCCATCCGTTATTACTAATGCTAGTTTGGTCTCTTTATTGTAGAGGATTTGTATGTGCCTCCGAACTCTGAAGTCACTCTTATGTCATTTTGTGGTCCTATATATGGATGGAGAGATTGACATCGACTTTCACGTTATGTTCAAAGCATGACTACTTATGGAATATGCTTGAACGCAGTATCCCTTACTAGTAGAGGGATTCTACATGCAGAAAATGAAAGATTATATATTGATGGAAGACCTTACACACATGGAAATATAGCAAGTTTAATAAATAGTACTCGACGGTTACATAATAGTTCAAGGACTAATTGCACATTTGAGGAGTCTGAAAATAGTCATGAATCACTATACATGAGTAGAGATGTATCAAAATACATAGTTGTCAATGCTATTACTACATTACATGTCAGTGATGAACTATTAGTGGATTATGGATGGCGTAGACCTCCAAGAGCACCTTTTAGCTAGAGAGAATATAACTTTTCTATCCATATTTAATAAGTTATATACTTATTTTTATATTTAAAGTTGATTTTCTATCCATATTTAATAAGTTATATACTTATTTTTATATTTAAAGTTGACTTTTTATTCATTTATGGAATATTGATGAATTTTATTTATATGTGTAGATTCCAACGTATGATATTGATGATATTCCTCCACAACATTCACAATTACCAGTAAGACCTCATTTATCAAAAGCTTCCATGAGGAGGCTACACAAAACTATTCATGTGCAATATGCAAAGTTGAAAGATCTATATTCAAAAGATGATAAAGTACAAGATTTGTGTGACAATGATGAAGATGATGGCATGGCAGATTTTGTTGAGGATTGGTATCAAAATGAGAGTGAGAGCATTGATATTTCTAAAAATGAGAAATATCTTCGAGAGGAATGTCTAAAGCATGTATATGAAGGAAGTCGTTTGACACGACTAAGTGTGATCTTACTTATTCTCAACCTTCAAAATCATTTTGGATGGAATAATGTATCTGTTTCGACACTATTAAGGTATAATTTTTAATTTTCTATCTATTTATATATATGTGCATAAATAATAAATAAATAAATAAATAAATAAATATATATATATATATATATATATATATATATATATATATATATATATATATATATATATATATATATATATATATATATATATATATATAAGTACATGCAAGTCTTTATTCTTACTTTAGATAAGCTAAGAACAGGAACTTGAATTGAATGAATACTTTTTGTTAGTGCATCTCTTAAAACTATTAATGCATCTTTCAAAATATTCGTGAAAAATTTGATTGTTTGGATGGTAGGCTAGGATTGTTTGTTTTGAAGGATATGAAGTATGTACCTTCATTGAATGATTTGTCGATTTTATCATATGTTCAGTTCGAAAGTGTGAGAAGCAGATTTATAATTGCTATTCAAAGAATTTGGCATTGTTTATAGGCCATACAGTGGTGACCTGGATGAATCGCATGCATAGAGGTTACTCAAGATAGAGCAATCTCATTTTAAGGGACTAGTGCTAGCAGGATTCCTATGGTATGCGGTAAACCTCTTGCATGTCAATGATAAGCATCTCAAATTTAGGATAAAAAGTGGAAATCATGGTGGCTTGAGAGGATCACTTTTATATAGTGTTGGGAAAGATGGATAGATGGTCCAAGAGACTGAGTAGGTACTGCCAAACCTGCTTTATACCAACCCTCTTTTGCTTCAGATTTGATAAGTAGACCTCCTTAGCTTTCCAGTGACACCATAAAATGCCCTATGTACTTTGGAAATGATGTGTGCAATGATTGAACCAAAATAGATAACTTTGAAACTCTCAAACTCAAGAAAACCTTCTATTTATGTCTTGACACCTGCTGGGTATTTTGCTCAGTATGACGAGCACAATAGGAATTGGGAAAATTCCTTTTAGGAGTATCTAATTACCTTAGTAAGCTAACTATTCCAAGTTGATGGATGTAAAAAGATAAACTATGCTAAGAGAAATCAATTTAGCAAGTTAAGTTATACCCCCGATTTTTTAGGATTGTAGCAAAAATTGACCAGTGATCACCTCGATGCAGATTGCTCTGCAATGGATGAATCGAATCTCTTCAAACTTTAGCAGCATGTAGATAACTCCACGCTTAATCCAAAAAGCTTTGAATCACTGAATTTGGTGAAGAATTGACCAAGATATGCACTTCACGAGTTGACAGACTTTTGAGTAGTTTGACACAGAACTCAAAAATGAACAATGTGAATGTATGTATTAATGAACACTTTTATACAAATCCATCGGCATAAAGATCATTGCCCAATGGTGTAGATAGATGTGGGCTAGAATATAGGTCTCACACACACTCAGAATCACTGATGAGAAGCTCGAGAAAGATGAGTTCTACCCGTGACTTTTCCATGTCCATTTTTATAAGGAATGAGTAAAAATTTAAATTCAAATTCAAACTTTTGGATCCCTATGATCAAACTCCTATATCCTAGGATATATTCCTTCAATAAAATAGCTAAATTTTTCCACAAATCCTTTTGGTAGGTGATTACAAAAGATTCCAAGTCAATTTGACTTTTACAAAGAGATAAAGTGGTAATTAACTACTAGCAATGGTTCGTTGCTACTTCACATATGTAGAGTCTTCAAGATATCTTCCAAGCCAAATGTTTAGGCTTGTGATTTACACCAACAGCTCCCCCTCAAGCCAAACATTTTGGCTTGGTCTTCATCTTCAATCTTCAAGTATATCCTGCAATATAATCATTGGTTTGAACCTGCAAAGTTTGGTTCCATCCAAAGCTTTAGTCAACAAATTTTCACACTACATGTTGGTTGATACATAGGTTTGTTGAATTTCTTTGCTTATCAACTTCTCTCTCACATAATGGTAATGAACTTCTATATGTTTGGTTCTAGCATGATAGATAGGATTAGCTGCAAGGTGAAGAGAACTCGTGTATTATCTCCAGAGATTATTGGAGACCTAGTATATAATCCCAATTCAATATACAAAAGCTTAATCCAAATTGCTTCTTGTGTGGCATTAGCTAGTCCTCTATATTCTGCCTCTTTAGAAGACAAAGAAACAGTAGGTTTCTTCTTTGAGGACCATGAAATTGGTTTGTCACCTGTAAAAGAAATGTATCCAGAGGTTCTCCTCCTATCATCCTTGCATCCTGCCCAATCTGCATCTGAATAAATTTTGATATCAATATCTGAACTGTAAGGGAAATACAAACCATGGTTCTGTGTACCCTTGAGATACTTCAAGATTCTCTTGGCAGCCTCTAAGTGAGGTATCCTTGGCTTGTGCATAAACTGACCTAGCACACTAACTCCATATGCAATATCTATCCTTGTTAAGGTAGCATAGTTCAAGCTACCCACCATACTTTGATAACCTGTAATGTCATTGACTTCATCACCTTCATAGGCACTTATTTTTAGGTTTATCTCCATTGGAGTGCTTGCTACTTTGGCATCCTACAAATGAAACTTCTTTAACATGTCCTGTATATATTTTTTCTGAGTAATGTATATCCTTGAATTAGTGTAGACTAATTCAAGCCCAAGAAAATACTTTAATAGACCAAGATCATTGATCTTGAACTCCTTCATCATTTGACTCTTGATATATCTGATTCCATTGACATCATTACCTGTAATGATGATGTCATCAACATAAACACAAAGGTATATTACCTCTGAATTACTTCTCTTGATGAATAGAGAAGTATTTGCCTTGCTCATGACAAATCCTTGGTCTTGGAGGTATGTAGTTAACCTGTAATTTCATGCCCTAGGTGCCTACTTCAATCCATATAAAGCCTTTTTTAATTTGCAAACATATGTTACCTTCTTATGGTCTTCATAGCCAGGAGGTTGTGACATATATACCTCCTCTGAGATCCATCCATTCAAGAAAGCATTCTTGACATCCAATAGGTATATATTCCAATTTCTTGATGTAGCCACACTTACCAACACTCTGATTGTTGGCATCTTGGCCACAGGAGAAAATGTCTCTTCATAGTCTATGCCTTGGGTTTGTGCAAAACCCTTGGCTACCAATCTGGCCTTGTACCTATTGATTGTGCCATCAAAATTTCTTTTAAGCTTATAGATCCATCTGGATCCTATTACCTTCATGGAGTCCTTCTTGGGTACTAACTCCCATGTGTTACTCTACTTAAGTGCTTCAATCTCCTCATCCGTAGCTTCTTTCCATTCTGATCTGGTTATGGCTTCTTCATATGATCCTGGTTCTTCATTTGACAAATCTTTGGCAAGATAAACAGAATGTTTAGTAACAAGAGATGTATCATACCCATATCTGATAGGTTTTTTGCTTTCTCTTTGGGATCTTCTAATTCATTGAGTTGAAGATTCAGGTATGTCTTCAAGCTTCTTCATCTTCATTTTGCCCTTGGACTTCCATGCCTTGAACTCTTCAAGGTTGATAGTATCTTCATCATCTGAACTTGAGGCTTCATTCTGAGTAGGTTCCTCCTTTGCAAGGTTTGGAAACTCCTCTTCCAAATCATAGGGTAATTTAACCTTTCTACGTTCATTCTCATATCAAGAATCATTTTCATCAAAGACAACATCTCTGCTTACCATGAATCCCTTATTGGTAGGGTTATAAAACCTGTAACCTTTTTGATTTAGATCATACCCAATAAAGATGCATTTTTCAGCCTTTGGATCTAGCTTATCTCTTATCTGAGAAGGAATGTGTACATATGCTACACATCCAAATATCCTGCAATGTTCAAGTGAGGGTCTCTTACCATGCCATGCTTCATAGGGTGTAATGCCATCAAGAGACTTAGATGGTAATCTGTTTATGAGGTAAGTGGCAGTAGAAAAACTCTCTACCCATAGATAGTTTGGTAATTTTTTCTCATTCAATATAGATCTAGTTGTCTCAACAATTAACCTATTTCTTCTCTCAGCTACCTCGTTCTGTTCAAGAGAATACCTTGTGGTTATTTCTCTTTTGATGCCTCTGCCCTACAAGAAGTTTTCAAACTTATCGGAGAATTACTCACCTCCTCCATCTGACCTGAGCCTCTTCAAATTCCTTCCTGTCTGATTTTCAACTAGTGCGAGATATTTTTTAAAGCAACTAAACACTTCATCCTTGTGCTTCATGAAGTACAATACAGTCCATCTGCTATAAGCATCAATAAAAGATACATAGTACCTTGAACCTGAGAGTGATCGGTCTTTGCTTGGTCCCCATACATCTGTGTGGACAAGCTCTAGGTAGTCTTCATGCATGTATCCTTTCCTTGAGAAGGGTAACCTGTGAGACTTCCCAAATTGACAAGCACCACACTTGTAAATCATATGTTGCTTGGATACATTAGGTATTGGTCCCTGCATAGTTGCTTCAAGGTTCTTTCCCCTATATGTCCTAATCTTTTGTGCCAAATCTCAAGCTCTGAAAGTGTTTGATCTTTATAACTGTATAGTGCAATATTCTTTGTGTCTTCTAACTCAAAGATGAAAAGTCTACCTGATTTTTCTCCTTTAGCAATTCTCTTGAACCCATGTCTTGGATCCTCCACAAATGCTCCATATTGGTTGAATCCAACCTACAAACCTTTCTCCACAATCTGTCCAACACTCATCAGACTTTTGGTAATTGTTGGTACGTAGAGTACCTTGCTCAACAAATTATGATTTCCATCACAAGTCTTAACATTTCCAACTTTAACTACTGAATGCTTGGTGTCATCACCCCTTCTAACTTGATGCTTACCTTTTGGTTCCTCAAGATCAGAGAGTAGTGCTACATTGCCAGCCACATGATCTGAGCACCCTGAGACAATGTAGAATAGATGGTCATCATTTGTACCTGACTTTGAAGTCATGTTCATGATCAGAAGAGAGTCATCGTGCTCCTCTGTGTAATTGTTGTAGTCCTTCATGGATTTGAATCCTCCTTGGTAGTTGCCATTGTAATTATTGTTGTAATTGTTGTTGTAGTTGTTGTTGTAGACTTGGTGATGGTTGAATCTTCCTCTTGATTGTGAGTATCCACCTCTTTGGTATCCTCTTCCTCTCTGATTCTTGTAATTCCTGAAACACTTATCTGTAGTATGATTTGATAAACCACAAATGTTGCATGGTGAGGAGTTATAGGATCTCCCCCTACCTTGCTTACCTCATCTGCCCCTTCCTCTTGATGATCTACCTCTCCCTGCATAGTTGGCTTGGGAGGTAGAGCCTTCATCTTCCAGCTTCTTGCTCTTGCCTTTATCTTTAGACTTCTTATCATTGTATAGGGCAGAAGAGTTATTACCTTTGGAAGTCTCTCCATTCTTGTTGAGCTTTGCTTCATGTGTAAACAATTGTCCCATGAGAGTTGTAAGATCTAGTATTTGCATGTCCATGTAGAGGTCCATGGCAGTGGTGAAGCTTTCACATTTGTCATCAGCCTTGATGTCATTGATCACTTGCCTTACAATCTACTCTTCTTCAATCTCTTCTCCTATGCTTGCTAACTGATGTGCCACATCTTTAATCTTGGTCAAAAATTCTGAAACAGCTTGCTTAGGTTGCTTCCTTAATGTTTTGAATTCAATCCACAACTGATTTTTCCTAGCCCTTGTGTTGGAGGAAAAATATGATGACAAGGTTTCCCAAGTCTCCTGGGATGTCTTACAATTTCTAATATGTGGCAAAAGAAAATCAGAGATGGTGTTGAGTCAATAAGACCTTGCCAATGCATCCTTAGCACACCATGTGTTAAGCTTTTCATGTTCTTCCTTGGTTGGTAATCCTCTTGTTTTGAATGAGCGTAATTCCTCATCTCCTGAGATGTATCCATAGATACTCCTTCCTTGTAAGTAGGTCTTCATCCTTAGAGACCATGCTTGATAGTTGTTCCTGTCCAATTTATCAATAAATGAAGGAAAACCATCTCCCATTTTACCTTAGTTTGCTCTGATACCACTGTTGGGAAAGATGGATGGATGCTCCAAGAGACTGAGTAGGTACTGCTAAACGTGCTTTATACCAGCCCTCTTTTGCTTCATATTTGATAAGTAGACCTCCTTAGCTTTCGATGGATACCATAAAATGCCCTATGTACTTTGGAAATGATGTGTGCAATGATTGAACCAAAAGAGATAACTTTGAAACTCTCAAACTCAAGAAAACCTTTTATTTATGTCTTGACATCTGCTGGGTATTTTGCTTAGTATGACCAGCACAGTAGGAATTGAAAAAATTCCTTTTAGAGATATCTAATTAGCTTAGTAAGATAACTATTCAAAGTGGAATGATGTAAAAAGATAAACTATGCTAAGAGAAATCAATCTACCAAGTTAAGCTATACGCCCGATTTTTTAAGACTGTAGCAAAAATTGACCGGTGATCACCTCGACGCACATTTGTCTGAAAAGGCTTAATAGAACTTTTCAAAATTTAGCATCATTTAGATAACTTCAAGCTGAATCCAACAAGCTTTGAGTCACGGAATTTGGTGAAGAATTGACCAAGATATGCACTTCACAAGTTGACAGACTTTTGAGTAGTATGAGAGAGAACTCAGAAATGAACAATGTGAATGTATGTATTAATGAACACATGTATGCAAATCCATTGGCATAAAAATCATTGCCCAATGGTGTAGATAGGTGTGGGCTCGAGTATAGGCCTCACACACACTCAGAATCACTGATAAGAAGCTCGGGAAAGATGAGTTCTACCTCCGACTTTTCCATGTCCATTTTTATAAGGAATGTGTAAAAATTTGAACTCAAATTCAAACTTTTGACTCCCTATAATCAAACTCCTATATCCTAGGAAATATTCCTTCAATCAAATAGCTAACTTTTTCCACAAATCCTTTTGGTAGGTGATTACAAAAGATTCCAAGTCATTTTGAATTTTACAAAGAGATAAAGTAGTAATTAACTACTAGCAATGGTTCCTATGCTACTTCACATATGTAGAGTCTTCAAGATATCTTTCATGCCAAAGTGATTTACACCAACATATAGCTTGTCCAAAAAACTTCAGTGTCATAAACCCAAATTTCTTTGAACAAACTGTATAAAAGTGATCCTCTCAAGCCACCATGATTTCCACTTTGTATCCTAAAGTTTAGATGCTAATCATTGACATGCAAGAGGTTTATTGCATACCCCAGATTCCTACTGGAACTAGTCCCTTATAATCAGGTTGCTCTATCTTGAGTAACCTCTATTCATGCGATTCATCCACGTCACCATCGTATGGCCTATAAACAGTGCCAAATTCTTTGAATAGCAATTATAAACCCGCTTCTCACACTTTCAAACTGAACATATGATAGAATCGATAAATCATTCAATGAAGGTACATACTTCATATCCTGCGCAACAAACAATCGTATCCTGCCATCCAAAACAATAAAATTTTTTGCGAAAATTTTGAAAGATGCACATAAGCATACATATATATAAAATTATATGCATACATATATATATATATATATATATATATATATATATATTTAAATATTTACTTTTTTTAATATATCAAAAAACAATATTTACTTTTTTTAATATATCTTTTTTTTGATAAACTTACAGGTTATTATCTGAAAAGTTTTTACCAAGTGAGAATATTCTTCCTACCTCACATGATGAAATGAAGAAGATAATCAACATTCTTGGTATAGATTACCAATGTATACATGCATGTCCTAACGATTGTAGTTTATATAGAGGTGAATATGTAGACTGTTTGACATGTCCTAAATGTCAATCTACTCGATATAAGGGCGAAGAAGGTAAAATCTCAAAAAATGTATTAAGCGATTTTCCATTGGCTCCACAGATTAGACATATGTTTCAAAGCCCCGAATTATCAAAGCTTTTGACCTGGGGACATGATCACCAAAGTACTAATGGAATAATGAGAATTTCTCATGATAGTCTTGCCTTTCAGCATATTGATTCTACATGGCCTGAATTCGCACGAAATCCATAGAATCTAAAGTTAGGAGTTGCATTAGATGGGTTTAATCCATTCTCCATGAAATCCAGTAAATGATCAACATAGCCAATGTTAGTCATAAACTACAATCTTCAACATATCTTAGCATTAAAAAGGAACATTTAATGCTTTCACTTTTAATCCCAATGAAAAGAAAAGTTAAAGATATGAATATATATCTTGCTCCTCTCATTGACGATCTTCAAGAGTTATGGAGAGGTGTTAATATCATTGATCTATCAAAAAGCATTAATGAAAGACATATTACGGTTCGCGGTATTGTGGCTTGGACTATTCACGATTTTCCAAGATATGGTGTTTGTTCAGGTATTGATGTAATTTTTTTATTCAATATACATGTAAATAAATATGATTTAATCTAATTATATTTTGCAGGAATATCTACTAAGGATTATAAAGCATGTCCATATTGTGGTGCTTGGTTGAGATCAATCTATAGTAAGAATCTCAACATAAATATTTATCTTCGACATTGACGATTCTTGCGTGATAATCATCCATTAAGATCTAAAAGAGAAGCGATGCATTTTAATGAAAACGTTGAAACAGGTCAGTGTCCAAAACGTATGACGCCTATGGATTGGTATAAAAAATGGATAGATGGACCTCTGACAGATCTAGAATTAGAATTCTTCAATGATAATCCATATAATGAGTATGTGAGTAGAGGTAAAGGAAAATTGGCACTCGCAAAGAACATATCAATATGGTATTCTTTGGAGTATTGGAAAGAGTTAAAAGTATGTCATCATATATTCAAAGATATTGGTTATTCACTATGGTAGCATCTTCTTGGACTAAAAGATACCACAACAGCAAGGAATGATTTGAAAGATAAAAAATCCAAACCAGATGTATGGGTCGAGCGATTTATGGGAATATTAAAAGGTTATGTGCAACAAAGAGCGAAACCAGAAGGATCCATGACAAAGGGTTGAATGCTTGAAGAGTGCATGTATTACATTAGTGAGTACCTTGAAAGAGTTCATGAAGAAGCTCCATGTGCATGGACCAACGAGTCTTCTTCAAAAATAACAAATGAGGTATTATCAGGTAAGGGGGTTCCATTCTTATTTACATTTCAAGAAAAAAAATGATGTTTCTACTTTTGTAGCATATAATAGCAAATGCATGCAAGCATTCCTTAGGGAGTACGATGAACTTCAAAATCTTCGAAGTAAAAGGCGAAAAAACAAAAGTTTTAGACATAATCTTGATAATAATGAGATTACAGATATATCTTCTTTCATGGATTGGCTATATAGTCGTTTGCAATATGCCAATGCAAATAATGAAGAAATCTCAGATGAGCAAGGGGAGTTAATGATAGGTTGTGAACGAAAGGTAATTTTATTAAAATAATATTTTATTTTTTCATATATATATATATATGGTAGTTTATATTTACTAATTGAATTTATTTTGTAGGCTCGAATGTTCACCAATATGTGGGCTTTTGGACAGCATATTAGAATCAAAGCCATTGATTCTTTACGTAAAACAGAGGATTCTAGTATTGTTGCTTCTTTCAAGCAACTATCACGTGCTAGCTTATGTAATAGGCCTCTTTTCTAGTGAAATAATTCATTTTGAACTTTCTGAATTTCATTGTGGGGATAATGCTTAGAACGAATAATTAGGTCATTTTATGCATGTAGGAAAAATTTTGGGTTGACAAGTTTCATATTCTCTCTCTAGACCTTAATTGCATCATGTTTTCTAGTGGGATTTTGAAGGTGAAGATGAAAGAATTAAGGAAAACTCTATATGAGGGAAAGGTAGAGCAAGTAGAAGAGAATAAAAGTGCGTGTGTGAGATTTTTGTGAATCATGTTCTAAGTACCTTGTTTAGGGTCCTACATTTAGTTCATTGTAAGAAAATGCCATTCTATTCGAATCCGTGATTCTCATGCTCACGTGTCACCATGTCTAATTATGTATGCTTTGGGATATGTCTTCTTGGTGTTTTTCTGCTATTTTTGACAGGTATGCTAAAGAAAGGAAGTACACTACGATCGCATGGCTTTTTGTGAAAGTTTTAGGGAAACTCGACTTTTTCTAAATTTGGTGGATCGCACACTTCTTTGGGGAGCATGGCTACGATCAAACGGAAAAAAAAGATAAGAAGGCCTGCACATCAACACCGAGGAGGACACACAGAAATCTGAGAATTACCTTGTGATTGAGAGTCTGATTGAGAGTGAGAGTGAGAGTGAGAGTGTGATTGAGAGTGCGAGTGAGAATGCGATTGTGATAGCTCGGGGGTGGTCGGGAGGTAGAGGCTTCGTCAAGAAGCTATTATCCAAAGCTACTGTAACCATTGATTCACATCTATAATATCAGAATTCTTCCTTCTCTGCGTCATATTTGTTCTACTCTTCTGCATCAGATTTTCTTTTAGCTTGTGCAATCTCTGCATTCTTCTCTCCACTGTTATTTTTTAGTAATCGAAAGATTGTGATTGGGGATAGATTGTGATTGAGGAAACGCTACAAGTGGTATCAGAGCAGAATCAATCCGCGTGAACGATGGAAGGTCTAACATAAAAGGTTCGTGAACAAGAGGAGCTTATTCAGAAGCTTCTTGGTGAATTGCATAAAGAACGAGGGGGAAAGCAACCAGAAGGAGCAACAAATTTGTTTGTGGAGCTGAACGATGAAATAGATGAAGGTGCGGGAACATCTAGTGTACCTCGCGAAAAACAAAAACGCAATTCTGAAGATATGGAACCAGGTGAGTTTGCCCTTAACCAAGTCTTCAATAAGGCAAAGTTAAATAATTTTGATGGCGAGAAGAAGAGTGGCGAAGATCTTGAGGCATGGATTGAAGAACTAGAGGATTTCTTTGACCTTCGACAATTTAGTGAAGAGTCCAAGGCAAAAGTTGGGATCCTACATCTGCGTGGGATCGCGAAGCTATGGTGGAAGTCATATATGCAGACTCGAACGCGTTCTGGTCCTCTTCTATGGAAGGAATTTAGAGAACAAGCTGAAAAACGCTATTGTTCTCCACACTACCATGTTGAGAAGAAGATGGAGTTCTATAATTTCCGACAACACGAAAGTGACAAGCATAGCTTATCTGTTGATGAGTACAAAGAGAAGTTCCTACGTGTTCATAAATATGCATTAGAGGTTAGTGGTAATGCTCTAAAGAGTAAATTTATTGAAGGGCTGTTGGAGATAGACGTCTGCGGAAGCACGCGAACAGCACAAGGAAGAAGAAGAAGCTTGGAGCACAACACACAAGACTGAATGTATTACTAGAGAATGTACAAAGATAAGTAGCCCATTAGGGCAATAGGCTTATATACCAGCCAAGGGAAAAAAACCTCCTAAAGAGGGGAAAAAGTGCCCCTGCGGTCCTAGAGTGTTCACACACATCACTACCTAAGTATATCAACAAATCCCCCCTGGGAGTGATGCGGTGAACAAGGAGCTGGCACTCATGTATAAGGAAGTGCCAAGCTATGTGGAAATCACTCCACAAAAGGAAGTAAGCCCAAAGCTTTGCGGAAAGCTTCAAACTTCTCCCTAGGCAGAGCCTTCGTGAAAAGGTCTGTAATGTTCTCCTGCGTGGGCACATATGCCAAGCTGATCTCCCCAGCAGAGAACCTCTCCCTGACATAGTGATAATGCACCCCAATGTGCTTAGTGCGAGCATGGAACACGGGGTTCCTCGCAACTGCCAATGCGCTCTGACTGTCAGTGAAGATGGTGGTGGCAGAAGACTGGCCAACACCCAAATCAGCCATAAGGCATCTGAGCCACACACACTCAACAGTCGCTGTGAAAGCTGCCCTATACTCAGCCTCACAACTAGAAGTGGCCACAGTAGGCTGCTTCTTGCTCAACCAAGATATACATGAGCTACCAAGCATGAAGCAAAAACCACTGGTGGACACACGAGTGTCATAGCAACCAGCCCAATCTGAGTCAGAAAAAGCATGCAAATCTGGCGGTAGTGATCCCCCCTTGGGATAAAACAACCCAAGTAGCCGAGTACCACTCAAGTAGCGAAAAATGCACTTAACCGCTTTCCAATGCGTGACTCCTGGGCAATGCATAAACCTGCTCATCTGTGAGAGAGCAAACTGAATATCTGGCCGAGTAATGCATAAGTAAATGAAGCATCCAACAACCTGCTGATAGAGAACAGCATCAAATGCATCTCCAGCATCATGAAGACTCAATCGTAAACCTGTCTCCATAGGAGTGGCAATAGGCTTACAGTCTTCAAGGCCAAAACGCTGCAATAATGTGTCAATATATTTCGTTTGACACAAAGCCATTCCACCATCGACATGCATAAACTGAATGCCCAAATAGTGATGCAAATGCCCCAAATCAGACATCTCAAATGAGGCATGCAAATCAGCCTTAAAATCAGCAATATGTGTCTCAATAGGACTAGTGAGCAGCATGTCATCAACATAGACAACAATGATCAGAAGCACATCATTAGCACGCTTAACATATAAGGTGCTTTCAGTTGGACTATTCTCAAAACCATGTGCAATCAGATAGGCATGTATCTTCTCATACCAAGCACGTGGTGCTTGCTTTAAACCATATAATGCCTTCTTTAACCTGCAAACCTGGTTTTCATGCCCTTTCTGCACAAAGCCACGGGGCTGAAAAACATACACTTCTTCATGCAAGTCACCATTCAAAAATGCTGTTTTAATGTCCAACTGATGTACATTCCAACCATGATGGGCTGCAAGTGCACAAATGCTGCGAACAGTAGTCATACGGCATGTAGGTGCAAAGGTCTCATCAAAATCAATGCCTCTTTCCTGTGCATAACCCTTTGCAACAAGCCTAGCCTTATACCTGTCAACTGTACCACAGGTTTACGCTTCAGCTTGTATACCCACTTAGTGCCAATGGCCTTCTTGCCAGGAGGCAAGTCACATAAAGACCATGTACGATTCTTCATTATAGCATCATATTCAGATTGCATAGCAGCCATCCAATTTTCTGAATTTTGTGCTTCATCAAAAGAAACAGGCTCATTCTCATCACAGAGACTAGATGCAGCCATAGCATAGCAATCTGATGCAAAGGAGGCACTATGAGAGCCTGAACGAGTATGATATGACAAAGGTGCATCTAATTTGCTGTCACGCAAAGTCTGCACCAGCCATTTCGGCATAGTTTTTGCCTGCTCAATATCAGCTCTCTCATCAACAAGTGCATCATGTAAATCTGCATCAGAAATGGAATGATCTGCATCATCATATGAAACCTGCAAAGGTTGAGAAGTTGCCTCATTAGGACCAGCACTAGCCTGTCCACCTGTAAAAAGAGGCATCAAAGTATCATACATGTCTTTGGAGCTAACAGATGTCTCCTTAGTACATGAAAGCAATGGCTGAATAGCATCTTCCACAAAGACAACATCACGGCTAACCAGAATGTGTTTAGTCTGTGGATGATACAAACGATAGCCTTTACTTTCAGAACTGTACCCAACAAAAATACATTTTACTGCCTTATCATCCAATTTTCTGCGATGTTGTTCAGGCACTAATGCATATGCCAAACAACCAAAAACACGGAGATGAGCAGCAGATGGCTTGCGGTCATGCCAAGCCTCATATGGAGTGATAGACTGCAACGCTTTAGTGGGACACCTGTTCAGTACATATGCTGCACACATGACAGCCTCAAGCCAGAAACTATGTGGTAAAGCATGACTTTTGACCATGCACCTCGCCATCTCCATGAGTGACATGTTCTTTCGTTCAGCAACTCCATTCTGTTGAGGTGTATACGGCACTGTACACTGGTGTTTTATCCCACGTTTAGCCAGAAATGCATTAAAATCTGAAGACATATATTCCCCCCCTCGATCAGAACGGAGGGTGCCCATTTTACATGCTGATAGATTTTCAGCTAAAACCAAAAACTGTTTGAAGCACATGAACACTTCGGACTTTGCTTTGAGTGGATATACCCATGCATGCCTGGAAAAATCATCAATGAAAGTCACGAAGTAAAGGTAATTTCCAAAAGAGGGTGTCTGCATAAGACCACAGACATCACTATGTACAAGCTGCAATTTCTGCGTAGCCCGAACTGAACCATCTTTGGAAAGGAAGAACGCTGCATTTTGCCCAAAATACAGCCTTCACAAACATGTTTTCCAGGTGCCTCAAGTTTGGGCAAAGAGGACACCATTTCAGATTTCTGCAGGCGTAACAAACTAGCAAAATTCAGATGACCAAATCGTGCATGCCAAAGCTTTGCATCTGACATAGCCTGAGAATCATGAACTGCACATGCGGAATCATTCACAGATCTTTCATAGTCTATGAGCTTATACAGCCCATGACATAAAATGCCAGAAGCAATAATCACATCGCCATTTGAGAGATCATGGACTGTACACCTGTCATCAATGAATTTCACAACCAAGCCAATCTTGGCTAATGCAGAAACTGATAACAGGTTCTTTTTGATCCCTGGCACAAATAAAGCATCTGACAAAGTGAAAGAACTACCATCAGCAGTAGTCAGAATGATCTTACCAACTCCCATAACAGGATAAGAGGAGTTATTGGCGCATGTGACAGTATTCCCTGTAGGGGCAGGCTCGAGTGAAGAGAAGAAACTGCGCTGCGAGGTAATATGTTTGGTCGCCCCACTGTCAAAGTACCAAACATCTGAGTCTATTGCAGACATGCACTGATCATGAGAAGATGGGTCAAAACTGCAGACAGTAGTAAACGCCCATTCTTCTTCCTGCACAAGATTTGCAGAGTCTGTTTTTGGTGTAGAGGCCTCTGCAACAACCATTCCAGCCTCTTTCTTCTTTGCCTCTTTAGCAGCCAGTTTTGGACAGTTCTTTATAATATGATCATTTCCTTTACAGTACTTGCAGAACAATTTCTGCTTTTCTGATTTCTTTTCATCTTTATCTTGGTTCTTCGATTGTGCAGCATTTGCAGATTTTTGCTTACTAGTGGAAGAGCTCCATTTTCCTTTGCCCTTCTGACTAGCCAGGAAAGCTGGATCTGCAACACGCATAATGGACCTGTTCTGCCTGGACTGATCGTCCTGCAATAGAACAGAGACTAATTCCTCAAATGACAAGGCATTCGGATTGCCTTTCATCATCAACCGAAGAGTAGAGGCAAAACTCTGATATGAATCAGGAAGACCATTCAGAACGGTCTGCACAAGTGAGCTATCTGGTATAACCTCATCAGCAGAAATCAATTGTTCCTTCAGGTCTTTGATCTTTGTAAGAAAACTGTCCATAGAATCACCTTCATTCATGTGCTCACTCTCCAACTGTTTTCGGAGGTAAGCAACACGAGCCTCATTCCTAGCCTGGTACAAAGTGGTAAGTGTATCCCAAGCATCCTTTGTTGTTCTGCAAGAGCGAATGTGAGGAATAATGGCACGTTTGACAGACAAGGCTATCAATGCATGTGCCTGGGCATCTCTGCCATCCCAACGAATCTGCTCTGCAGTAGGTGCAACAGAAAGAGCAGCACGAACAGGAATCTGCGTAATATCATCTTCGACACCATCTTCATCAGCTCCAACACCTGTATTTGCAGTACCTGTCGTTACAGGTGTAACAGGACGTCTTTCAACACCCTGCACAATGTTCCACAATCCTTTTGCAACCAGTACATGTCGCATCATATAAGCCCATAATGGGTAGTTGGTACCATCCAACTTATCCTCAACAGCCAACATACGGAATACATCACTGCTTTCAGCCATGGCCGGTGACTAAAATACCTTGATGCAGAAAATTGACTGTATCTCAAAAAGTTGAACAGAACTGCCCAGATGAGTTCTACTAGACCTGTAGCAGACTTCGAGACGCTTAAATTGGCAAACAGAAACTGGTATATACCTTTGGCACAAAAGGACGAAATAGCCTGCACAAGCACTACGATAGTGCGTTCGGAGGCCGAAACGAGCTCAGATCGTAATTTCAGCACCACACAGCAAAGCTGTTTTGAACTCGGAAACACCTTGAGTATGCTCACCAAATTTCGTGCGAATCTGAGACTGCAAACGGAGGAGTGTCGACGGCACCCTAGAAGAAGCGACGACCTGCTCTGATACCAATTGTTGGAGATAGACGTCTGCGGAAGCACGCAAACAGCACAAGGAAGAAGAAGAAGCTTGGAGCACAACACACAAGACTGAATGTATTACTAGAGAATGTACAAAGATAAGTAGCCCATTAGGGCAATAGGCGTATATACAAGCCGGGGGAAAAACACCTCCTAAAGAGGGAAAAAGGTGCCCTGGCAGTCCTAGAGTGTTCACACACATCACTACCTAAATATATCAACAAGGGCTTCGTGAGGAACTTCGCTATCAAGTTAAGGGATCTAGATGCATTGATTTTCTTGATGTTGTTGCGATGGCTGAGAACTTTGAGAAGATGGAGAAGTTCAATTTGCAGAAGGCAAATAGAAGCAGATTCATTGCAACAGGACATAGGCCACAAAGACCTGTTGCAATGAACATGAACAATTCAAAGAAAACTCCATCTTCTAACGACCAAGGTAAGAACCCCGATCGGCCGGTGGAAAATCAAAGGAGGCGTCAACCAATTGAGTGGCAACAAGACCCTAATTTTATTGAGAGGGCAAAAAGACTTGGTCTGTGTTTTCGTTGCGGGGAGCAAGGGCATCGGACATATGAGTGCCCGAACAAGGCAGTCTTTCGACCCGCACAATCAAAAGCGATAAACTTCATCGAGGAGGGTACAATTATTGAGGAAGCAAATGATGGGGGTAAGTGCGCTGACTCTACTTTACGTTGCATGGTGGTTAGTTCTTTCCCAAAGGTTTTTGTAATCATGATTCCGGGTATGATTTCTGCGCATAAAACTAGATTTTTGATTGATTCAGGTAGTACCCATTGTTTTCTATCTTTCAAATTGGTACTGAATCTAGGGATAGCCCTAAATATGCAGATAACCAGACCTGTAGAGATGGCCAATGGACGAATACACTACACGAAAGGATATGTTGAAAACCTTGAATTTACTCTTTCTAATAGACGCTTTTTTGGAAGCTTCCATGTAATTGAGATGAAGCAGAGTGATGTAATCATAGGCATGGATTGGTTAGTTAAAAGTGCTGCGACAATTAATTGTGAACAAAGAACGATCACGGTGAAGCTAAATGATGAATCTATTCATATTCTAGGTGATGTCTTTAATCCTAAGCCTACTCTTATTTCTGCTATGCAGATAGTTAGAGGTATACGTGATGGCTGCAAAACATTTCTAGTGTATGTGAACAATCTGCATCAGGAAGGTCATGACGAAGATATTCCAGATTACGTAGGAAATCTCTTGAAAGAATATGCCGACGTATTTCCAGAAGACTTGCCTGGTATACCCCCACCTAGGCAGATTGACCACGCCATTGACATATATCCAGGGAGTGAACCATATTCTAGAGCACCCTATAGATTTAACATTGATGAACTAAAGGAGCTTAAGATTCAGTTAGATGATCTTTTGAAGAAAGGCCTAATAAAACCGAGTGTCTCACCTTGGGGTGCGCCTGTTTTATTTCAGAAGAAGAAAGATGGCTCTTACAGATTATGCATTGACTATAGGGGGTTGAATAAAAGAACAATTAAGAATAAGTATCCACTCCCTCACATAGATGACTTATTAGGTCAATTAAGTGGAGCGACCGTATTCACAAAGATTGACTTAAGATCTGGATATCACCAAATTAGGATCAAAACAGAGGATATTCCTAAGACGGCTTTTCAAACACGATATGGTCACTATGAGTTTACAGTTCTACCTTTTGGTTTAACAAAGGCTCTTGCCACATTTATGTGTCTGATGAAAAATATTTTTCACAATTACCTATATGAATTCATCTTAGTCTTCCTTGATGATATATTTGTGTACTCTAAAGATGATTCGGAGCATGCGGTACATCTCAAGAAGACTTTGCAAACTCTTAGAGAACACAAATTGTATGGGAAAAAGAGTAAGTGTTTCTTTGCTAAGGATAAACTTGTGTATCTAGGGAGAGTAATATCAAAAGAAGGAATCCTTATAGATGAAGATAAAGTAAAAACAATAGTTGATTGGCCGATTCTTAAGACTATAAGGGATGTTAGAAGTCTTCTTGGGTTGGCACAATATGAAAGAGCACATATTAAGGATTTCTCTAAGATAGCTACTCCCCTCACCGAATTAACTAAAAAGAATGTAGGATTTGCGTGGAGTGATGCCTGTCAAAAATCATTTGAAACATTGAAACAAAAAGTCGTTGAGAATTGTGTTTTGAAAATACCACAAATGGGAAACCCTTTTGTGGTTGCATGTGATGCAAGTGGTAGTCAGATAGGATGTGTTATTTCACAGGATGGCAGGGTGGTCGCATATGAGTCCAGAAAACTAAGAAAGCATGAACTTAACTATCCTACTCATGATTTAGATATGCTTGCTGTTGTGCATGCACTTAAGCATTGGAGACATCTATTGTTAGGGGTTAAGTTTGAATTGAAAACAGATCATCAAAGTCTAAAATACATTTTCACTCAACCATTGCTTAACAACACGCAGAAGCGTTGGATTGAATTATTAAGCGAGTATGATTTTGACATAAAGTATCTTGCTGGTAAGGAAAATAAGGTTGCTGATGCATTGAGTCGGAGACCTTTGTGTAATCTTGTTTCTGTAATAAATTCTGATTTTCTCAATCAAATTCAAGAAGAGATAAAACATGATCCTTTTTATGCACCTATTTTGAATGCTTTGAATGCGAACAGGGGATCGACGTATGAGGAAAAATTTCATTTGCAGAATGGAACACTGTATTGTAACAATCGGCTATGCTTATCTTCTGAATCTCCACTAAGAGTTAAAATACTGCATGATTGTCATGATGCACCTTTTTCTACACATCAAGGTTATTCAAGGACATATGATCCCGTGTATGAAGCGGGATATTAGAAAATATGTAAATGAATGTTTGAAGTTCCAAGAGGTGAAATCTGAGTTTAAGAGGATGCCAGGAATGCTTCAATCTTTGGATGTTCCAAATCAAAAGTGGGATTCTATTTCTATGGACTTTATCACTAAGCTACCTATGACTAGAAGTAAGCATGATACCATATTTGTTGTAGTCGATCCGCTTACCAAGATGGCACACTTCTTTCCTATGAAAAAGACTGATACTGCTTTGAATGTTGCAAGAATCTTTGTAAAAGAAATATTTCGATTGCATGGAATGCCTAAAAGCATAATTTCTGATAGAGATTCTAGATTTACGTCAAACTTCTGGAAAGCGATATTTGAATCCATTGGAACTTAACTTCGTATTAGTACAACTTTCCATCCACAAACTGATGGGGAAACCGAGAGGGTTAACAGGGTAGTTGAGGATATGTTGTGTATGTATGTGAATGAAAAGCAGGATAATTGGAGTGAATATTTACCCTTGGTTGAGTTTGCATACAATAGTGCATGGCATGCATCTATAAAAATGACTCTGTTTGAAGCTATGTATGGTTATACTTGTTTGACTCCACCTTCGTTTTTGGGTTTTCCAAATAAAGTAGAAGTATCCAAACAAATGCTTGATAAGATGGATGAAGAACTTGGAAAAAATTAAGAAACATATAAGAGAAGCTCAGAAAAGACAAAAGAAGTTCTATGATTTAAAGAGAAGAGCACTTGAATTCCAAGTTGATGATATGGTATTTCTTAAAGTTAATCCTCACCGATCTAACTTGTTGCTAGGGAAGGATCATAGACTTTCTCCTCGATATGCACGCCTTTTTAAAGTTTTGAAAAAGATCGGATCTCTTGCTTATTTGCTGGAATTACCTAAATATCTAAATATGCATCCTATATTTCATGTCAGCTTACTTAAAAGATATGTGTCTAATGTTGCTCATGTTTTGCAGGACAATTATAAGCTGAAAGATAATGGCTCTTTTGAGCTTCAATCGGAAATAATATTAAATAGGAAGGAAATATTTCTTAGAAATAGATCTATAGTAGAAATTTTGGTGAAATGGCATTCATACCCAGTAGAAGATTCGAGTTGGGTGAATTTAGATGACTTTCTAACACATTATCCTTCTTTCCAACTCTGAGGACAGAGTTCTTAAAGGGGGGAAGAAGTGTAATAGGCCTCTTTTCTAGTGAAATAAGTCATTTAGAACTTTCGGAATTTCATTGTGGGGATAATGCTTAGAATGAATAATTAGGTCATTTTATGCATGTAGGAAAAATTTTGGGTTGACAAGTTTCATATTCTCTCTCTAGACCTTAATTGCATCATGTTTTCCAGTGGGATTTTGAAGGTGAAGATGAAAAAATTAAGGAAAACTCTGTATGAGGGAAAGGTAGAGCAAGTAGAAGAGAATAAAAGTACCTATGTGAGATTTTTGTGAATCATGTTCTAAGTACCTCGTTCAGGGTCCTACGTTTAGTTCATTGTAAGAAAATGCCTTGATTTCACTCTCTCTAGAATTTTAAACCTTGCAGGGCTCGAAAGTGGCATTTGAAGGTGGATTTGGACCTCAGATGTCTCCAACACTATTGTGCATATCAAAAAATTGAATAAAAGTGTCTCTCACAAGCTTAACCTAATTCCTCAATGTTTTTGAGTTATAGGGCTTTGAAAAGTGCCATTTTTTCCAACACTTAAAAACTCGACTTTTTCTATATTTGGTGGATCGCACACTTCTTTGGGAAGCACAGCTGCGATCAAACGGAGAAAAAAGATAAGAAGGCCTACACATCAACACGGAGGAGGACACAGAGAAATTTGAGAGTTACCTTGTGATTGAGAGTGTGATTGAGAGTGATAGTGAGAGTGAGAGTGTGATTGAGAGTGCGAGTGAGAATGCGATTGTGATAGCTCGAGGGTGGTCGGGAGGTAGAGGCTTCGTCAAGAAGCTATTGTCCAAAGCTACTGTAACCACTGATTCACATCTATGATATCAGAATTCTTCCTTCTCTACGTCATATTTGTTCTACTCTTCCGCATCAGATTTTCTTTTACCTTGTGCAATCTTTGCGTTCTTCTCTCCACTGTTATTTCTGAGTAATCGAAAGATTGTGATTGGGGATAAATTGTGATTGAGGAAACGCTACAACTCAAAAGACACGAACCTTATAGATAACGAATTTGGTTCTGTAGGAACTATTGTTTATATCTATGAAATTTCATTTCGCACCTTCAAACAAGTAGAAAAAAGTTTATATTTTTTTGATAGAGTTAGTTATTTTTTTAAGCACTTAATAATGGGTTTTTGTTGTTATATATTTTGATAGGTCATTTTGTAGGTTGATTGGTTTCGAGCGGAGTATAAAGGTAGTAATTCCACATTAAGAAAGGAATTATCTGGGTTTTGGGCAATTGATTCTTCCAAGGTAAGTCGATCTACTAAAGAACCATATATTCTTCCTAGGCATATTGAACAAGAATTTTTTTATAAAAACCCAAATGCTCATCCTTGGTGGCAAATCACTCATGTGCAACTTAGAGGTAGGTCATTGATTGAACAGTTTATTGTTAGAGAGATCGAAGAAAGTCCTCTTGATGATACATCAACATCTAAAATAGAAATTAGAATCATTATACGTGAATAATGATACTAATCTTTTTTATGAAGAGGATAATTCTCTACATGCTGATTCTACTGAAGAGGAAGAGGAATTACCAGAAATAGATATTAATCCATCAATAGACGATGTGATTCATGAGAACATAGATTTAACAATAGAAGAAATAAATGAAATCAATAAGGATAATAAAGATGGGACTATATTGATGTCTTACCAAAATTATGGCAATAATGAAAACATATGAGCAGATTAGATAGTAAATTCTACTCTAGTTATTGATCAATAACTGGAAGCTTCTGAATGGACATCAGATAATAGGTTTTTTTATTAACTTGAATAACGATGAATCCTACTAGAGAGATGAAATATATTCTTCCAAGTTAGAACATGAAGCTCGGGGGTATGCCTAATTATTTTATATATAGGTTTATCTTCGAGGAGCAAATTTTTATCATGTATGTATGCATATGTGTGTGTATTCATGTCTATTATATGTATACATATGTTGGTATGCATATATATGTATTTCATGTATATGTATGTGTTTGCATGTGTGTGATATATGTATACATGTTTTAAATATGCATATGTGTATATATGCATATCATTTATGTACAATATTCATGTATTCATGTAATATATGCAAGTGTTTATAATTGTGTACATGTATATATGTATATGTGTCTATGTGTAAATACGTAGATGTAAATATGTATGCATGTATATATATGTTTATATGTGCATGTAGGCATGTATATGTGATGTGTACATGTATATATGTATATATGTATATATGTATATGTGTAAATGTGTACATGTAAATATGTATGGAGATATATATATATATATATATATATATATATATATATATATATATATATATATATATATATATATATATTTATGTGTGCATTTAGGCATGTACGTAAAATGCATAATATATCTACTCCATTTTATATTTATGTATCCTATCTACATGATGTGTATATATCTTTATATATATTAAGATCCTTGTTCATTCGAGTAGCTATATATAGACGCATAAGGTTGGGAGGAGACACATCTCTCTAGTAGGACGTTGGAGGAATAGATGCAATGTGTACATATACTTCAAACATATGCCTAAAAGATTGAATGAGAGTTTTTAAATTTAGAGGTTTTATAACCCTAATATGGAAATTAGTGTTTTCAATTTAGGATTTTGGCATGTGTTGTGTATGTATATGCATCTATATGTGCATATGCATGTGTTGTATGTTTGTATATATGCATGTGTATATGTATATATGCATGTAAATATGATTATATGAGTCTATGTTTTTGTAAATATGATTATGCATGTGTATGTGTATCTGAGTATGTGTACATGTATGTGAGTATGTGTATTCATTATATGTGTGTAACTGCATGCATGTGTATGTGTGTGTGAAAATGTGCATGTATGTGTGTGTATGTATAAATGTGCATGTCTATGTATATGTGTGTAAATGTGCATGTATGATGTATATGTGTGTGTATGTGTTTTATACCTCTAGTCTCACTCTTTTCTCTCTCTCTCTCATATCCATACATACATGGATTAACACACATGCTCATATCCACATATATACATAAAAGCACTGCATATCATGCATTATTGTGATGACGAGCCATAAGTGTAAGGATCTCTTTTAGACACCACTTAAGCGACCATCCTGTCCCAAACTCTGTCTCAAGTGAACTTTACAAAGTTCTACAAGTGATCTGAGAGAAGAAGATTATGTTAAACCCATAACCACTCCATGGATGCTATTACCATGATCACATGGTTGAGAGATAACTCTTCTGCCAACCATATGCCTTGATATATAGCTGTCTCCAAGGGATTGCTTTTCCTATACTATTACCTTTTTCGTTCTATTTTTTTCATCATTATTTCTAAAATGTACTATAAAACCATGATTTCTTTTGGTAGCAACTCTGAATAAATTTATTTTTAGTGCAAAAATATATAAACAATAGAGAGTATTCTCTCAATACTAGTGGCAACAATAGTAGAGATGGTTCTTGTCCGTTCAATTGGCTACTTGGAGTCCCAACACTACATTAATGGGTTCTTGCAAATGAAAGTTAATGAACTCTACTACTCTTTCTTCTTTGTCACGGGTAGAGATGCTTAACTATCTAATATACACAGTTTATCCACACAAATTTGTGTAGATCTCCATACTTCCTCCATGGCAACCCATAGGTCAATTTCTAGGTTATTTGCAGATTTCCTTTTACTCCATTTAGACTTTGACCATTCTTCAAAAAAGAAAAGAATCTTCTAGAAGAATTGTAAAAAACTCTTTGGACATAAGAGAGGAGGATGCAAACTTCGTATCAAGGGTGCTTCTTAGACTATGATATATATAAAAATAATTCAAACACAATTGTGAGACATTTCTTCAAGTGTTAAAAGAGTATCAACAACAGATTTTTGGTCTTGTAAGTGTTTAATTTTCTTATTGAGGTTTTCTATTTTTTGTAACTCTGAGTGTTCTCATTTCCTAATTGATTCTCAAGATTATGAGTATGAGTGTGATTGTTCATCTCATATTGGTGAGATGATATGGCGTAAGCTTCATGTGATCTAGTGATGTTTTCAAATAGAGTAAGCACAAAGGCACATGCACTCATAACAAAAGCACATAACACATGTGGATTTCCACCTCTTCCATGCTAAAGAAGCACTACAAAGAATACGGGCGTATAGCGATGGTTAAGGTGATAGAATTGCATCGCTATAAAATTGCAACATGCATCGTAATTAGCGTCACGCACGGACTACCGATTAAACGACGAAGCAAACGACATTTTTTGTGACTTGTGGCACGATGGGGCTGCGACGCTCCCATACAATGTCGCTAACACTGGGATGGTATTCTGGATTGAATGGTGCCACAATCAACACCTTTTTCTTCTCTACTACTACTCACAAGAACAAATGAAAAGATGCAGTCCTTAATTGATTGCACATGGATATACACAAACATGTGTAGAAATGCAAATAGTTGCTTCACTAAAATAGGCTCCAAATTCCCTGAATAAGATTACGTGAGAACTTTACAAAGTTCTATAAGTGATATGAGAGAAGAAGATTATGTTAAGCCCATAACCACTCCATGGAGGCTCTTACCATGATCACATGCTAGAGAGATGACTCTTCTGCCAACCGTATGCCTCGATATATAGCTATCTCCAAGGGTATGCCTTGATATATAGCTATCTCCAAGGGACTGCTTTTCCTATACTATTACCTTTTTCGTTCTATTTTTTCATCATTAGTTCTGAAATGTACTATAAAACCATAATTTCTTTTGGTAGCAACTCTGAATAAATTTAGTTTTAGTGCGAAAATATATAAAACAATAGAGAATATTCTCTCAAGACTGGTGGCAACAATAGTAGAGATGGTTCTTGTCCCTTCAATTGGCTACTTGGAGTCTCAACACTACATTAGTGGGTTCTTGCAAATGAAAGTTAATGAATTCTTCTACGCTTTCTTTTTTGTCACCGCTAGAGATGCTTCACTATCTTATATACATAGTTTATTCACACAAGTTTGTGTAGATTTGCTTCCTCCATGGCAACCTGTAGGTCAATTTCTAGGTTATTTACAGATTTCCTTTTACTCCATTTGGATTTGATATACATAGTTTATTCACAAAAGTTTGTGTAGATTTGCTTCCTCCATGGCATCCTGTAGGTCAATTTCTAGGTTATTTACAGATTTCCTTTTACTCCATTTGGTCAATTTCTCTGATCAGCTTGCTTCTTCTTAAAACCCTTAATGCCATGACCCTTATATTTAGAACAGAAAGAGATTTGAGCGAACTTCTTCTTCTTTGGCTTATTCTTTGAATTACCAAATGAACCTTTGCCCTTTGCATTTCCTAAAAATGTTGCATTGTTTGAACCTTGACTGTTCTTCAAAAAAAAAAACTTCTGGAAGAATTGTAAAAAACTCTTCGGACATAAGAGAGGAGGATCCAAACTTCGTATCAAGGGTAATTATTAGACCATGATATTTTATAGGAAGAATTCAAACACAATTGTGAGACATTTCTTCAAGTGTTAAAAGAGTATCAACAACAAATTTTTGGTCTTGTAAGTGTTTAATTTTCTTGATGAGGTTTTCTATTTTTTGTAACTCAGAGTGTTCTCATTTCCTAATTGATTCTCAAGATTCTGAGTATGACTGTGATTGTTCATCTCATATTGGTGAGACGATATGGCATAAGCTTCATGTGATCTAGTGATGTTTCCAAATAGAGAAAGCACAAAGGCACATGCACTCATAACAACAGCACATAACATGTGTGGATTTCTACCTCTTCCAAGCTAAAGAAACACTACAAGGAATATGGGCGTATAGCGATGGTTAAGGTGACATAATTGCATCGCTATAAAATTGCAACATGCATCATAATTAGTGCCATGTGTAGACAGTGGATTAAAGGATGAAGCAAACGATGTTTTTTGCGACTTGTGGTGCGACGGGGCTGCGACGCTAGAAACATGTCGCTAACATGACGCTTTTAAATAGCGCCGCTTAATCAAAACTTTTTTACGTCACATAGGTGACGATTTTTTGCGTCGCATAAGCGATGCTAAAGTATGTTTTCTTTGTTACATACAAACACTAGGACATTATGTTTTCTAGATGTATCTCTTGCTAAACTTATTCAAGAAAGTACATTCTTTTGCACACAAGAATACATTTGCTTTCTATGGATGATGATTATGGAAGTTTAGAGATTATTAAACTTAATTCTCTTCTTATTTTAGAGCGGCCACAACTAGATTTTGTTCCATAATCTTTTAAGTGTAAAATCGTAATAGACATACATGTTTCTGTGAAATTCACACTGTCCAAATTTGTAGGTCTAAATTGGACTCTATCAATCCATTTTTTGTGCTTATATTTCAAGGTTTACTTTTTTAGAAAGTTGAACTCCTAGAATTCGATGGACAAGAATGTTTACTTTGCATGATGTTGAAAAGGACTTAGGCTTTTGATGTAATGAATGCCAAAGTTTCTTTTGTACCATGTGAGAGTGAAATTTAGATACAAGCTTTGAATCATCAGAGAAAAGGGTTTTCCATTGCTTTACTAAGTGCCAGACACATTAAAATTATTTGTGATGGCATACTTACTAGTTAACATCAACAAATGAGTGAAGACAACTTCAATAATATGGGAGAAAGGATCTTAGAGTCAAAGGTTCCTAGTCCAATCATTGAGAATAGAAGGAGAGAGGAGAACATGAAGATAGATTCCAAGATCTAAGTATTTTCAATTGATGTCATTCATTCTTATTGCCTCATGTAGATGCTATTCTCAAGATTTTCTATAGGAGCTGAGTGACTTTGAACAGTTTGCAGCCAATAGTAGACAAGATAAACTCTCATGGAGGTGGCTCTTGTATTGCAAACTACATTGGGAAACTTCCTAAACAAATCTTTGTAATTATCCATAAAGACTATATTCCGAAAGGGCACTTCATGACATGGTTTCTAAGGGCATTAAGTAAAGTGTGTCATTAAGTAAATTGCTTTCCTTATCAACAATACTCAAGGGAACAATTGAATTCTTGATTAGAAAGTTCCTCATAATTACAACTTTAGATTCTAACTTCTACAAAGATTATTCGTGTCCAATAGATATATCTGTAGGATTTGGGGTTTAAAAATAGTCATGATATAGTAGGTGTGTTTTGACTTATAGTCTACCTATGGTTTTCTAGATTCAAAAAAGAGTCAAAGAAAGAATCAAATCCAATGAATCTAATTAACGATGTTACCAAAAAAATACACTTTCCTTTATCCATTGTCTCATTATCACTTGAAATTTTGTGCATATCATATTTCAAAGTTTTTTGGATTGTTTTTGTCATATGGAGACGTTTTACAAGTAATTTGTATATGTATGATATTTAATGTGCTACCCCCCTATTGTTATGATGTTTTTTCACTTTGCTAGAGACGCTACACTTGGAATCAAATTTAGAAAACTCTCCCCTCAAGAAAAAATATAGGGTTGGGATGATTTAAGAAGCTACTAAAAGACAAATATATTCATGATGAATTTTTCTATCCTACTCTTTGATCATTCTGACAAAGGAGAGTCGCATGAAATAAGCGTTCTTTGGCAATAGAGTTGTTGTGTGAATTTAAAGAGTGATTAGTAAATTGGATGGGGCTGAGAAAAACATGTTATCATATGATAAAGTAGAGTTATGTGTCCAAAGTGTAGAGCATGATAAATTAGAGGAGGTCCTATTGACACCAAATAACAAAATATAGAGTTGAGGAAATACAGAAACTAGAATAATCACAAACCACTCAAAATCCAAAAGATTCTCGATGCATTATATGACCTTTAATTATGATTATTCATAAAAAAGACGTTCATATGAACATATGAGAAAGAGAGAAATATAAATTTGAAAAAAAAAATATGCTTGACATGGAGGATTCATTACAGACATCTCACAAAGGATTTTCTTCTACATTTGATAGATTTAAGGAAAATATTGTTTTCTAGGAATGCATCTAATTATATTGCTTCATGTAACCATTTTCGGTTGCACTCATATGTAATGTATTCAGATGGATTGAGCCCCACATTTCCTCTTAGCATGCTAAGTGGGTGAGGGATTTGGTTATGATTTCTTTAGGTATTCTTTTGTTGGTCCCCATACATCTCTATGTATGAGCTCTAGCAAACCATCATGTTAAAAACCTTTCTTCTGAAATGATAATCTGTGTGCCTTTCCCATCTCACAAGCTTCACATTTATGGATCATATGTTGGCTCTTTACATTCGGTAGCCCTATTACAGAATGATTCTCCACCATGGTTTTAATTCCTTTTTCATTGAAGTGTCCTAACCTCTTATGCCAGAGGTCTAACTCTTTAACTACTTCATCACCATGTGTGATAAGGGCTTGACCAACATTCCCTTGCACTTTAAGAGTAAAAATTCTACCTTCCTTCTTACCATAGACAATTTGATTGTATCCACCCTCTAGATCTTCAACAAATACTCCTTCATTTATTAATCTGACTTGAAAACCTTTCTCTACTATTTGTCCCAGACTAATCAAATTCTTTGGTATTGTTGGGACATACAACACATTTGTTAGCAAATCAGCTCCACTTCTGCACTTCAGTACTTCTCCAACTGAATGCACATTATGTTTTGTATTGTCACCTGTTTGTGTTGTGTGACTTGAAATACCTTCTTCGAATTTTAATAAACATTCTATATTATCTAACAAGTGATTTGAACAACCAGATTCAATATAGAATACCTTGAGATCCTCCTTCTCTGATGCACTTATTGAATTCATCATCAATGTTGTATGATTGTCATTCTGTGTATCATTTGCATAGTTGTAATAGGTAGTGTTATAAGACTGATATCGATTCCAATTTCTTCCACCACCTCTACCAAAACGTCCTCTCTTTGAAATTGATTTTGAAACCTTCCACCTCTTCCTCTGCCATTATTACTTTGATTCTAATTTGATCCTTGTTGATTATGCCAACAATCATAAGCTAGATGGTTGCTCAATCCACAAATCCAGCATGTCTTCTTGTTATTGTTCTGATTACCTCTACCTCTTTCATTTCCTCGACCTTTGCCTTTGCCAATACCTCTTCCTCTTGCATAATTTTCTTGAGTAGTCAGCTCTTCTTCATCCTTTGCTTTACCTTTCTCATTCTTGTTCTTATTCTTTGCATACATAGTAGAGCTATGTCCTTTATCTCCATCTGACTTTAGATCTTGCTCAAATGTAAGCATCAATCCAAGCAATGATTTAATTCTGGTACATTATGATTTAATGAAAGTTGAGTTGAGAGTACGAAAGGTTTCCACCTTTCATCTCCTCTCAATCCTGCAAGCAATTGTGCTATCAACCTATGATCTTCAATATCCTCATCAATACATCCAAGGCTATCTTCTTAGTCCTTCACCTTAGTGATTTACGCATTAATGCTCTAGCTTTGCTTCTTCTTAAATGTGGTAAACTCTGACCATAAGCTAGCCTTCCTAGATTTAGTAGTGTTTTGGACGTTATCTTCCAAAGCATTCCATATGTCTTTAGCTATTTCTAAACCTCTGATATGTGGTAAGAAATGATCTGTGATAGTTTTGTATATATAAGCCCTTGCACTTGCATCTCTCTTCTGCCATAGATTCAAAGCTTCTAGTTCTTCTTTCCTTGATTGGATATCATCTTCAAATGTAGGCTTTTCTTCTTCAACTGCCACATATACCATTATATCCTTACTCATAAGTAAGGCTTCCTTCTATTGAAACCTGTGAGCATAAGGTTAAAGTATGTTACCTTTTGTAGATCTTTACCCTTGAAAATAACCTTGAAGTGCTCCTTTGATGTCTTTTGTTGTTGAACACCTCAGCTTTCACCTTTTTCAATGAAGAACTCTTCAACTCCTCTTGTATCTGCACCTCTTTTCACTCTTGACGACCTTTCTGCTTTGATACCACTTGTTGGTTTATAAAACACCATAGGAACTAAGATAAAGTGATATTAGAATACCTCCATGACCATCATTAGCTTAGCACTACTCTATATTTGAAACCTTTATCACTACATTTAGTGAAATCCAAAAATTTTATTTTCAAGAATCTACATTTTTTTCTCTAGCTTCAAATCTCATCTCTATTAGCTTGATTCTTGTAAATTCTTTTGATCATTTGCTAATAGAACTTCTTGCTAATGCTAAGCAACACATTCCAAGCAAAACGTTCATGTAATAACTTTAGAATCTTTTGAATTCACTTCAACATTTGAACTATGTCTTAAATCTGAAAAATGACTTCATCAATTTGACATACCTTCACTGTTAGACTCATTTCTTTGTGTACACATGCCATTCTGCAAAGATCTTTTGGTCGATTGTAGTTGAAGGTAGTAGCTTCAAAATGAGCTATCAATCATGAAAAAGTTTATACTGTACTGTGAGACATAACCTTTAAAAGATGAGGGAAAAGTGGGCCAGAAAACTTGTAACTGTCAACTAACTTTCACACTGATATGAAATCACTTAGAAATCTTTACACAAGAGGAATTAGATCAAATCATCCTACAAAAACATGTGCTATCTATTAGAGAAGATGTGTACAAAATGGCTTGGCTTCATTCTGCTCATAGCCATGGAAAACTCTCCTACTCTGAGTAGTTCTTCCTCAACATCTCTCTCAAAAAACTTGACTTTTTTTGTGCTCACTTAAGACTTACAAAATGAGTTCTTCTATATGTTTTTTCAACTCAAATTGACTTATATACATATGATCTACATACTGCTAGAATCAAACTCGTAATTTTAGAAGTTCTATGTGAGGATTAAACTCTAATTTTGAACTATATTACAAGTATGAATTTGTCCCTTCACTTAGGCTTAATTTTTCCGACTATTTTGCTTTCACTTATCTTTATCTTTATTTTTCCTTAATACTCCTTCATGTCTTTATTTCTAATTAGTGAGTGAAGCCCCAACAAGAAAGAGTAATAGAATTCATTAACTTTCATTTGCAAGAACCCATTAATGTAGTGTTGGGACTCCAAGTAGCCAATTGAAGGGACAAGAACCATCTCTACTATTGTTGCCAACAGTATTGAGATAATATTCTCTATTGTTTTGTATATTTTTGCACTAAAAATAAATTTATTCAGAGCTTCTACCATAAGAAATCATGGCTTTATAGTACATTTAAGAAATAATGATGAAGAAAAATAGTACAAAAAAGGTAATAGTATAGGAAAAGCAATCCCTTGGAGACAGCTATATATCGACACATACGGTTTGGAGGAGAGTCGTCTCTCTAGCATGTGGTCATCATAATAGCCTCGATGGAGTGGTTGTGGGTTTAACATAATCTTCTTCTCTAAGATCACCTCCGAAAATTTGTAAAGATTTCTCGTAATCTTATTCAGGGCATTTTGAGCCTATTTTAGTGATGCAATATTCACATTTCTACACATGTTTGTATATATCCATGTGAAATCAATTAAGGATTGCATCTTTTCATTTGTGGTTTTGAGTAGTAGAAGAGGAGAAACAATAAGAATGAATTACATCCATTGAAAATACTTACATGTGAGAATCTATCTTCATGTTCTCCTCTCTCCTTCTATGTTCAATGATTGGACTAGGAGCCACGATCCTTTCTTCCATATTATTGAATTCTTTTTCATTGGTTTGTTGATGTTCACTTATAGGTATGCCATCACAAATAATTTTAATGTGTCTGGCACTAAGTAAAGGAATGGAAACCCCTTTTTCTCCAATGATTAAAAGCTTCTATCTTAATTGCACTCTCACATGGTACAAAATAAACTTTGGCATTCATTGCATCAAAAGCCTAATGTCTTTTCGACATCATGCAAAGTAAACATTCCTATCCATCAAATTCTAGGAGTTTGAGATTCTATGAACATAAACCTTTAACTAAGCACAAAAACATGGATTGGTAGAGTCCAATTTAGACCTACTATGGGCATGCACCAAAGGAAGGCATTTTCGAAAGGGAGCAACAATTGAGCTCAAGCATCTCTAGGGTTCATGCCTGCTCATCTTTTTGATAAAATTTGTATGCTATGAATCGATTGCAAGGTAGCAAGGACAAAATAGATATTTACACCTACACGGCTAACTCGTTTATAGAAATGTACAGACTTTTTTCACATCTTTCAATACAACCACAAGAGTACTTCATTTATCTAGAGGTATAATAATGGACCTAAGAGAAAGCATATAAAATTTTGGATAAGATATAAATTCCTCAAACTAAGCCATCTCAATACATCCCAAACAAGATATGCACATAAGGGAACGGGTAGTATATGGAATGCCAGAAGATGAATAATTTCTACATGTCACGAGTGTATTTTGTCTTCACAATCATGAACTACATTATTTGTGGGAATCCCAAATTGCATATTTGATGAAGATCCAATTGGACCACTAAAATAATTTTTAAAGAAAGTGTGTTACGAGAGTCCCCAATTGTGGGATAAAGGGTAGGAGTGCACAACCTAAGTCGGGAGGTCATAGGAGGGCTAGCATGCCTCTTGCTCAGCCAAGCAATAGCATGTTGGTGGGACAATAAGAGAATATTCCATGGTATATTCCATATCTATAGTCGATTTTGATGTAATATCCATGAAATCCTTGTATGAAAATCTATCCTAATCGAGAACTTTCTTTAGCATGGAAAAGGTAGAAATCCACACGTGTTATGTGCTATTGTTATGAGTGCATGTCCGTTTGTGCTTACTCTATTTGAAAACATCACTAGATCACATGAAGCTTAGGGCATATTGTCTCACCAATATGAGACCAAGAATCACACTCATACTCAAAATCTTGAGAATCAATTAGCATATGACAACACTCTGAGTTAGAAGAGATAGAAAACCTCATCAAGAAAATCAAACACTTACAAGACCAGCAATTTCTTGTTGATAATCTCATAACACTTGAAGAAATGTCTCACAATTGTGTTTGAATTCTTCCTACAAAATATGATGGTCTAAGAACTACCCTTGATACGAAGGTTGCATCCTCCTCTCTTATCTCCGAAGAGTTTTTTACAATTCTTCTAGAAGATTTTTTTTTGAAGAACTTTCAAGGTTTAAACAACGCAACATTTTTAGGAAATGCAAACGGCAAAGGTTCATTTGGTAGTTCAAAGAATAACCTAAAGAAGAAGAAGTTTTCTCAAATCTCTTTCTATTCTAAATATAAGGGTCATGGCATTAAGGGTTTTAAGAAGAAGCAAGCTGACGAGAGAAACAATATTATCAAATCCAAATGGAGTAAAAGGAAATATGCAAATAACCTAGAAATTGACCTACGCGTTGCCATGGAGAAAGTATATAGATCTACACAAACTTATCTGAATAAACTTATCTGAGTATAGTAGTGAAGCATCTCTGCACGTGACAAAGAAGTTTGGGGAGCTTCTATGCTCCCTCTCGTTGGTGCCAAAGGAAACAAAAAACAAAAGCGCAAAATATATACATATTTTAAAAACATTATCCTAATTATTTTTTCGAAGGTGATACTAAGGTATCAGATACTCAATGAAGACTTACGTTAAGTATCTTTGATGTCTTGCTTAGTAAAAGTATCAAAAATAGAAAATCAAGTATTCAGCTTTGTGTCAGTATGATGGACAAGAAAAAATGACTACTTGCAAACTTATAAGGTTTTTGATAACTCAAAAAAGGATGAAAACTTAATAAAAGTTTAGCTCCATGAGCACTTTGAAGTGAACACTTTTACTTGATTCCATCCCACTACGTGATGGATATCAAAGAAATGTCACTCGTTTTGTATTAAAGATATCTAATGGTCCATATTAATGCATACAAAATACTCCATGTGAAAATAAAATATGTTGGAATTTTATAAAATATTTATAAAACAATATTTTCAACAAGTAATTTGAAAGATTAAGAAATTTTTAGTCAGGTGAAATGCTTTTTGAATTAATGTATTTTTCAACAATTTACATGGATTTTTGTTAAAGATAGTAAGACTCATTAAGCGTACCAACTTATCTAAGCATAAACAAACCTCCTTTTTTCTTACTAATAACATCAACTTGAGAATCATTATCAATTGTGATCATGCATAAGTCTTTCCATAGCTCCCTGCGCTTATTATTTTTAGTAATTATACCTCTTCTAATAAATGTTTCTTGACTTGTTCCGTATCATAAATACTTATTGCAAAATAAATTGGGATTCAACAAGTTCATGGTAACTAGAGTTACACTCCCATTATGAAAACCAATTCAATTAAGAGGTTCCTTAAAAATTTTCATAGCTTTATGGATTATCAACTAGTTTGATGGAAAATATGTATTCTATATGGAAATTGAATAATGTATCAAAACATTTCATGAAGGCATGCAATTTGGAAAAATAAAACTTTGCTAATGCAAATTGATTAATGGGAGTCCAATCTTTATCTAATGTGTCATGATAAGGTTTATCTAACATATATATCTCATTCCCTAGAAGTATGTGCATCTGTGTATTCATCTAAACCATATGTTCTAATTTATTATCTTCTTATTATGTTTTAAGATATGGTCAATATGGACATGGATAAAGAGTAGATGCACCGTGTTTGCAAGGAAAAAGGTTGGTAGTCTTTAAATCCCCATCCAAATGCTGGTCTATCTCAAAATAAGCCAAATTTACTAAATTGCATTTTCCACCATGAATTTTAGAAGCTATTGTGAACACACCCATGAACGATTTGCAACTCCTTCATGTGTTTCTATGGAAGGGATTTTTTTGGCCTCTTCATGCAATGGGTAGCACATTAAATATTATACATATACAAATTACTGGTAAAAACGTCTCCGTATGACAAAAACAATCCAAAGAACTCTGAAATATGATATACACAAAACTTCAAGTGATAATGAGACCATGGATAAAGGAAAGTGTATGTTTTTGGTAACATCTTTAATTAGATTCATTGGATTTGATCCTTTCTTTGAGTCTCTTTTGAAGCTACAAAACCATAGGTAGACTGAAACTTAAAACACACCTACTATATCATCACTATTTTTAAACCCCAAATCCTATAAATATGTCTACTTGACACAAGAATATTTTTTGTAGAAGTTAGAATCTACATTTGTAATTATGAGGAACTGTCTAATCAAGAATACAATTGGTCCCTTGAGTATGGTTGACAAGCAAAGAAATTTTTGTAATGCCTTTAGAAACCATGTCATGAAGTTCCGTTGAGGAATATAGTCTTTATGGATAATTACAAAGAGTTATTTAGGAAGTTTCCCAATGTAGTTTGCAATACGAGAGCCACCTCCATGAGACAATTAACCTTGTCTCCTCTTGGCTACAAACTCTTCAATTTCACTCACCTCCTATAGAAAACCTTGAGAATAGTATCTACATGAGGCAATAAGAATGAATGACATCAATTGAAAATACTTACATCTTCGAATATATCTTCATGTTCTCCTTTGTCCTTCTATGCTCAATGATTGGACTAGGTACCTTTGACTCTACTATCCTTTCTTCCATATTATTGAGTTTTTCTTCACTTTGTTGACCCGCTTCTTTTGAATAACCTCCATTGCTACACCCCCTTCTTTTGAATAACCTCCTCCGTCGCGGCAAGGGCTCAAGTTAATATCGTAACTGCGATTTCGAACGTGACGCCGCTCAGACGACGGAGGAAACAACGTTGAAGCTTCAGTCGACTTTTCACTTCGAACGTGATGCCGCTCAGACGACGGAGGAAACAAGGTCTTCCTCTTTTCAGTAGGATAGCTCGATTTCTCAAGAAGCTGGTCTGCTCTCTCAGCATGTTTAACCTCCTCAGATATCGAGCTCTTCTTCTGAGAAATCGAGGCCCGAAAACTTGTTGCAGACCAGGTATGAAAACTCCTTGATCTCTGTTCCGCTAAAACTCCTTGATCTCTGTTCCGCTCTCTATTTATGTATATCACACACAGACTATGATAGGAGACTCCGCCGACGCACTCATAGATTACCAAATCCTTGCACGCCACGCCAATGCCATGGATTGCTTCTCTTCTGAAAGGCCCCGTCACGCCAGTAAGCCAACTTCTTGTCGAGTAAGCCAACGTCTTGTCGAGTTTAGAAAGAGCAACACTTGTGAGTTTTGAAGCTCAATCTAAACCAAAAGCTCCGTTTTGGACGAAATTAAGAAAGAAGGGTATCAGATGTCCCATGCCTGGCAATCGTTCGGTAGAACCTAGACTTTGGAAATGGCTGTACTGCCCATCGAGAAAAGACGAAGTTTGCATCCTCCTCTTATGTCCGAAGAGTTTTTTCCAATTCTTCTAGAAGATTAAAGAACGCAACATTTGTAGGAAAGGCAAAGGGCAAAGGTTCATTTGAAGAAGAAGTTTGCTCAAATATCTTTCTATTCTAAATATAAGGGTCATGACATTAAGGGTTTTAAGAAGAAGCAAGCTGATAAGAGAAATAATATTATCAAATCCAAATAGAGTAAAAGGAAATCTGCAGATCTACACAAACTTGTGTGGATAAGCTGTGTATATTACATAGTGAAGCATCTCTACACGTGGCAAAGAAAAAAGAGTAGTAGAATTCGTTAACTTTCATTTTCAAGAACCCATTAATGTAGTGTTGGGACTCCAAGTAGCCAATTGAAGGGACGAGAACCATCTCTACTATTGTTGCCACCAGTATTGAGAGAATATTCTCTATTGTTTTGTATATTTTTGCACTAAAAATAAATTTATTCAGAGCTTCTACCATAAGAAATCATGGCTTTATAGTACATTTCAGAAATAATGATGAAAAATAATAAGACGAAATAGGTAATAGTATAGGAAAAGCAGTCCCTTGGAGATAGCTATATATCGAGGCCTACAGTTGGGAGGAGAGTCTTCTCTATGACTCTCTAGCATGTGGTCATCGTAATAGCCTCCATGGAATGGTTGTGGGTTTAACATAATCTTCTTCTCTAAGATCACTTATAGTAGTTTGTGAATCTTTCTCGTAATTTTATTCAGGGCATTTTGAGCCTATTTTAGTGATGCAACTATTCACATTTCTACACATGTTTGTGTAGATCCATGTGCAATCAATTAAGGACTGCATCTTTTAATTTGTGCTTGCGAGTAGTAGTAGAGGAGAAAAAGATGTTGATTGTGGCACCATTCGATCCAGAGTACCATCCCAACCTATTGACGATCAATACAAATCACATGATCGATTTGTGACCATTGGCCTACCCATGTAATCTGAGCCTACCCCACTCGCACACGATTTTCCCAAGATAGTTCTCCACTACCTAGAGGTCATGAGATTGAAGTTTGGGGAGCTTCTATGCTCCCTCTCCTTCGTGCTAAAGAAAAACAAAAATCAAAAGCGCACAAGATATAGACATTTTCAAAACATTACCCTAATTCTGTGAGATAATTAAAATCCCGTTCGACTTCTTATAAGAACTCACATGAAAGCCTTCTTTCCTCTCCACTCCAATATCCAATTTAAAGGATTTTTTTCTCCACATAAGAGAGTTTAAGAGCTAGTTTTATATTGTGCTTTTTGATCCGCTAGGAGAGGAAACAAAGATAACCTTGAGCCTTTCTTTCATCCCATCAAAGCTTAGAAGGATTCTCCTCTTCTATAAAATCACAATGCAACCATCTAGGGATTCTCTAATGTTACCATTGTAGAAGGACTAGTTCAGACATCAAGTGGAGATTTCAAAGAACAAGATTTTTCAACTTCATAGTGAAGAACCTCAACCACCCTATGGGAAATGATCATCATAGACCCCTTCAATTATAATTTGGGAGATGCTTGGAGGATACAGATATGAGCATGGAAGTGAAGGTTGGATTTTCTTTAAGGAAATCCAAAGGTAGCTCCAAATCATAGAATGATTCTTCTTGATGATCAATGGAAGGTCGTAGGCAGCTAGCCAACCTAGAAATTTCCAAGTTTATGTTTGATTTGAATACTTACTTTGATATTTTTCTTTCATATACATTGCATCTTATTATGATTTAAGCATTGAATATGCCTTCAAATTATGATAATTAATAAAAGCAAAACCGACAAGTGTAGGCATATTGATAAATTCATCAAGCACCTGCTTGAATCTATTATTCATTGTTTCCACTTCATGGATTGAAATAAATGACTTTTTGTGCATTTTTTTTTTCAAAAGAATGTTTTTCATGAACAACATAAGCTTCCTTATTGTTGAAAAAGGTAATTAATGCACTCAAGCACGTGCCCTTGCATGTTTTTATTTTCCATAAGAAGCAAAGTTAGTATGTTTGTGAATAGATGCATTAAGTGCATGCATTACAAGATCAAGATCTACTTGAATTAGTTTAGGGAATGAAAACAAAAACATGCCAACACATGCATGAAAGCACATTTATTTGCGTACTTAAGAGCATGATTATTTGCTAAGCAGATAAACAAATGTAGTTTCATATTTGATAGCTTAATTTTTCATAAATCAAGTTAGACCTTTGGGAAGATATAAAAATAGTTAGTTGTAAACTTATGCTAGCTATCTTGTAACTCAAGTAATTACTCAATTATTTTTCAAAGCAATACTTAAGTATTAGATACTTAATGAAGACTTACATTAAGTATCTTTGATGTCTTGCTTAGTAAAAGTAGGCACAAATAGAAAATGAAGTATTCAACTTTTTATCATTTTGATGGACAAGAAAAAATGACTACTTGCAAACTTATAAGGTTTATGATAACTCTCAAAAGGATGATACTTAATAAACGTTTCACTATCTCCATGAGCACTTTGAAGTTAACACTCTTACTTGATTCCATCCCATTATGTGATGGATATCAAAGAAATGTTAATCCTTTTGTATTGAAGATATCCAATGGTCCATATTAATGCATACAGAATACTCCATGCGAAAATAAAATATGTTAAAATTTTATAAAGTATTTATAAAAAAATATTTTCAACAAGTAATTTGAAAGATTCAGAAATTGTTCGATAGGTGAAATACTTTTTGAACTCCATTTATGTATTTTGAAACAATTTATATGGATTTTTGTTAAAGATAGTAAGACTCATTAAGCCTAGCAACTTATCTAAGCATTAACAAACCTCCTTTTTTCTTTTTTGTTTTTCAAATGGAGGTTTAGACGAAACTTCTTCCCCTAGACTTTAACTTTGAAATTGCAATTGTACAAGTGAATGGGCACAGTACCCACGGGATCCCCCTATCCGACAAAGCAGGGGTTAGACAAGGAGACATGGTTACAATAGAATGAAACATGGTTACAACTGGTTTAACTGGCCTAAGCCATAACATGTCCAGCCTGGGATTTGAACCTTGGAGCTCTGCCTCAAGAGGCCAAAGCTCAACCAAATGCCCTACTCAACGTGGACCTCCTTTTTTCTTACTAATAAGATCAACTTGAGAATCATTATCAATTGTGATCATGCATAACTCTTTCCATAGTTTCCTGCACCTATTATTTTTAGTATGTATACCTCTTCTAATAAATGTTTCTTGACTTGTTCCCTATCATAAAAACGTGTTGCAAAATATATTGGGATTCAACAATTTCATGGTAATTACAGTTACACTCCCATAAAGAAAACCAATTGAATTAAGAGGTTCCTTCAAAATTTTCATAGCTTTATGGCTTATCAACTAGTTTGATGGAAAATATGTACTCTATATGGAAATTGAATAATGTATCCAAACATTTCATGAAGGCATGTAATGTGGAATAAGAAAACTTTGCTAATGCAAATGGATTACCGGGATTCCAATCTTTATCTAATGTGTCATGATAATGTTTTTCTAACATGTATATCCCATTCCCTAGAAGTATGTGCATCTGTGTATTCATCTAAACCATATGTACTCATTTTTTCTCTTTTTATTACTTTTTAATATTATGTGCAATATGGACATGGATAAACATTAGATGCACCTTGTTTGCAAGGAAAAATGTTGGTAGTCTTTAAATCCCCATCCAAACGCCGGTCTATCTCAAAATAACCCAAATTTACTAAATTGCGTTTCCCACCATAAATTTTATAAGCTATTGTGAACACACCCATCAACTTTTTGCAACTCCTTCACATGTTTCTATGGCAATGAGTTTTTTGGAAAATTATTGGTAAAAACTTCTCCATATGACAAAAACAATCGAAAAAACTTTGAAATATGATATACACAAAATGTCAAGTGATAATAACACCATGGATAAAGGAAAGTGTATTTGTTTAGTAAACATCTTTAACTAGATTCATTGGATTTGATCCTTTCTTTGAGTCTCTTTTGAAGCTACAAAACCATAGGTAGACTGTAAGTCAAAACACACCTACTATATCATCACTATTTTTAAACCCCAAATCCTACAGATATATCTATTTGACACAATAATTTTTTTTTCTAGAAAAGAGAATCTAAAGTTGTAATTATGAGGAACTTTCTAATCCAGAATACAATTGGTCCCTTGAGTATGGTTGATAAGAGAAGTAGTTTACTTATTGCCTTTAGAAACCATGTCATGAAGTGCCCTTGAGGAATATAGTCGTTATGGATAATTACAAAGAGTTATTTAGGAAATTTCCCAATGTAGTTTGCAATACAAGAGCCACCTCCATGAGATAATTTATCTTGTCTGCTCTTGGCTCCAAACTCTTCAATTTCATTCACCTCCTATAGAAAATCTTGAGAATAGTATCTACATGAGGCAATAAGAATGAATGACATTAATTGAAAATAATTACATCTTGGAATATATCTTCATGTTCTCCTCTCTCCTTCTATGCTCAATGATTTGGGACTAGGTACCTTTGACTCTACGATCCTTTCTTCCATATTATTGAATTCTTCTTCATTGATTTGTTGATCTTCACTTATCACAAATAATTTTAATGTGTCTAGCAGTGAGTAGAGCAATGCAAAACCCTTTTTCTGCAATGATTCAAAGATTATTTCTAAATTTCACTCTAACATGCTACAAAATAAACTTTGGCATTCATTGCATCAAAAGCCTAATGCCTTTTCAACTTCATGCAAAGTAAAGGAATCAGAAATGTGTAGTTTCCCAATGTAGTTTGCAAGGGATGAGGTACTTTTGGCGTATACGTTGAATATCACGTTGGTGTATGATTCAACAAATCAGAAATCTGTATTGTTACAAAATACATTAAAGGAAATGTTTTCGCCTATGAAAATTGACTTAAAATGTGACACGGAGTTATGCTTTCATGTCAATCCGGCTATAAGCTGCGTTTCACACAGAGCGACGGATCGTAGTGCATTCAGACAAGGGCGGAGCTCTGCATATGCCATGTGCCCTAGTGCATTCAGACAAGGGCGGAGCTCTGCATATGCCAGTGCACAGTACATTTTACCTACATGTAACATGATGAGAAATATTAATGGGATGTGAGTTTTGACCAAAATAAACAATCTAGTGTTTGAAAGAAAGAAAGAGAAAAAAAAAAGCTTATGCATTCCTTGTAACATCGATGGCACAATCATTTTATACTCAATTCAAATTATTTAACATGACTATGTATGTCAAAGATAGCCACTATGTTCTACACTAGTGATGCAGGAAAATTTTAAGGAGACGATGTTCAAAGCATTTTGTGCCGATTTTATGGCAAGGTAGGAAAGAAAAAAAAAATATTTACATCTACAAGGCCAAGTCCTTTTTAGAAACGCACAAATACACAAGATAACGTGTACGAGGTAAGTGCCCTAACTACCTGAAAAGAGAAATACACAGGAAGACTTCGACATTTATATTTTGGCCAGTTTGGGTTTTCAATTCTCAAAGAGATACATGGCAATGTATGCAATTCGGAAGAAGATAATTTTGGCATCATCGAAGGGCACTTCACGAGACTCCTGGGAACTTCGAACCCCCTCTCCCACCATAGAAGGGACTGTATGGCTGCCATTTCTAGGGTTTCCCCCCGGAGGATACCACCCAACCTCCACTCCCTGCTTCATGCCCCTATCTCTGAATCAGAAATCATTGAGGTCATTGATGCCCTCCCTCTCGGTAAAAGCCCGGGACCCGACGGACTCACTAACGAGTTCTTTAAATCCTTCAAGCTGGTGGTTGCCACCCCTCTTCGGATGGTTTGGCAAGAAGCGCTAAAGTTTGGTGCTCTTCCTTCTTGTCTAAATAATGGAATTATCAAGTTGATACACAAGAAGGGGGAAAAGAACAGAATCGAGAACTGGCGGCCTATTACGATGCTCCAAACAGGATACAAGATCATCGCCAAAGTCATTGCCAACAGAATCTCGTGCCACCTGAGATCTTGGCTTAGTGAGGACCAAAAAGGTTTCATCAAAGGTAGGTCTAGCCTGGAAACCATTATGGATATTTGGGAAGGTATTCAATTTGCAAATGAGTCTAATCAAGATGTGGTTTTCCTCAAGATCGACTTTGACAAAGCCTACGACAGGCTAGAATGGGACTATATTCTGCAGTCGCTACAAGATCTCGGATGTAGTCAGAAATTCACCAAGATGATCGCGACCCTTCTCGGAAACGCAACGACCCAAATTAACGTTAACGGCAAACTTTCGAAGGCGATCCATCTTAGAAGATCTATTAGACAAGGGTGCCCTCTGGCCCCCCTTCTTTTTGCCATCGCCACTGAGGGGCTGAGCAGACTTGTGGCTCATCATGTGGAGACTGGCAATATCAAAGGCCTCCGGCTGCCTCACGACCACAGTCAAATCATCATGAGACTATTTGCCGATGATATGAACGCGTTCGTTCACAATGATAATACCAGCCTCGAGACTTTCTGGAGGTGTCTTGCTACCTTTTGTGAGGCCTCTGGATCCAAAATCAACCACTCTAAGACCGCCTTTAGGGCTATTGTGGGACATCATCCTGGCCTTCTCATTGATCATGGCTGTCAAATCATTCCGCAGGGCCAAATCTTTCGACTTCTTGGAATCCCCTTGGGGTTTGGCGTCTCTATGGAGCAGAGATGGAACTGGGTGTTGGCCAAACTCGAAAACAAGCTTAACTATTGGAAAGGTATGCAAATCAATCTCGTTGGGCGTGCGATGGTTATCAACACGTTCCTCCTCTCTTCTACCATCTATTTCCTTTCTTGTTGGAGACCGAATGAGCAAGGCCTGTCCAAACTGAATAGTATTTGTAGAAACTTTCTTTGGACGGGCGATCATAACAGAAGGGGGGTGCCTAAAATCAAATGGGCCATCTGCACTAGCCCTAGAGATAGCGGGGGGCTTGGCATCCTGGACATTGGGTGTATGGCTAACAAACTGGCAGCCAAATGGATGATTAAGGCTTGGTGCAATAGGGAGGCCTCGTGGGCCAAGCTGATCTTCAGAAACAAGAATGAGTTGGCTCTCATGGGGTTCCCAAACTGGAAGAATCTTGACATCATGACCCTACTATTCTCCCCGATCCCCGTCTTCCCGAAAGGCTCCAATCTCGTGTGCTCCCTTTGGAAGGGCTGGAATAAAGTCAAAAGCTTCACAAGAATTAGTGAGGACTGGAAGTGGGCGGCCGAAATCAGACAAAACGACTCTATCTGGTTTCCGATACATGGCATCCGGAGTGTGGAGTCGTGGAACATTCAAAATGCCAAGAGGTTATGGAACAAAGGATTCAAAAAATGGAAACACCTCTGGAAGCATGACACCAACAGCTGGATCAACTTCGAGGATACTGACCCTTGCATAAACATCTCCTACGAAGAATGGAACACATTGCAAAGCCGATGCCTCGCATGGGATCGTCACAAGACTCGCCTTCTCATGGGACACGACACACCGAACTCGCTTGGTCTCAAATGGCACAATGGAAATAGCCTACTCAAAATCCCGAACATCAAAGAAACGGCTGACCACCAGACCAGCCTCAACAAGAAGTGGTGCCTGTCTTGGACGCGGCTTCGGTGGGACATGAAATTCATGGGTATCTGGCACCCACTTATAGAGATTAAGAAGTCTGCCCTCTTATGGCAAATTCTTCATCGAGGAATTTGGACCAACCATAAGGCTAGCAAACTTTGTGGGATTCCTCCTTGGTGCAAACGCTGCCACCGGGCTATCGAAGATGTCCCACACATCTTCCTCACTTGCCCCAACTCCTACAGAATCTGGCAGACGGTTGGAATGAAAATCAGACTTCAAAAACAGCTTAGTTGGAAACAAGTTCTTTTGGGAGAAGCGATCGGCTGCTCTGCGACACTTTGGAATGCCATCAGAGGGGAAGTCTTGTGGAAAATTTGGCGGGAGAGGTGCGCTCTCAACTTCGGCGATCCCCCCAGGGAGTGGTCGATTGAGAAATCTCTATTCCTCCTTGGCAAAAGGATTGTTAACAGTAAGAAATTCCCCCCCTTCAGGCACCATCAAGTCCTCCTTTTGATCAACAACAAGCTCAAACCCAAGTGGGCCCCGCATGAGGGCGATGAGAGGGTGATTAACCTTCTCTGTAATGCAACCTAGGATTCATTCAAGCTTCCCCTGCTTTGTGGGATTTGGGGGGTCCCGTGGGCACTAGTCCCCTTCTATTGTACCCTTGTTTCTTAATTTAATTCAAGTCCGGGAGAGTAGGCTATTGCCGAACTTCCTTTATATAAAAAAAAAATTCTCAAAGAGATAGAGCGAAAAAGGATCGTAACGACATTTACTTGCATTCTCATATTTGCAACAAGCTTGTGAAGCTTGCACGATGGGCAAGCACTAAAGGAAGGCATTTCCGAAAGGTAGCAACAATTGAGCTCAGGCATCTCTAGGGTTCGTGCCTGCTCATCTTTTCGGTAAAATTTGTATACCAAGGTTCGTGCCTGCTCATCTTTTCCGAACAAGATATGCACATAAGGGAACGGGCAGTATATGGAATGCTAGAAGATGAGCAATTTCTACCCCTCATGCACTAAAAGCATTTTTAAAGAAAGGGTGTTAGGAGAGTCCCCAATTGTGGGATAAGCGTAGGAATGAGCAACCTAAGTCGGGAGGTCATAGAAGGGCTAGCATGCCCCTTGCTTAGCCAAGCGATAGCATGTTGGTGTAATAGTAAGAGAATATTCCATGGTATATTCCATATCTAGAGTCAATTTTGATGGAATATCCATGAAATCCTTGAATGAAAATGTATCCTAATCGAGATCTTTCTTTAGCATGGAAGAGGTAGAAATCCACGTGTTATATGTTTTTGTTATGAATGCATGTGCGTTTGTGCTTACTCTATTTAAAAACATCACTAGATAGCATGAAGCTTAGGCCATATCATCTCACCAATATGAGACTAAGAATCACACTCATACTCAAAATCTTGAGAATAAATTAGGAAATGAGAACACTCTGAGTTAGAACAGATAGAAAACCTCACCAAGAAAATTAATTACTTACAAGAACAACAATTTGTTGTTGATACTCTGATAACACTTGAAGAAATGTCTCACGATTGTGTTTGAATTCTTCCTATAAAATATGATGGTCTAAGAACTACCGTTGATACGAAGTTTGCATCCTCCTCTCTTATGTCCGAAGAGTTTTTTACAATTCTTCTAGAAGATTTCTTTTTCTTTTGAAGAACGGTCAAGGTTCAAACAACGCAACATTTTTAGGAAATGCAAAGGGCAAAGGTTCATTTGGTAATTCAAAGAATAAGCCAAAGAAGATGAAGTTTGCTCAAATCTCTTTCTATTCTAAATAGAAGGGTCATGGCATTAAGGGTTTTAAGAAGAAGCAAGCTGATCAAATAACATCAAATTCAAATGGAGTAAAAGGAAATCTTTAAATAACCTAGAGATTGACCTACAGGATGCCATGGACGAAGTATGCAAGTCTACACAAACTTGTGTGGATAAACTGTGTATATTAGATAGTGAAGCATCTCTACACGTGACAAAGAAGAAATATTGGTGTATTAAATACCACAAGAACTAAGCTAAAGTGATATTAGAATACCTCCATAGCCATCATTAGCTTAGAAATACTCTAGATTTGAAACCTTTATCACTACATTTAGTAAAATCCAGAAATTTTCTTTTTAGATATCTGCACCTTTTCTTTTAGCTTCAAATCTTATCTCTATTAGCTTGATTCTTATAAATTCTTTTGATCATTTTCTAATAGAAGTTCTTGCTAATGTTAAGCAACACATTCCAAGCAAAGGTTTCAAGTAATAACTTCAGAATCTTTTGAATTGACTTCAACATTTGAACTATGTCTGAAAACTCTCCTACTCTAAGTAGTTCTTCCTCAACATCTTACTGCAAAAAACCCCGACTTTTTCTTCTAATTAGTGAGTGAAGCCCCAACACCTTCCCCTCAGTCACTACTTAGAAGTCTTTCTCTTCTTCATATATCCTTCTTCTTTTTTATTTGTGCCATTTGTTTGAATCTACTTGTCTTCACTCCATCCAAGCTCTTTGTCATAATATTTGCAGTCTAATCTTTTGTAGAAGTGTAAACCACTTCAAGCTCCTTCTCCATTACCTTTTCTCTATGAAAATGATATTGAATCTCTATGTGCTTAGTTCTTGCATGAAATACAAGATTTGCTGCAAGATATAATGAACTCATATTATCTCCATGTATGATAGGTATACCTTGATCAATGTCTAAGCTTTTGAACTAGTTCTACATCCATTTCACTTCTTTAGCTGCTTCTATAAGTTCTTTGTACTCAGCTTTAGTTGATGATAAAGCCACTATATGCTGCTTCTTTAAACACCAACTCAAAAGTTTATCTCCTATGTAAATCATATATCCATGTGTTGACCTTCTATCATCTTGACTTCCTGCCCAATCTAAGTCACTATATGCTCTCAACCTTATATCTGATGTAAAAGTATAATATAATCCTTCCTTCAAATTCTCTTTGAGGCATCTGAGAGCTCTTTGACCTGCAATCCAATGTGGGTCCTTTGGACAATGCATGAATTGAGAAATAACTCCCATTGCATAACTAAGATCAGGTTTTGTTAGTGTAGCAATTTGTTGTTGATAATCTCATAACACTTGAAGAAATGTTGTGTTTGAATTCTTCCTACAAAATATGGTGGTGTAAGAACTAGCCTTGATACGAAGGTTGCATCCTCCTCTCTTGTCTCCAAAGAGTTTTTTACAATTCTTCTAGAAGATCCTTTTTTTGAAGAACGGTCAAGGTTCAAGCAACGCAACATTTTTAGGAAATGAAAAGGGCAAAGGTTCATTTGGTAGTTCAAAGAATATGTCAAAGAAGAAGAAGTTTGCTCAAATCTCTTTCTATTCTAAATATAAGGCTCATGGCATTAAGGGTTTTAAGAAGAAGCAAGCTGACGAGAAAAACAATATTATCAAATCCAAATGGAGTAAAAGAAATCTTCAAATAACCTAGAAATTGACCTAGGAGTTGCCATGGAGGAAGCACGTAGATCTACACAAACTTGTGTGGATAAACTATGTATATTAGATAGTGAAGCATCTCTACACGTGACAAAGAAGTTTGGGGAACTTCTATGCTCCCTCTCGTTGGTGCTAAAGAAAACAAAAATCAAAAGCGCACAAGATATACATATTTTCAAAACATTATCCTAATTATATGAGATAATTACAATCCCATTTGACTTCTTATAGGCACTCACACGAAAGCATTCTTTGTTCTCCACTCCAACATCCAAATCGAATTTTCCTCTGCACATAAGAGATTTTGACAGCTAGTTCTATGTTATGCTTTTTGATTTGCCAAGAGAGGAAAAAGAGATAACCTCTAGCCTTTCATTCATCCCATCAAAGCATAAAAGGATTATCCTCTTCTATAAAATCACAATGCACCCATGTAGGGACTCTCTAATGTTACATTGTAGAAGGTATAGTTCAGACATCAAGTGGAGATTTCAAAGAAGAGGAATTTTCAACTTCATAGTGGAAGACCTTAACCGCCCTACGGGAAATGATCATCATAGACCCCATCAATGATAATTTGGGAGATGCTTCGAGGGTAAAGATATGAGCATGGAAGTGAAGGTTGGATTTTCTTTAAGGAGATGCAAAGGTAGCTCCAAATCATAGAATGACTCTTCTTGAAGATCAATGCAAGGTTGTAGCTAGCTAGCCAAGATAGGCATTTTCCAAGTTTATGTTTGATTTCAGTACTTACTTTGATATTTTTCTTCATATACATTGCAGATAATCATGATTAAATCATGGAAAATGCCTTCAAATTATGATACCTAATGAAAGCAAAACCAACAAGCATAGACATATTGAAAAATTCAACAAGCACTTGCTGGAATCTATCATTCATTGTTCCCACTTCATGGATTGAAATAAATTACTATTTTTGCATTTCTCCTTCCAAAAGAATGTTTTTCATGAACAACATAAGCTTCCTTATTTTTGAAAAAGGTAATCGATACACTCAAGCATGTGCACTTGCATTTTGTATTTTCCATAAGAAACAAAGTTAGTATGTTTGTGAATAGATGCATTAAGTGCATGCATTACCGGGTCAAGAACTTCTTGAATTAGTTTAGGGCATGAAAACAAAAAAAAAATGGCAACACATGCATGAAAGCACATTTATTTTCATATTTAAGAGCATGATTGTTTGCTAAGTAGATAAACAAATATACTTCCATATTTGATGGATTAATTTTTAATAAATCGAGTTAGACATTTGGGAAGATGTAAAAAAAGTTAGTTGACAAGTTATGCTAGCTATCTCGCAACTCAACTAATTACTCAATTCTTTTCCAAGGAAATACTAAGGTATCAGATACTTAATGAAGACTTACATTAAGTATCTTTGATGTCTTGCTTAGTAAAAGTATCAAAAATAGAAAATCAAGTATTCAACTTTGTGTCATTTTGATGGTCAAGAAAAAATGACTACTTGCAAACTTATAAGGTTTATGATAACTCTAAAAAGGATCATAACTTAATAAAAGTTTCAATAGCTCTATGAGCACTTTGAAGTGAACACTCTTACTTGATTCCATCCCCCTACGTTATGGACATCAAAGAAATGTCAATCCTTTTGTATTGATGATATCCAATGGTCCATATTAATGCATACAAAATACTCCATGTGAATATAAAATATCTTGAAATTTTGTAAAATATTTATAAAACAATATTGTCAACAAGTAATTTGAAAGATTAAGAGATTTTTAGATAGGTGAAATACTTTTTGAACTCCATTATTGTAGTTTTAAACAATTTACATGGATTTTTGTTAAAGATAGTAAGAATCATTAAGCCTACCAACTTATCTAAGCATTAAAAAACCTCCTTTTTTCTTACTAATAAGATCAGCTTGAGAATCATTATCGATTGTGATCATGCATAAGTCTTTCCATAGCTCCGTGCACCTACTATTATTAGTAATTATACCTCTTCTAATCTTGTTCCCTATCATAAATACTTCTTGAAAATTATATTGGCAGTCAACAAGTTCGTGGTAACTACAGTTACACTCCTATTATGAAAACCAATTGAATTAAGAGGTTCCTTCAAACTTTTCATTGCTTTATGGATTATCAACTAGTTTGATGGAAAATATGTATTCTATATGGAAATTGAATAATGTATCAAAACATTTCATGAAGGCATGCAATGTGGAACAATAAAACTTTGCTAATGCAAACTGATTAACGGGATTCCAATCTTTATCTGATGTGTCATGATAAGGTTTATCTAACATGTATATCCCATTTCCTAGAAGTATGTGCATTTGTGTATTCATCTAAACCATATGTACTCATTTGTTATCTTTTTATTACATTTTAAGATTATGTGCAATATGGACATGGATAAAGAGTAGATGCACTGTGTTTGCAAGGAAAAATGTTGCTAGTCTTTAAATCCCCATCCAAATGCCGGTCTATCTCATGATAAATGAGGACCAAATCTAGATGATTTCATGTACACCTATGCACCTTTGCAAAACTCTTATGGTAGCCAACTTCCTTCGATTTTTCTGATGTTGCGGGATATCACTGAGTTACATGCAACCTTTATAAAACTCTTATGATAGACAAATTCCTTGTGTTCTTTTGATGTTGGGGCATGTAATTATGTGGTAATTCATCATCTCATCACCTACAAGTTGTGAAGGTTTTTATGTGATCCCAAGTTTTAATAGTTTTTGTTGACATTGGGTGAGAATAATGAGAGAAGAAATAGAGCTTTTGTGGTATGGTAAAGAGGAAATATAGCGGAAACTATTAATGTTCAGGGTTTTGGGTATGAAAATGAGAGGATAAGGAGGGAAGATAGAATTATTTAAGTTCTTTTTTTTTTAAATGGAGGTTTGGCCGAGGCCTACTCCCCTAGGCTTTAACTTTGAAATTGCAACTATACAAGGAAGGGCATTAATCATGTACGATTTATGAATTAGAAGCTACAAAATAGCTTTTTGATCCTAAAATGTGATAGAGGGGTCAATTAATATCATTAGAAGGAGTTTTACAAACTTACAAAAAAAAGAGTCTTGGGACCCAACTTGATCACAAGACTCCTCGTCTCTCGAAATGACAATCTTGAACCTTTGGGAATCTTGTTCCATGTTCTCCCTTCAACCTAGTTATTTATAAGGTATAGGTAGGCTATACACAACACCCTCTTCTAACTAATCATCCCTTAATCTAAAAGGTCAATGCATACTTAATTATTTTCCTAATATGATACACATTCCATTTCCATTTTCCTATTTCTTAATAAAACAACCAAACCACGCACTTGAACTTAATTGTTCTAAATTTTGCATACCACATTTCTTCTTGTCTTTGGCATTCAATGTGCATTCAATATCAACCTTTCCAATATTTGACTAGGATGTGAAAGAGTAGGAGTTTTTAACTTGACCTTAGTTTGATTTATGAGCTTGATACTATTTTGAGAATAGTTGGCCTCAACCAAGATAGATGATTAGAGATGTGACTTCAGAAAGTGGATTCCAAGTGACCTTTTCACATAGAGAGTTAATTCACTAATTGAGCTTTTTTTTAAATCAAAATGCCATTTTTAATAGAGAGTGTTTGGTACAAGTCTTAGCAACAATGGTTAGAAAGCATGCATTTTTTAATGGCAAGAATATATCAAATGGTTTTTGTATATATGACCTTAAACTAAAACTATATGGCATTCCTATTGTTATGATTTGTTTCAATTTGCTAGAGACGCTACACTTGGAATCAAATCTAGAAAAGTGTCCCTTCAAGAAAAAATATAATTTTAGGATGATTTAACAAGTTACTAAAAGACAAATATATTATTGATGAATGTTTCTATCCTACTCTTTAATCATTCAGCATAAGGCGAGCCTCATGAACTAAGGGTTCTTTGGCAATAGAGTTGTTGTGTGAATTTGAAGAGTGATTAGCAAATTCGATGGGGCTAAGAAAAACATGTTATCACATGATAAAGTAGAGTTATGTGTCCAAATTGTAGAGCGGGATAGATCAAAGGAGGTCTTATTGACACCAAATAGAAAAATATAGAGTTGATGAAATACACAAACTAGAATAAACACAAGCCACTCAAAATCCAAAAGATTCTCGATGCATTATATGACCTTTAGTTATGATTATTCAAGCTAACAAGGACGTTCAAATGAACATATGCAAAAGAAGGAAATGTAAATTTGAGAAAACAAATTTTGCCTGAGATGGAGGATTCATTACAAACATCTCACAAAGGATTTTCTTTCACATTTGATAGATTTAAGGATAATATTGTTTGCTAGGAATGCATCTAATTATATTGCTTCATGTATCAGTTGTCAGTTGCACTCATATGTAATGTATTCAGATGGTTTGAGCCCCATATTTCCTCTTAGCATGCTAACAGGGTGATGGATTCAGTTATGATTTCTTTAGGTATTCATAACATGTGGTGTATTGTACTTTAATGACATAATTTGAATAAACATGTTGAAGGTTGCACATTGGAACATAAATAAACTACTAAGTTTTATGAAATCTTCGTGGAATATGTTATATGAACATTTGGATGTGTGGAAAAGATTGTGGAAGATTGAGGAGAACTAGATGGTGAAGAAGCAAAGGATTTTTTTTGCACATGATGAGACTCATTTAGTTCCTTCAATGAGCAACAATCAAAAGAAAAATGGGAAAACTCAATAAGGATATTTTCCTATCATCAAGGCATTAGCAAATATTTGTCAAGGTAAAATTTGTTAATATTTGGATTTTCTTTCATTTGCTTCTTGGGAAGATTGTATGACATGCAGTCGCGTTGGAACTCTCAAAAGCCTTTACTTGCTATTGAATCACATTTTCTCTCTTGGATCTTGTTTGCTTGGTAGAATGAGTTGTTTCATGATAGGTTTCAAGCATGCCGATTGAATAAAACAATATATTTGGATGAGATGCATGATTCGAGAACAAAGCAAACACAAGCTGAAGATTGGGTGTTTGTTTATGATAGCACTTTTGATATGAAGTATGATGCATGGAAAATTTATTGAAGCCATGGTTTGATCCCCAAACAGAACATATAGTATTTCATATGCTCTAAAGAGACTTCATTCTAGTCTTTTTAAGGTTTCTTTTGCATGGAAGTAGAAAAGAATGAGATGAAGATGACTATGCTATTGAAGAATTCCAAAAAGAGGAAGAGACTATTGAACAAGAAACTGAAGATTGAGGAGAACTAGATGCTCAAGAAGCAAGGGACTTTTTTTAGAATGATAAGATTCATTTGGATTTCTCAATGAGTTCTAATTCAAAGGAAAACGAGAAAACTGAACAAGGACATTTTAGCATCATCGAGGCATTAGCAAATATTTGTGAAGATAACATGTTTTAATATTTGTATTTTCTTTCATTTGGTTGTTGGTAAGATTGTGTGACATGCCCTCGCACTAGAACTTGCATGCCTATTGAATTAAGTGTATTTTTCAAAAGTCTTTATTTGCTATTCAATCACATCTGATCTCTTGCATCTTATTTTCTTGATAGAATGAGATGTTTCATGAAGATTTATTGTCGCTTAAATAGGAGCACTTAGAGCATGGAAATGAGAATTTACAATGAGAAACGAGCATGGAAATGAGAATTTACACCGAGAAAGCAACCCTATTGAATAAAACAATATATTTTGATGAGATGCATCAATTGAGAACAAAGCAGACAGTTGCACTAGAACTTTCAAAATTCCTGATTTTGTATTGAATCACATCTACTCTCTTGGATCTTATTTCCTTGGCAGAATGATTTGTATCATTAAAATTTATGGTGACTTAGATTGCAGCACTAAGAGCATGGAAAGAAGAATTTACAACTGGAAATTAATAGATTTGAAGCATGGTGATTGAATGAAAATAACATAGTTGATGAGACACATCATCTGAGAACAAAGCAAACAAAGGCTGAAGATTGGGTGTTTGTTTATGATAGAACTTTTGATATGTAGTATGATGCATGGAAAAGTTATTGAAGCCATGCTTTCATCCTGACATGGCATATAGAGTGTTTCATATGCTCTAAAGAAACTTGATTCTACTCTCTTTAAGATTCCTTTTGCATGGATGCACAAAAAAAAAAGAGATGAACATGACTATGATATGGAAGAAGATCAGAAAGAGGAAGAGAGTATTGGACAAGAAAGTGAAGATGAGGGTGCTTGATAGATCACTTGAAAAGCCTCTTTACTTTTGCACCCATTTGAGCTTAACTATATCTCAAAATATGCATGTTTTAATATGTAGTTGCACAAGAGATTGGTTTCGCATAGATTGTCCACATCAGATTGTGCATCAAAAAAGATGTCAAGTTTTCATTCGAGTGTACTGTACAACTAACCAAGAACATAAGATAACCAAAAACATAAATTATCTCTCTGATCATGCCTTTCATATCGTACATGCTTTGACAAAAGTTCTTGATCTTCTGATGTTGTTAACGTAGATGCTTTTTAGTATGTAGAAGATGACTCGTCCAATTAGGGAATTCATTGTGCTCTTTCATTGGTGCAGTTAGAATCAAACCTCCATCCCACTATCCCTCCATTCCACCATCCCTCCATCCCACCATCCCTCCATCCCTCCATCCCACCGTTCCTCCATTCCACCATCCCACCATACCTCCACCCACACCACCCACCACCTCCCCCATTCAATATGTAAGGGACAAAAGCTACTACAAGAATTATTTGAATTATATGAATTATGTGAAGGATGTGCTTCTAAGGGTCATTACAATATCACGGGTGGCACATAATGAGGATCCCAACATGCATTCAAAATTGAAAGTAAAAATATAAGTGGTAAAAGTAAGGAGATAAATGACTGTTGTTGCTAACCATTCATGATGACTGCCTATTTTTGAGGATCCAATTCAAAACTGATGGCATATTTGATCTACCCCTCCAATTTTGGGGCAATCAAATGGTGCATATTCAATGAACGTGGGAAATTGGCAAGGCCCTCTTGGCCTTTTGGAGCCTATAAAAGCAATGGATTAGTACTCATTGGATATGTATATACATAGATACACGTATGGGGCTTATTCCGGTATCTCTTTTGGGCCTCTTTGTGCACTCTATGACTACAAGCCTACTGTAGGAAGTCACGCAGTGGTGAGGATACAAAGTGTGGGCTTCCCAGTAGAGGGCTAATAGCACTTGAGTGTGAAGAACTGGCTTGGTTTTGTCATTTAGTGTGAGTTAGTGATATTTCTCTGCTCTTCATCTTAGAGCAAGTCTTCACATCTTTGTACTCACCAGTGCAAGTCTTCATTTACTTGTGCTCATTGTATTCAACGAATCTCTTGCATTGATTCTGTTAGTTATGGATTGACATGTTAGCACAGAGCATCAACTTTTGGAGCATTCTTTTTGCCTACATTGTAATCATCTACTCGAACTTAGGAGTCATTTCGTCTTGTGCTATTGTCATTTGTCTTTATTTATCTTTATGAAGGTCTACAATACCGTGGGTCTATTGCAATCGTGCCTGCTCATAGGAATTTCAAAGGGTATACTTCTCTAAGGAGAACCTCCCTTGAGTAGGTGAAGTACTGGAAGAGCACATTACCTGCATTTGTTAAAAGTAGGCACCATAGTACCTCCTCTATAGTTTGGCATGCATGGTGGGACCCTTGCATTTCTGTGAGATGGTTTGAGCATAGAAATAGTCTTTTTCCACTACTTTTTCCATATTGCCTCTTCTAAATAGGTACATGACCCATAATCGAGTAGATAAGGAGCCTCTTCATGTATAGATGAGCCTTAAAAAATCAGCTCTACCTTTGAATAGTGAACCTAGATCTCCTCTACCCTCTTTGAATTTATCTATTGATTTGGGTGCGACACCACTGTCGAAGGAGAAGCATAGGAAAACATTGGACTTCACCTCAGATACGTCAGACGAAACACCAGTGGCAATGGAGGATCTCTCTCACTTACTCTCTAGACTCAATATCAAGTTCCCTACCTTTAAGGGACAAGCATAGGAGGATGCTGATGATCATGTGACGAGATTCATCTCCCTATGCCGTGGAAGAGGTCTGCAGAATAGAGAGGATGCAATGCTAGTACTCTTTCCATCCACATTGGAAGGCATTGTTGACAAATGGTACAGTCAATATGTAGATAGCCATTTTGCTACATTGGAGGCTCTAAAGACGGCGTTCTCACAAACATTTCGACCAAGTGACTCCTCGAAAAGAGCTCTAGACTAGCTAGAGAAGCTAAGGCTAAGATCAGGTGAATCCTTTCACGAGCTTCACACTAGAACAAAAGCACTTGTTGCACGTCTTCCACATGCTCCAGGTGATTTCTTGGTTAAAAAATGGATAGAAAAATCTCTGCCTAGGTCATCTCAACAGAAGCTACATGAGTCTCTTAGATTGGATGCAACACTTAATGATTGTGTTGCAGCGACATCACACATTGACGAAGCTAGGCAGCATTTTGAAGGGGATACACAACCAACTTGTGCAGTAGAACTAGACCCTATTGGGCAACTGAGGAAAGAACTGGAGCCTTTGAGAATGTAGCGAAATCACGAAGAAGAGAAGGACTTGCCACCACCATGGCATCACACTGATGATGAGTAGCCCAACTTCGTCGCGAATTAGAATATTTCCGGACCACTCAGGATATAAGAAGGCACATTTGGTGTCCAGTATGTAACAATAGTGGACATTCCAATGCTAACTGTCGTAATAGGGCAAGTTGTCAATTTTGTGGAAAGTATGGCCATGAAGCTAGAGATTGTTACTACCTCAAAGGTACACAACAACAAGGTAACCCTCAAGCTCTGGATTCATATTATGGAAGTACTTCAAATGCACCTAATAGAGAGGAGAATCGTACAACGAAGCCTAATAGGCCATTGATGTGTTATCGTTGTGGTGATTATGGCCATATGCAAAATAGGTGTTCCCTTCCAGAAGATGCACCTCCTTGTCAGCATTTTCTAAAGGCTAAGGATCACTATACCAAAGATTGCCCAAGAAGCCACCCTGCTCCAATTCACATGATTGCAGTCTCCCCATAGGGAGAAGGTATGACCACGAAGTCTTATGTTGTTTCATCTTCTTCAATGCCCATGATGACTAGAGCCAAACAAGCGGCAGCAACCTGTAGAGAGGAACAACAAGGACTCCAGGATAACTAAGAGGAAAAGAAGGCTGGATGGAAGGGCCAAGCAGACATTGAAGGAGCTTATGAAAGAATGAATACTTCACTAAGGGAGCAACCAACAAGTCTGCAAGAAGACACACATGTGGTAAACATTGAGTAGATATTGAAAGGTATTCATCACAAGGTGAGTCTATACGAACTCATAAAGATGGATTAAAAAATAAGAAGCGACTTATGAAAAATTATACACTCTGCTTACTTGAGCCAACAACCTAGCATAGATGGTTTCATGGTTGATTTTCCCCCTGCACCCGTGGCAGACTGCCAAAGCTCAAGGTTATCTGTTTGTATAAAGGATAAAGCTCTCACAGGTGTGATCATAGATGGAGACTCTTCCATCAATTTAATGCCTTATTTCACAATGAGGAAACTGAATTTGAACCCCACCAAGATGGCACCATTTGCAGTTACACTAACATATCAACATCGCATTGCGCCACTTCGCATTATTCAAAAGGTACTGATGATAGTATAGGGCTGTCATTTTGTTCTAGATTTTGTGTTATTGCACTTCCACAAGAGACTTCTTACCCTTTACTCCTAGGGACGCCTTGGCTAAGACAAGCAAAAGCTTTGCAAGATTGGGGGAAAAACAAACTGTAGATTTCAACAAACACCAATAGCCAACTGCAAGTACATTTGGAAGAAGGATTCGACTTAGGGAAAACTACTAGGTATACTGTGGACACTAAGGTAATGCCCTCTTTACCCCATGAAGAAGATACATTATTGAATTGGATGATGGAAAGTAGAGAGTGTTGCACGGTGGAAATCAAAGAAATAGAGAAAGAAGTTGCAGATGAAGACTTGCAAAAACAAATCACAAGGAATTAGAGAATGGGAATTTGCATTTGAATACAAAATTTGAAGGGGCATCAAATATAGAAGTATTAGCGAAGGAAAGTTATGAGCCTATATGCAGAGAAGATCTTCCCTTTTCAGATATACATCAAGGGTGGACTAGAGAACATATTGCAAAATGTAAGCTAAGTTCCACTCTTGCATAGAGTGGGGATGCTTTCTCAAGTAGGGCCAGTTCTGAAGCACTTGTTCAAGAAGTAAATCTAGCAGCTGAAGAGAATCCTCAAGTAGTCCACTTGGCCTCCTGGCTATGGCATTATCTCCCTTCATTGCAGAAGGTAACTTCTTTACTTTTTGCTTATAAAAATCTCTTCGCATGGTCCTACAAAGATCTAACAGGGATACCAGAGGAGCTCGTATTACACCGAATACCCTTAGTTGAGGGAGCCGTGCCTACAAGAAGTAGGCCATATAGACTCAATCCAAAGTATGCAGATGGGGTAAAGTATGAAATTACAAAACTAGAAGAAGCAGGTATAATTGTTCCAGTAGAACATTCCAGGTGGCTTTCACCTATGGTTATTGTACCCAAGAAAAATAGTGTAAAAATAAGAGTCTGGGTTGATTTTTGTGCCTTGAATAAGGTAACTGTTCAAGATGGATTTCATCAACCCTTCACAGAGCAAGTACTTGAGGAAGTAGCTGAGCACACTTTGTATAGCTTCTTGGATGGTTTTAGTGGCTACAATCAGATAGTGATCTATCCTGATGATAGGGACAAAACATCCTTTGTTACTCCATGGGGCACTTATGTCTATACGTGCATGTCTTTTGGTTTAAAAAATGCACTAGCTTCATTTAATATAACAATGTATCTGATATTGGGCAAGTGGTTAACAACCTTTCTGCGCATTTTTGTGGATGAATTTTTAGTGTTTTTAGGCACAGATAGAAGAGCAGTAGTTCAAGATTCCCATGATCATTTGGAAAATCTAAAGCAAATCTTTGAGCAATGTCTCAAAATAGGTTTGAAGTTAAATCCTGCTAAATGTCAACTTTTGGTCACTAAGGGCACTCTTCTTGGTCACATAGTATATGTTGAAGGGATAACATTGAACCTTGCAAAGGTTACTGCTATCCTTTCCATGCCTATTCCACAAACCCCAAAGGAAGTGCAAAGTTTTTTGGGACATGCAAGATACCATACAAGATTTATATGAATGTATTCACAAATAGCTAAATCCTTGTCAAGGCTTACGAGTAAAAAGGTCCCCTTCTTATGGAGTCCTTAAGCTAAGAAAACATTTTGTGAACTGAAATTGAGGTTATGTATTGCTCCAGTTTTAAGTGTTCCTAACTGTTCATTGGAGTCTCATGTGCATACAGATGCCAGTCTTCATGCTGTTGGTGCAATTTTGGCTCAACCATCATCATACAAGATTGATACACCTATCTCCTATGCGAGCAGACTACTTACCAAGGCAGAAAGGAACTATAGTACGACCTAAAATGAAGGTTTGGCTATTGCATTTTCTCTTCAAAAGTTTTGGCATTACCTTCTCGGTGTACATTTTATAGTCATATCTGACCATCAGCCCTTGAAGTACTTGATAAACAAGCCTAGAGTGGTTGGAAGGGTCTGGTGATGGTTACTCTTGTTTCAAGAATTCAACTTTGATATTCATATTAATCCAAGAAGAGAGCAATGCATGGTAGATCAAGTATCCAAGACCGCAATGAGCGAGAAGGCAATAGGTATTAATGATGAATTGGTAAATAGTAATATCTTCCTAGTAGCAACTCAGGTTGAATCGTATGATGGATTTGTCCATTGTCTCACTACTCGAAAACTCCGAGAACACTTAACACCTATAGAAAAGAGAAGATTACTCCTCAAGACCAAAGCATACTCACTTATAAATGGGAATTTATATAGATATTGTCAGGATGGTATCTTGAGGAAGTGCGTTTATCCAAAGGAGGTAAATCTTTTTCTGGAGGTAGCATACAATGAAGGGCATCAAAAAGGAGAAGAATTGGCTCAGAGAATTATCCACAAAGGACTATGGTGGCCTCATATCTACAGGGATGTGATCAAGTTTGCTAAAGAATGCCACATTTGCTAGAGATGTGCTCCTACGCCAACTAGATTGAATTTCCAACCATTAATCATATCTATAGGATGGCTCCCATTTGAACAATGGGGTCTTGATTTCATAGGACCAATTAGTCCAACTGGTCAACATGGGGGTAAGAAGTATATTTTGATGACCACATGTTATGCAACTAAATGGATAGACGCTAAAGATACTATGGACTGCACGACTTTAACAGTAGCTAAGTTCTTGTATAAACGTATTTTCTCAAGATTTGGTTGCCCACTGGAAATCACTAGTGATAGAGGCACACATTTTGTGAATCAATTGCTCCAATTTATATTTGACAGGTACAAGGTCTTCCATAATAAGTCTTGTGCCTACTATCCAAGGGAAAATGGCCAAGCAGAAAGCTCCAATAAGATTTTGATTGGGTTGTTGCGCAAATTCTCTTTTGATCATCAAAGCTTTTGGCCACAATCATTGATCAGTGCAATTTGGGCTTTCAAAACTACAAGAAGGGGCACCAGCGATGAGAGTTCATTTTGCTAAGTATATGGAAAAGAGGCTTTAGCATCGTTCGAATTTATCATCAAAAGAGAAATTGGAGCCAAAACCATTGGAATTGAACCTCCCATTAGGAGACTGGTGGCATCAGAAGAATACACAGAAGGAGCAATGCAAAAACTTCACGTAACACAAGAAGAGCACAAAAGACTGCACCACAGGTATCTTAGGTCCAATGAAGTATAGGAAGGATGGTTTCAGTGCATCAGATCCTGACAATTTCAACAAAATTGGCACCCAAAGGGATAGGACCATACAGGGTGGTAAAAGTATTACCACATGGAGTAGTACATCTAGAGGATTTGCAAGGTAAGAATATACCCTTGGTCAATGTCACCAGGGTGACGAATTAGCATGTGTGTGTGCATGGTTGGGAGGATGTTCCACTTTCCTCTTTGTGACATTGGCTATTGCTGCCATTGCTCCATGAGTATGGGTGAGCCTCTACTCTCATTGTTTGCCCCAACTTGGAGAAGCTTCTCGCTTCCATGCAAGGCAGTTAGGGTCCGTTGCTCCCCTTGCAGAACCATAATTGCAAGAAGGCATGAAGACCTTAAGGAGTGCTCAATTTTTTCATTGTTGTGCAAGTTCCTTCATAGAAACTCCCTCTTACCTATTTTTGTAAGAAAACCCATAAAAACTCTACCTTACCCTTCTTTTTTGTAAAGGACTTCTTTTTGAGTTTTTCACTTATTTTAGAAATAAGAGCTCTCTTTTGGATACCTACAAGAGCTCTCTCTCTCTAAGAAGATTCCCTTTTTTATTTTCCCAACTACCTACCTTTTTAAGAGTGTCTCTATTTAATGAAGCTTGGCCACTTGTACTCAACGAATCCTTCTACTCTCTTATATAAGGAGAAGAAGCTCATTTTGTAAGGGAGGTCCCTTGGCCATGGCCTTGGCCTCCATTTTGGTAATGGAAGAAGGTGTCATTTGGTTTCATTCAAATCCTTGTGTGCAATGGCGTTGGTCTTGGTGTATGGATTTGCATGTGTGTGTGCATGGTTGGGAGGATGCTCCCCTTTGCTCTTTGTGATGTTGGACATTGCTGCCATTGCTCCATGAGTATGGGTGAGCCTCTCCTCTCATTCTTTTCCCCAACTTGGAGAAGCTTCTCGCTTCCATGCGAGGTGGTTAGGGTCCGTTGCTCCCCCTGCGGAACCATAATTGCAAGAAGGCATGAAGACCTTATGGAGTGCTCAATTTTTTCATTGTTGTACAAGTTCCTTCATAGAAACTCCCTCTTACCTATTTTTGTAAGAAAACCCATAAAAACTCTACCTTACTCTTCTTTTTTGTAAAAGGCTCCTTTTTGAGTTTTTTCCCTTATTTTAGAAATAAGAGCTCTCTTTTGGATACGTACAAGAGCTCTCTCTCTCTCTCTAAGAAGATTCCCTTTTTTATTTTCCCAACTACTTACCTTTTTTAGAATGTCTCTAGTTAATGAAGCTTGGTCATTTGTACTCAACGAATCCCTCTACTCTCTTATATAAGGAGAAGAAGTTCATTTTGTAAGGGAGGTCCCTTGGCCATGGCCTTGGCCTCCGTTTTGGTAATGGATGAAGGTGTCATTTGGTTTCATCCAAATCCTTGTGTGCAATGGCGTTGGTCTTGGTGTATGGATTTGCATGTGTGTGTGCATGGTTGGGAGGATGTTCCCCTTTGCTCTTTGTGATGTTTGGACAATGCTGCCATTGCTCCATGAGTATGGCTGAGCCTCTCCTCTCATTCTTTTCCCCAACTTGGAGAAGCTTCTCGCTTCCATGCGAGGCGGTTAGGGTCCATTGCTCCCCTAATTTCTCAACAATTTTGCACCGTTGCCGGGGATGTTGGCCTTTAGCCGTTGGTTTTTCCAAGTCTGTGTGTCCATATTTCGTGAGATGCACCTTGACACATCGAGGAGGATGAATACATGTGGCCTTTGGTTGGTCAAGGGTACCCCTTATTTTTCAATTTTTTGAGTACTTTTAGTTTGTTTTCCTATTTGTTGCACATGAACATCCTCTCACCACTCTCTCTCTTTCTCTATCTCATACACATCGAATCTGGCATCACTTTCCATCTATCTTATTCATTTAATGTTAAGTGGGTGGGTGAGTGTCCCCATTGGCTCCCTCCCACTTCCCATTTCTTTTTTAAGTAAACGTAGAAAAACAAAACTCATATTTTTGACATCACAAGAATTTGAATCAGGAAAGGCTATTTTTCTATATGAATGCGTAAGATTTCCTCCATTTAATGTGGATGCATTTTCGAAGATCAAGGGCTGCCTTTGGATAGAGATTGGGCAGGTGCATGGAAATGCTCAAACGCTTGGAATTGAGTCTCTTCATTGCACCTTGCACATGCAAGCTTGAGGTCTGGGGTTTCATTATAATTTTATTCCCCTCCTTTGCTCTCTCCTCCTTTGAATGAGTCGGCAGATCCGTGCTTTGGAAGGAGGGGGAAACCTCCTCCTTTCGCTCCCTTCCTCTCTCATCGTGGGAGACACACAGTTCTCCCTCCATCTAACTGCGCCTCTCACTTCTGTGGCAGCGTCCACCTTTGGTGCCTCCCCATCACTATGATCTATAAAGGGTTGAAGTGCCTCTATTGCTCTGCCATCATGATCCTCCATGCTCGGGTTGGACTTTCCAAGGATTTCCCTCTATCTCAGAGGTTGCTACACTTTGGGGTTGGATCTCTGTGCAAGCTCATCCTTTGTGGCCATCTGCTCATGCACGGAAGGGATGTAGCCTCTCTTTTCTCCCGTGCCGACTCATTTTGATGCCGTCGGGGTCGAGCAACCTCTTGCTCCCCCTCACCCTCTGCTCTAGATGGGTCAATCAAGCTCTTCATGAGCAGCCCTCCCATGGTCGACTCCCTCCTGATAAATGCTCAACCGCATACTCTCCGTCTAACTTGTGTTGTCTGTAGATCACGCCTTGAGTTTTGTCATTATCAAAGTGAAGCTTGCAAGATAGGAAACATTAAAAGGTTAAGTTTGGTTGCTAGAAACGACTTTGCGATCACAAGCTTCATGGGCCACACACATTTCGACAGTTGGTTACTCCCCTATGTTCACCATTCCCGCAATGGCCTTGCTCCTTAATTGCCACACATTTGGGGTTGATGGCTAAAAGCTTCCTAGGTCTTATTAACCAGGTTACTACCTTGGATACTTGTGTGAACCATGACAAAAATGGGTAATGTGTTTAAGCAATAGCTATGCAATGTGCGGCTGAATGTGGATATTGAAACCGATGATCTCTGTCCTCGGATACTTCTTACTCAATCTTTTCCTCATGTTTTGCCTTATGTGATGTCCTTAATATCAAAACTTATGTGGTTGTGTTGTTCACCCCGGCTCACACAGGACTCTCTTTAGATCAACAAGTATGCGCCATGGTTTTTGGACTTATTTTTTGGATCTTGCACCAATGCAACATTACTGTAATGTTTTAAGTACCCATAGTCTGTCTCTCCATGGGTTGAAGTTATGAGATATGTAAGCTTCTAGAATGAAGTCTTAAGATCTTTTTTCCACCAAGTTCATGAAGAATGCTCCTGATTGTAATGAATGTGAAATGTTGTATGATTTTTTGCTCTACGATTACCATATCAACATAAGCAATATGCATGAAAGAGATTTTACACGTTATATCCTTGTATTGTGGTGAAAACTCTTTGAAGTCAGGAAAAACCTAAAGACATGTGGAGCATTCAGTGTGCTATGTAATGAAGCACAGTTGAGACACAACTCTAAAGATTTCGGACGTTGGACTATTGTGATTTTTTGTTTAAATAGTTTGTAGGTGGAGAGCATTGCCGCTCTGGAGTCCAAAGAGTGTGGATTTCACATGGGGCTATGTCACTGCCCTTGTTATGCTATATCTTGCATATTTCTTGCTAATGTGGAAGAATTTGTAAAAAGTCAAGTGAAAGTTGTGTGTTCCATCCGCCTACAAGAGTCCTGCATATGAGTGTTTTGATATATTTCAAACGTGTGCAATTGACATAAATCATGTTGGGGGCTATCTTTTTGTTCTAAATCGCTCAATATTGTTCTGAAAATGGTTGGGCTGATGGGTGGAATAACACAAGTATGTGCATGATGCTTCAAGGACATAACATATGATTTGCACTCTTCATGCTCCTTCTCTACACTTTCAAGGAGGAACTCCATGTTTCGTTCCTGTACTTGCCTCCCTTTTTCATTACTAGTCTACATGGCTCATCTATGATGCCGTTTGGTTCTCCTTTGTGATAATCTTGCAGGTAGCTCTGTGGGCCTTGACATTGTTCCCTTCTGAGCCATAGTGGGTGACACATCTAGACCCATTCAAAATAATTGCTTCTCTTTTTCGTCAAAGAAATCTGAGCCTCATTGGGGAAATTCATGGTGATTGCTATCAAGGTGTGGAAAGGATACAAATCTAGGAATGTATCACACATTTTCTTGTAGTTTTTCCTATAGATATATCAACTTTGCACTCAGACACGAGGATGTGTCCTTGGGATGTTTGGTAGAGAGTTCTCCTAGTGTTTATAAAACCTATGAGTTATTAGAGAAAACGATGTCTTGAAATCTCTGTCCTATGCTTGTTTTTAGTCCACAACACGCTTTGCATAATGCAATGGATGTTTCTTGTCTCGTTGGGAGCACCTTTTTTGGATCATCATATGAAAGGAGACCTCTTTTTTATGCTACATAAAATGCCATTCTATGTGTGATTTAGCTTCTCAAGTTGAAACTCAAAATCCAAATGCTTTATCATTTGAGGAGTTAGTCTATGTTCTGTTGCAGGAAGATCAGTCCACGCAAAACACGTCCATTATGCCACTTGCAGATCAAGCTTTCCTAGCTAGTCACAAGGGCAAAGGAAAATGGAGCTCTTCAACTAGTAAGCAGAAATCTGCTAATTCTGCATTTTCGAAGAAGGAAGATAAAGATGAGACAAAATCAGAAAAGCAGAAATTGTTTTGTAAGTACTATAAACGAATGATCATACCATAAAGAACTGTCCAAAAGTGGCTGCTAAAGAGGCAAAGAAGAAAGAGGCTGGAATGGTTATTGCAGAGGTCTCCACATTAAAAACAGAGTCTGCAAATCTTGTGTAGGAAGAAGAATGGGCGTTTACTACTGTCTGCAGTTTTGACCCATCTTCTCATGATCAGTGCATGTCTGCAATAGACTCAAGTCTTTGGTATTTTGATAGTGGGGAGACCAAACATATTACCTCGCAGCATAGTTTCTTCTCTTCACTCGAGCCTGCCCCTACAGAGAATACTGTTACATGCGCCAACAACTCATCTTATCCTGTTATGGGAGTTGGTAAGATCATTTTGACTATAACTGATGGTAGTTCTTTCACTTTGTCAGATGCTTTGTTTGTGCCAAGGATCAAGAAGAACTTGTTATCAGTTTCTCCATTAGGCAAGATTGGCTTGGTTGTGAAATTTGATGATGACACGTGTACAGTTCATGATCTCTCAAATGGCGATGTGATTATTGCTCTTGGCATTTTATGTTGTGGGTTGTATAAGCTCATAGACTATGAAAGATTAGTAAATGATTTGGCATGTGCAGTAAATGATTCTCAGGCTATGTCAGATGCAAAGCTTTGGCATGCATGCTTTGGTCATGTGAATTTTCCTAGTTTGCTACACGTGCAGAAATCTGAAATGGTGTCCTCTTTGCACAAACTTGAGGCACCTAGAAAACATGTTTGTGAAGGCTGTATTTTGGGAAAAATTCAGCGTTCCTCCTTTCCAAAAGATGGTTCAGTTCGGGCTACACAAAAATTGCAGCTTGTACATAGTGATGTTTGTGGTCCTATGTAGACACCCTCTTTTGGAAATTACCTTTACTTCGTGACTTTCATTGATGATTTTTCCAGGCATGCATGGGTATATCCACTCAAAGCAAAGTCCGAAGTGTTCATGTGCTTTAAACAGTTTTTGGTTTTGGGTGAAAATCTATCACCATGTAAAATGGGCACCCTACGTTCTGATCGAGGGGAGGAATATATGTCTTCTGATTTTTAATGCATTTCTCGCAAAATGTGGGATAAAACACCAGTGTACAGTGCCATATACACCTCAACAGAATGGAGTTGCTAAAAGAAAGAACAAGTCACTCATGGAGATGGCGAGGTGCATGGTCAAGACTCAGGCTTTACCACATAGTTTCTGGCTTGAGGCTGTCATGTGTGCAGCATATGTATTGAATAGGTGTCCCACTAAAGCGCTGCAGTCTATCACTCCATATGAGGCTTGGCATGATCGCAAGCCATCTGTTGCTCATCTCCGTGTTTTTGGTTGTTTGGCATATGCACTAGTGCCTGAACAACATCGCAGAAAATTGGATGATAAGGCAGTAAAATGTATTTTTGTTGGGTACAGTTCTCAAAGTAAAGGCATTCTAAACGCATTCTAGTTAGCCATAATGTTGTCTTTGGGGAAGATGGTATTCAGCCATTGCTTTCATGTACTAAGGAGACATCTTTTAACTCCAAAGACATATTGTTGGAGTTTATTGACCTCCAAAGTATAGCAGGAAGTAGGTGGAACCCCCTAGGAATAAGTTGACCTTCTCACAAACTTCATCATAGAAAACCAGTCATGCTTGCAGAGCTTACTACTCTCTACTCACCCAAAAGTTTTTAAAACTGTTTTAACCACATATACTAGAGACCAAGAGCTTTCCAAGGAGCCAAAGAACACTCAATTTAGATAAATACTCAATGAGCTATGACCTCTGCAATATGCAGCTTTAATGGAGACCTTGAAACAGAGATGAACCTGAGGACATACATCACTTGCAGAGACTACTGCTCTTAACTCACACCTCCAATGAATCTGCAAAATTTCCAGAATATAAATAGACTTGGAGAGCTTTCTAACAAGCCAAAGAACACATGATTTGGATACATACACAAGGAGATATGACCTCTGCAAGTTGGATGTTTAATGGAGACCTTCAGCATGGATAAAAAACAGAGAACACACACTACTTGCAGAGAGTGTTGCTCTCAGCTCACAAATCCAATGATTATGAAAATTGGTACTATGAAAGTAGACAAGACGAGCTTTCAAATGAGCTATCAAACATGTAATTTAAATATATAATGAGGGAGATACAAGCTCTGCAAGCTCTGCATACAAAAACTAGAGTAGCATAGAGATACTCTCTTGGACATCCCACAAGATCACGACTTTTCTCCTCTTTTTATAGCATGGGAAACTAATCTAAAACCTTCCTAATACATCTAAATTCGTGGTAGATACTTGGATGGAGGTATTACATGACTCAAGTGCTCAAATAAGCAAAGTATTGATGGACTTTGAGAACTAGCCACATCGACCTTCCACTAGGACACCACTGAAGCTCCCTTGTGACTCACTAATTTGACTCACCATGTTCTAGAACTCACGTGGTATTTTTGCTAAATTTTATGAATAATATGAGCCTTCTTGAAGTATTTGAAGACTTCCCAAAGGTATTTACATAATTTGAAACTTGTACCCTACATAAAACAAATGTTCGCAACATTCTCCCCCTCAAGTTTCAAAGGGTATTTCCTTCATGCCAAGAATATAGTTGAATCTTTGAAGCTTTGGTCCATCCAAGGATTTGGTGAAGATATCTGCAACTTGATCCTTTGTTCCAACAAAAGAAACCTGCACTTCATTGTTCATGGCCTTCTCTCGAACATAATGATAGTGAACCTCTATATGCTTTGTTCTAGCATGAAAAATAGGATTTGAGGTCATATGAATGCTGCTCAAGTTATCCCCATATATCAGTGGTACATCAACCTGCACATTCAAGTCATGAAACAACTTTTTAAACCACATAACCTCAGTAGTAGCCAATGCTAAACCTCTATACTCAGCCTCTGTAGAAGATAAAGCAACTGTAGGCTGTTTCTTTGAACTCCATGTTAATGTCTTGTTTCCTGCTATTACCACATATCCACTTGTGGATCTTCTGTCATCTTTGCTTCCAGCCCAATCTGCATCACTAAAGACTTTAAGAGTTAGATCAACATCATGACTATAAAATAATCCTTCGTTCATGGTACCTTTCAAATACCTAAGCACTCTTTTCGCTGCATGCATATGAGGTACTCTAGGTTCATGCATAAACTGTGACAATACTCCCACTGCATAACATATATCAGGTCTAGTTTTTGTTGCATAAATCAAAGATCCTACCATGGATCTATATACATTCATATCATGCAACTCATCACCTTCCTTTGCACTCAGCTTTACATTACATTCCATTGGAGTAGAAACAAATTTACATTCCTGCATACCAAACCTTTTCAACATATCACATATATACTTTCTTTGTATCAACCACATACCTTCATCGCTATACACAATTTGAATCCCAAGAAAGTATCTGAGCAAACCAAGATCTGAAATTTTAAATTCCTTTCCCAAATTACCTTTTATCTCATCAATTGCTTTTGCATCATTCCCTGTAATCAACAAGTCATCCACATAAATGCATACATAGACACACATGCCATCTACATGTTTTACATAAAGTGAAGGATCAGCATGACTCGCTGTGTATCCTTGCAGCATAAGATACTTTACCAACCTTGCATTCCATGCCCTTGGTGCCTGCTTAAGACCATACAATGCCTTCTTTAACCTGCATACATGATTAGGACATTTTGCATCCACATAACCATCTGCCTGTGACATATACACTTCTTCATTTAACTCACCATTAAGAAAGGCATTTTTTATATCAAGTTGATATATATTCCACCTTTTACTTGCAGCTAAAGCCAACAAAGTTCTTAGTGTCGCCATATTTGCTACTGGACTAAATGTTTCCTCATAGTCCACACCTTGAGTTTGATTATATCCTTTTGCTACAAGTCTAGCCTTATATCTAGACACACTACCATCACTATTTCTTTTAATCTTAAAAACCCACTTGCAACCAATTACCTTTTGCTTTGGTGTACTTGGAACTAAATTCCAAGTCTTGTTATCCTGAAGTGCTTCCATTTCTTCTCTCATTGCTTTCTCCCACTTTTCATCTCCTTTGGCCTCATCATAACATGTGGGTTCATTTTCCTGCTCAACTTTTGTCATAAAAGCATAATGAGTATTCATGAAAGATTCATAAGTATACCTTTGAGGTTGCTTACTCTTGAAGTTCTTCTTACCTCCAATGTAGATGCTCTTCCTTTCTTATTAGGAACCTTTGATGATTCTCCATACTCACATACATCACTAATTTCCTCTCCTTCATCATTAACTTCAACAAGTTTGAGTTTACCTTTACTTTTAACACTTGGAGGTGACTCTTGCCTTAATCTTCCATTGAAAGGTGATCCTCTTTCTTCATCTAGACCACTCCTTTCATCATTTAAACTTCCTGATGGCTGAACTATGCATTCATCTCCTTCAACCACACCTTCTTCATTTTCATCCATGTCCTGCAAACAATTCTTATCTGCATACCATGAAAGTGATTCATCAAAGTTTACATCTCTTGACACAACAACCTTATTGGTATGAGGATTATAGCATCTATATCCTCTTTGAGTATCTACATAACCAATAAATATACATTTTTCTGATTTTGCATCGAGTTTAGATCTCACCTCACTAGGTACATGTACATAACATACACAACCAAATACTTTCAAATGACTTACACTTGGTTTCCTTCCATGCCATACCTCATATGGTGTCAAATGATGAACTCCAGCAGTCGGAACTCTATTCATAATGTAAACACTTGTGCTAACAGCTTCAGCCCAAAAATAATTAGGCAAACACATATCATTAAGCATACTTCTAGATGCTTCTGCTATGATTCTGTTTCTTCTTTCTGCGACTCCATTTTGTTGTGGAGTATACCTGCATGTAACTTCTCTTTTGATACCTTCATCATACAAAAAATCAGTAAAAACTTGAGAGAAATACTCTCCCCCTCCATCAGACCTTAGCTTCTTAATATACCTTCCTGTTTGCTTTTCGACATATGATTTGAACTTCTTGAAACAATCAAAGACCTCACTCTTATGTTTAATGAAATACACAAATGTCATTCTACTATGATCATCAATGAATGATACATAGTACTTATTACCAATCAAGGATGCCTCTTTAGTAGGTCCCCACACATCTGTGTGTATGAGATCTAGCAAACCATCACTTACATAGCTTGAATGCTTGAAAGGTTGTCCACTCTGCTTACCCATTTGACATGCTTCACAAAGATGCACCATATGTTGCTTAGTAAGATCAGGTAATTCTTCAACAATCCTCTTCTTTGATAGCTCCTTTAACCTGTGTACATTCATGTGTCCAATCCTTTTGTGCCATAGATCAAGCTCTGCTATTCGATGCATACCATAAGAGAAATAGTTTGTATGATTTGGGTTTACCTTGAATGTAAACAATCTACCTTGTTTTTGACCTCTAGCAATTAACCTCCTTTGCTTTGGATCCTCAATGAAGCAACCTGCATGATTAAATCTCACTTGTAGACCTTTTTCTACCATTTGACCAACCGACATCAAATTCTTAGTGATCGTTGGCACATAAAGTACATCCTTCAAGCAATTTTTCTTGCTCTTATCCTGCATAACAACATCTCCAACCTGCATAATCTTATGTGTTGTATCATCTCCTGTTTCAACACGACCTTTACATGACGGATTATGCATATTAGAAAACCATGAAGCATCATGAGACATGTGATTAGAACAACCACTATCTACATACCATACATCACTATTGGAATTCATCTTAGTTTCTACATTCATCATAAGAAGAGAATCATAATCATCACTTTTACCTTCAACTGCATAATTTCCTTGTTGTTTACCTCTTCTTGAATAGCCTCCTCTTCGATTACCACCTTGATTATTTTCATTTTGATAACAATCTTTGGCATAGTGTCCATACCTTCCACATATATAGCAATTGTTCTTATTATCTTCACTCCTTTGTCTTTGGTTGTAGTTGTAGTAGCCTCTCGTACCTCTAGCGCTTGATTTTCCTCTTCCTCTTGTGTTGAAGAAGCCACTTGAAGTCCTTTGATCATCGATCCTTCTTCCTCGACCTCTATTTGAACCTCTTCCACCTCTGTTTCCACCTCTTGATGATCCTACATAAAGAGCTTGTCCTTGAGATCCTTTTTGATTTGAAGTAGAACCATTTAGATTCATCTCCTCCGTGACCATGAGGGCAATAAGTTGATCAAAATCTGGTAATTCTCCTCTGACATAAACTGAAGTAATGAAGGGTTTCCATCTCTCATCATCTTTGAGTCCGTTGAGAGTATGTGCAACCAAGTCGTCGTCCTCCACATGAGCTTGAATTGATCCTAGTTGATCTGCAATCTCTTTAACTTTCAATATGTAATCATTGACCGATGTCCTTGTATCTTTCTTTATGTTATTCAACTCATTTTTGAGTTGAATCTTCCTTGCTCTTGTACCTGTAGCATACAACCTTTCCAATGCAAGCCAAACATCTCTACTTGTGTCTAGATCTTGTATGTGTCCTACCATTGAATCTTGAATATTTTGTGATAAAATGAATATAACCCTTTTGTCTCTCTCATTCCAAAGTCTAAACTCCCTCAATTGTTGCTGATTTGGGTCCTCTGGTAATGTGGGTTTGATATCTGTGCCGTCAATCAAACCATACAAGCCTCTACCTTGCAAGTATGCTGTGATTCTAAACTTCCATGCCTGATAATTGGTCTTATCAAGCTTCTCTATTTGTGCATGTTGGTCTCCCATAATACAAATGCTAAGCTTCCTCCTTTAAGCCTCCTTTCCAATGTGTGTGATGAGAAGAAATATAATATTTACCTTGTAAATGAGGTATGTGCACCTTTCTTTGCTTGGATGTTGCTTCAGATGCCTCCTTGCAATCTTCTTCTACCTTTGTGTAGTGTTGATGATGAACTGCTTCTTTGATAGCTTCAAATTCTTTGTCAAGGTATGATAACCTTCTCCAAGTCTCCAAGTACTTGCTCTGATACCAATGTTGGAGTTTATTGACCTCCAAAGTATAGAAGGAAGTAGGTGGAACCCCCTAGGAATAAGTTGACCTTCTCACAAACTTCATCATAGAAAACCAGTCATGCTTGCAGAGCTTACTACTCTCTACTCACTCAAAAGTTTTTAAAACTGTTTTAACCACATATACTAGAGACCAAGAGCTTTCCAATGAGCCAAAGAACACTCAATTTGGATAAATACTCAATGAGCTATGACCTCTGCAATATGCAGCTTTAATGGAGACCTTGAAACAGAGATGAACCTGAGGACATACATCACTTGCAGAGACTACTGCTCTTAACTCACAACTCCAATGAATCTGAAACTTTCCAGAATACACATAGACGTGGAGTGCTTTCTAACAAGCCAAAGAACACATGATTTGGATACATACACAAGGCTATATAACCTCTGCAAGTTGGATGTTTAATGGAGACCTTCAGCAGGGATAAAAAACAGAGAACACACACTACTTGCAGAGAGTGTTGCTCTCAGCTCACAAATCCAATGATTATGAAAATTGGTACTATAAAAGTAGACAAGAAGAGCTTTCAAATGAGCTATCAAACATGTAATTTGGATATATAATGAGGGAGATACAAGCTCTGCAAGCTCTGCATACAAAAACTAGAGTAGCATAGAGATACTCTCTTGGACATCCCACAAGATCACGACTTTTCTCCTCTTTTTATAGCATGGGAAACTAATCTAAAACCTTCCTAATACATCTAAATTCATGGTAGACACTTGGATGGAGGTATTACATGACTCAAGTGCTCAAATAAGCAAAGTATTGATGGACTTTGAGAACTAGCCACATCGACCTTCCACTAGGACACCACTGAAGCTCCCTTGTGACTCACTAATTTGACTCACCATGTTCTAGAACTCACGTGGTATTTTTGCTAAATTTTATGAATAATATGAGCCTTCTTGAAGTATTTGAAGACTTCCCAAAGGTATTTACATAATTTGAAACTTGTACCCTACATAAAACAAATGTTCGCAACACATATATAATAATGTGATGCCTCTTTTTAGAGGTGGACAGTCTAGTGCCGGTCCTAATGATGCAACTTCTCAGCCTTTGCAGGTTTCATATGATGATACAAATCATTCCATTTCTAATGCAGATTTACATGATGCAGTTGTTGATGAGAGAGCTGATATTGAGGAGGCAAAAACTATGCCAAATGGTTGGTGCAAACTTTGCGTGATAGCAAATTAGATGCACCTTTGTCATATCGTACTCGTTCAGGATCTCATAGTGCCTCCTTTGCATCAAATTGTTATGCTATGGCTCCGTCTAGTCTTTGTGATGAGAATGAGCCTGTTTCTTTTGATGAAGCACAAAATTCAAAAAGTTGGATGCCTGCTATGCAATCTGCATATGATGCTATAATGAAGAATGGAACATGGTCTTTATGTGACTTGCCTCCTGGCAAGAAGGCCATTGGCACTAACTGGGTATACAAGGTGAAACGTAAACCTGATGGTACAACTCACAGGTATAAGGCTAGGCTTGTTGCAAAGGGTTATGCGCAGGAAAGAGGCATTGATTTTGATGGGACCTTTGCACCTACATGTTGTATGACTAGTGTTCGGAGCATTTGTGCACTTGCTGCCCATCATGGTTGGAATGTACATCAGTTGGACATTAAAACAGCATTTCTCAATGGTGTCTTGCATGAAGAAATGTATGTTTTTCAGCCCCGTGGATTTGTGTAGAAAGGGCATGAAAACAAAGTGTGTAGGTTAAAGACGGCATTTTATGGTTTAAAGCAAGCACCACGTGCTTGGTATGAGAAGATACATGCCTATCTGGTTGCACATGGTTTTGAGAACAGTCCAACTCAAAGCACCTTATATGTCAAGCGTGCTAATGATGTGTTTCTAATCATTGTTGTCTATGTTGACGACATGCTGCTCACTGATCCTATTGAGAAGCATATTGCTGATTTCAAGGCTGGTTTGCATGCCTCATTTAAGATGTCTCGTTTGGGGCATTTGCATCACTATTTGGGGATTCAATTTATGCAAGTTAATGGTGGAATGGCTTTGTGTCAAACAAAATATATTGAGACATTATTGCAGCGTTTTGGCCTTGAAGACTGTAAGCCTATTGCCACTCCTATGGAGACAGGTTTACGATTGAGTCTTCATGATGCTGGAGATGCATTTGATGATGTTTTCTATCAGCAGGCTGTTGGATGTTTGATTTACTTATGCATTACTCGGCGAGACATTAACTTTGTTGTCTCATAGATGAGCAGGTTTATGCATTTCCCAGGAGTCATGCATTGGAAGTCAGTTAAGTGCATCTTTCACTACTTGAGTGGTACTCGGCTACTTGAGTTGTTTTATCCCATGGGGAGAACACTACGGCCAGATTTTCATGCTTCTTCTGACTCAGATTGGGTTGGTTGCTATGACACTCCTGTGTCCACGAGTGGTTTTTGCTTCATGCTTGGTAGCTCATGTATATCTTGGTTGAGCAAGAAGGAGCCTACTGTGGCCACTTCCAGTTGTGATGCTGAGTATAGGGTTGCTTTCACAGGGACTGTTGAGTGCGTATGGCTGACACCCTATGGCTGATTTGGGTGGTGGCCAGTCTTCTCCCACCAGCATCTTCACTGACAGTCATAGCACATTGGTAGTTGCGAGGAACCCTGTGTTCCATGCTCACACTAAGCACATTGAGGTGCATAATCACTATGTCAGGGAGAGGTTCTCTCTAGGGGAGATCAGCTTGGCATATGTGCCCACGCAGAAGAACATTGCAGACCTTTTCACGAAGGCTCTACCTAGGGAGAATTTTGAAGCTTTTCGCAAAGCTTCGGGCTTACTTCCATTTATGGAGTGATTTCCACATAGCTTGGCACTTCCTTATACATAAGTACCAGCTCCTTGTTCACCGCATCACTCCCATGGGGGATTTGTTGATATATTAGGTAGTGATGTGTGTGAACACACAAGGACCACTAGGGCACTTTTTTCCCTCTTTAGGAGATTTTTTCCCCCCTCTTGTATATACGCCTATTGTGCTAATGGGCTACTTATCTTTGTACATTCTCTAAATAATACATTCACTATTCTGTGTTGTGCACCAAGCTTCTTCTCCTTCCTTGTGTTGTTCGTGTGGTTCTGCAGACGTCTATCTCCAAATCTCCTCAAGAAGCTATTGATAGGTATAGGGAAGCTCAACCATACGGTCCTTAGAAGTATAAAGTGATGAACATTACCTTTTAGATATTTCTTAGATTTTAGTGTTATTTAGAATTGCATTTACCGGAGTTGTAAAGAAAAATATACCTAATTTACATGCGTTGTCACAATCACCCTGCGTGTGTCGACGGATTTAGCAGTTGACTTTATCCACCAGCCATGTGTCCCCAACTTCCCAACATTTGGTGAACCCAATGTGAAGGTTCCGCGCGACACCTTAGGTATAAAGGTATATTTTAATTTCTATTCTGTATATGCATATAGGAAATTTCGCGATTAAAGCAGAAGCGTCGACATCCCTGGTAGCTGAAACTAACTCTAAAACCTTGTAATCTCCTGGATGTTGAGGGTTGTTCATTGTGACCTGAGCGCTTCCACGTAGATTTACAAGTAGAAGAAACCTAGTCACACTACCTTTGTTGCTCAAATTTTGTGAAAGCAGCGATTCCAGATGCACTAGGAAAGTTAGAAAATGACCACACTTCTCATAATCCTAGTAAGGATGAATCAGAAATTACAATGCTAAGAACAACAATAGAAACAATTGCCAAACATATGGAGACCTTGGCAATTGGAATAGCAACTATAAAAAATATGCAAGAGATTAGATTGAGAGATCAGGAGAAACCAAAAGAGCTAGAGCAAAAGCCTAGGATTCAAATGCCAGCTAGGAGACCATTTAAAAAAGCCTGTAGATGTCTCTGGTGTGATGATGTAGACCACCCACACTAGACATGTAACTTATTTAAAGACGCCAAGGATAGGAATAGGGTCATGGAGGTTGATGGAAAGATCTCGGACTATGTAACAAAAAGGTCTTTGGCATCAAATTATGGGAAAGGGGGTATGAAGAGTTTCTTTGATGCCTCCACAAGCCAAAATACATATGCTTGTAGCCTTGAAAGTGATGACTCTAATTGTGAATTTTGGAATCAAGTTTATGATACTGCTAGTAGGAGGAAGTTATCAGTTGAGAACTTATATGCTACGAGCTCAGATATTAGAGCAAAGACATGTTGGAATGAGCCAATAGATATGTTCTCTGTTTATGCCCATGAAATTAATGTAGATGAGAAAAGGAAATGTGATGAAGAGGGACAATCTAAACGAACAACTAGGGCTAGAAAAGAGGGTGAAACTACTGAGTCAATTAATGAACTATCTAGGACGGAGCCTAGTCAAGATATTAAACAACAAGAACAAGATAAGAAACCTCAGAATAAGGAGAAATCAAAGAAAGTGGTAGAAAATTTAGAAAAGAAATCAGCAAATGAAGATAGAAGTCAGGATAAACCTAATGAAACTCAACCCATACGTGAAGAAGGTAGTAAGGACAAAAAACCTAAAAAGAAACCGTCGACTTCTCAATTGATCTCTCAAATCAAGAAACAAATAGAGATTCGGAAGGTTATGGATGAAAAAATTATGAAAGCAAAGGTAATCATGACATTAGAAGAATGGTTAGCATTTTCACGAAATGACGTGAAAGAAGATTTCATGAGTATCATCAAAAGACGAAGAGAACCTATAGAGTATAGAACGGAGGATATAGAAATGGAAGAAAGGAAACAACAGGATGAACCGAAACTGAGTGTTGTACAAATTAATGAATCCAAGTATCATGAATCTTTTTAACATAGAAATTATTTGGGCTTTGTAATTGGACATTTGGAGAAAGGAAATGATGACACAAATAGTCATTATACTCAGAAACATTTGGCTAGGGGTACCATTGAAACTATGGTTAAGATAGGTAATAATAATAAACCACAAGTAGCATTAATTAATTTAGGATAAAAAATCAATGTAGTTTTGAGGGAGTTATATAACGAAGGAAAATGACATACAGATAGGGACCATGGATGAAAAATGAAGGCAGCCAATAATGCTTCTGGCTATTTACTAGGAGCTTCTGCAAATGTTCCGATTACTATTCGAGATGTTAAAGAAGAACATAACTTCTTCGTTCATGATGATTGTTCGTACCCAATTATTTTGGGACAGCCATTCATTTGTGAACAAAGAATGGAGACAAAACTATTGGATGATGGAAGTGCTTTCACAAGAATTCGTTCTCGTGATGGCCTTAAATCCGTCCAATTCATGATGTTTTGTATTAACCATCCTCAAAATCGTAGGTCTTTGAGAAAAACTCCTTTAAGACACTTAGATCAGGATTTTGAGTAAATGCCACTGTTGATCGAGATGAGAGTGGACTTTGGTTCGAAATCTCATAAAATCTTGTACATAATTTAGATAAGATGACTTTTTATTTTCCATCTACTACTTTAAATATTTTGCATTCTAGACAAATTCCTAGAAAACTTATAAGAAAATATGAAAAACATTTGAAAAACAAAGGAGATCTCTTAATAGATGAAACTATCGAATATGTTATTGGAACTACACATTGCTTCTAAACATAAGAAGAATTAGAAATTTGTTATCAAAATAAGTCTAATTCCCATATTCTCATCTCTTCACTTGATGTGTATGCATTAATTCAAGAATATGCATCTAAAATTGATCATGAAAATGACCTGCACTAGAACGACGGGATTTATGCTGGTAGAGCTAATGTACTGCCAAAAGCCAATTTTTCTAGTGCACACTCAAATCCTTACTTGGGCTAAACTTCCATAGAAAGATAATGTATCTACTAAAGATTTAATAACTCTAAGAATTTAGCAACTTGAGCAAGGGAATGAAAGATTAGAAGAAGCTGTAGCTACTTTGAAAGATTCACGACTTATAAAAAAAAATATTTTGATAAATCACATAGGTTAAGGCTAAAGCCAATACAAATTAATGATTGGGTTTTAATATATGATAGCACATTCAATTCACAGTATGATGCTCGTCAGAAATTAAAAAAGTGTTGGTTTGGACCTTATGTAGTGGTCAAAGTTTATGAAAATGGAACGTATGCTTTACGAGAGTTGGATGGTACTTCTCTTAAGCATTTAATTGCAGATAAGAGAGTTAAATTATTCAAACAAAGAAATGAAGAAATTTATGACTTAATATATGGTGAAGAAAATGATGAATGAATTTTTAATAAAAATGATTTATAAATTTTTGTTTAAAGAAGTTTCTTCTTTTACATGTATGAAAATAAAAATTTATTTATGAAAACTAATTTTCGTTGCGAGTCTAGATGTTGTTGATTGTTAGCAGGAGTTAAAGATGCATTTTGATCAAATAAACTAAAGAATGTTTTATGATGAAGATGAAGACAAAGAATAATCAAGTGACTTAATTTCAATTATTCATTTTATTTAGTTTTTCTCTTCATGCATTTCATAAATAGGATTTTATTTGTTTTTGATATAAGGAGGGAATTTATTAAAATTACGTAAATAATGAAGGAGAAATTAAAGTAGAAAAATGTATATAGGTGAAAATCTGATTTAGAGAACTTGTAATGCGTTGTGAAGATAGGAGAGTGAAAAACTTGAACTACGACCCCTAGTAAAAGAGAAATTTACTTTATACTAGTAGAACTCTTTACTTTTTGAAACCCTTTAGCAAATGAGATCCTAATTCTAGCTGTAGCAAATTTCTAGATCCTCTACTCTGATTAGGGGTTAAGCCTTTCCCCCTTAAACAAAAAATTTGGAAAGAAAAATTAAGAAAAGAGAAAAATGAGAACATCAAGTAGTATATTAATGGCTACTGCAAGATGGAAAAAAGAAAAGAAAAAAAGATAAAAGAAAAATAAAAAAGAAATAAAAATATGATTCAGTTGTGGTCTCAAAATCACTTCTGAAATACTATGCGGGCTATATGAGGCGGAGGTTTACTGCACAAGAGTTAGTTCGATGCATCGTATAGCAGACGTCTAAGAAATAAAAGAAAGCATACTTGTATAAATTAAATTTTACCTAAGAACAAGGTTAATGGAATGGTAAGTACCTCAATTATCTAAATAGCCTTTACAACGTTTTCTAAATTTGTATTTTTGACTATATGCATTGACTGAAATCATTTCTTATTCATATTTATGTAATTTTAGAAATTTTCTTCATTATCAAAAACATAATTAGAAATTAATACTATTTATAGTTAAATTATAGATTTTATCAAAGAATTGGATACTACTTTCCATTGAATTGCACGCTGGCCCATTGAGACGATGTGCAGGCTTGGTGGGGCCGAATGTCGGAAAGTTTTTCACCTTCCAGTTGACGTCCAGAATAATTAAAAAGTTTTTATTGGTTAACTCTAAAACCTCTATTACACTATTGATTAAATGTTTTGCTTGGAACGTATCTCTTTGTAAGTGTTTGCAGGTACAAATGGATGGAAAAAACCTATGTTCATTTTAGGGTTTACCCTAAACTGTTCATTTAATGTGTATTTGAGGCACTTAAATATTGAAACATGGGATACGATCATAGGTTTACATTTAATTATGTGTATATAAAATAATAACATTAATTCTTTGTTAATATTAGGATTAAAGATAGGTTTCCAAAGGGTCTCAATGGGTTTGAAGTAGGTTTTCAAGTGTTTTACAGAGTTTTAAAGGTTAAAACAACAGGTATTTAATTAAATTAATCTATAAAATGAACACTAGTTTCTTAAAAATTAAATATGATTTAATTAGTTATTTTAATCATGTGTATGAATATTAATACTAAGGTATTTAGTTATATAAAACCCCATACTAAGCTTAAATTAAATGAATTATTTAATTATGAAAATATAGGATAATTAAATTCAAATGATAAATTAAATGGATAAATAACTAGTGGTGTGCGTGAGTGCTAGATAAAAGAATGGTATGTGAGGAATATGTAACTAAAGTGTTTAAAAGAGTGGAAATAGTAAATGATGTAGTTAAAGTAGTTTAAAGTAAAAATTTAAACGAAAGGTACATGTGGAAAGTGGTTAAAAGAATGGAGTAAGTGAGTTCTGTGAATAAAGCTAATTTAAAGTTTGCTGATTAAGTGTACGCAAAAGTGTGGATGTAGGATAAAGTACAATCTAAAAGGAATGGTAGACATAGTACTCTATGTGTGTATATATATGTGTGTGTGAAGTGAGTTTTCCCGAATGTTTTTTTTTGCAGGTATTATTTTCTATTCCTTTTTTTTCCTGCTTTTCTCTTCCGTCAGCTGTTGAGCACATGGTGTAACGCTGTTGTAGACTGCCTTAGACGTGAGAGAGAAGTATACTTAGAATAAGTGAGAGAAAGCTAATTGGACTAAAGATGAGGGTGAGTTCATATGTTGTTCTTACCGCGTTCTGGTGGTACTTGCTTTCAAGAATTATGGCAGGTTTTCATTAAAGTTACGGTGGCCGTCTTAGGTTTCATCCCATGATTTTAGCCAAAGCGGGGCTTATATTCTGATCGTCTGCTCTGTGCCCGTTATTCTGATATTTTGTCGGGAAGACGCTGGAAGGTTTTGATTAAAGTTACGGTGGCCGTCTTAGGCTTCATCGCATGATTTTAGCCAAAGCGGGGCTTATATTCTGATCGTCTACTCTGTGCCCGTTATTCTGATATTTTGTCGTTTTTTGCATCTTCCCTTGAACAATCACACTAGTCACGGCCAATCAGGAAAAGGCCCATCAGAGCTATGGAGTTCCTCCATCTGTGCTATTACCCCTACGTTGACGCTGAAGCCGCTCCTCTGTAGGGTAGAGATGTGTATCTTACTCGCCATGAATTTCATCTCCAATCTAGTTTTCTTTCAGTGATGGTCGAGATCTGTACGGCTCTATGGTGTACAGTGATATGCTTCTTAAGAACGAAGACTCGTCCGTGCTGAGCTCTTAAAAAATGGAGAAGCAGCGATAGACTTTGCACGACAGAGATGGCGAATGGAAACGCGATCATGGAAGAGTGAAGGATTAAGAGCTGGACAAAGAATAGCAAGAGAGGGGAGGATGCAAGATAATGTTGTGCTTTTGTGTTCCTGTTGATTTGCATATTGGCCACCAGTCAAATGTAAATATTACGGGCATGGATGTCGACGGTTGATAACGTTACAACGTTAGAGAGAAGTTATCAGTGTGATGCTTATCTACGCTGACGACTCTGAGAAGAGTGACGATGATCTGCGCTGAAGAAAGATTCAGAGATTCCGTGCCTATTCAGACTGTTTGATCGATCAAAATACAGGGAGAACTTAGGAAGAGGCCGATTAAAGTTGGAGTAGCCTGATCATCCTTTATGGAATCTTGTTTTAGAGCAGTTTAATGACATGCTCGTAAAGATTTTGTTAGTTGCAGCTATGATATCATTTGCATTAGCCTACTTCGATGGTCATGGGGAGGGAGGTGCAAATATTTTTGCATACGTGGAACCACTAGTCAATCTCACGATACTCATACTTAACGCTATTGTAGTTCTTTGTCAAGAAAGTAATGTAGAAACAGCATTAGAGGCTCTTAAAGAAATGCAATCTGATACTTAACGCTATTGTAGTTCTTTGTCAAGAAAGTAATGTAGAAAGAGCATTAGAGGCTCTTAAAGAAATGCAATCTGAGCGCGCAAAAGTGTTGCTGGATGGGGTGTTCATTCTGGATGGGGTGTTCATTCTAGACATACCTGCCAAAGAACTTGTGCTTGGTGATACTATTGAGCTTAGAGTGGGTTACAAGGTACTGGCAAAGACATGCGAGTGTCATACCTCAAAACTTCTACTTTTTGGGTCGAACAAAGTTCTTTGACGGGAGAGATAGCGCGGCAGTTAGAGTGAAAGAAAGAGTTAGAATGAGAAAGAAAGAGAGAGAGAGAGAGTGAGATTTGAATTGTTTTCCTTGCTTTATGAATATCTATGCATTAAAGTAATTAATTAATAGTTCATTTAGTCTTAATTTCTTATGTATGTGCATGAATATAATAAATAATGAATACATGATTGTGTGTTTGCATGTATATATGTATATGCATGTGATGCACAAAAACATAAGCATGTAAGCTAGGATGAGGATAGGCCATAAGCATGTGTGGTAACAAGTATAAGGTAGTGTATGTTAGCATAAATTTATAGGCATATCTAACATATGTATGAATATTTTTTAGCATGCATACTTGAATGAAAATGATTTATTGAGGTATACTTATATTGCCTAATGTTTTTTTTTTTTTGCAGACATTAAAAGAAGAAGTGTCCGAAGAGCATTGTGAAAGAGTGAAGATTTCAACAATCTAGCGATCCATCATACTTATGAAAACCTATTGAAGATTTTTTTTTGATCAAGCTATCTATATAGGAATCACTAGAATTTAGCATCCTTTTAGATAGATTTTATCATTTAGAAAGATTTATCTATAGCATTATAAACACCGATTCTTGTTGTTTGCATTAATTCAATTACTATTTCCATTTATCTTCATTGTCGATGTCTACAGAGCATTCAGTTGAATCTAAAAGTAATGCAACTATAGAAGTCGAAGTAGAAGTAGCTAAGGATAAAATTACGTACGAATCTTTAATCTCTCAATCTTATGATCATTCTCTTACTAAGTTTTTAATGTTATTTTCCATTGCATCTCCCGAACCTCAAGATAGTTTAGATTCATTTCCACCATCTCTAATTAGACGCACGCAACCAGAGCATATTGAAAACCTTCTCCTTCTTGATATATTTTACCTTCTCCTTGTTGATATATCTAGGTAGTGATGTGTGTGAACACACTAGGACCGTCGGGGCACTTTTTTTCTTAATTTTACCTTCTCCTTGTTGATATATTTAGGTTGTGATGTGTGTGAACACACTAGGACCATCGGGGTACTTTTTTTCTTAATTTTACCTTCTCCTTGTTGACATATTTAAGTAGTGATGTGTGTGAACACACTAGGACCGTCGGGGTACTTTTTTCTCTCTTTAGGAGGTTTTTTTCGCCCGGCTTGTATATGCGCCTATTGCCCTAATGCGCTACTTATCTTTGTACATTCTCTAGTAATACATTAAGTATTGTGTGTTATGCTCCAAGATTCTTCTCCTTCCTTGTATTGTTTGTGTGCTTCCGCAGACGTCTATCTCCAACAATTGGTATCAGAGGAGGTTGTCACTTCATCTAGGGCGCTGTCGCCACTCCTTCCTTTGCAGTCTCAAATTCACACAAAACTTGGTGAGCATACTCAGGGTGTTTGAGAGATCAAAATAACTTCGCTCTATGGTGTCGAAATCGCGATCCGAGGTCATTTCGACCTCGGAATATATTATCGCAGTGCTTATGTAGGCTATTTTATCTTTTTGTGCCAAAGATATATACCAGTTTCTGTTCGCTAATATAGGCATCTCAAAGTCTGCTACAGGTCTAGTAGAATTCGTCGGGGCAGTTCTGTTCAACGTGTTGAGATACAGTCAATTTTTTGCATCAAGGTATTTTAGTCACCGGCCATGGCTGAAAGCAGTGATCTATTCCGCATGTTGGCTGTTGAGGATAAGTTGGATGGTACCAACTACCCATTATGGGCTTATATGATGCGACATGTATTGGTTGCAAAAGGATTGTGGAACATTGTGCAGGGTATTGAAAGACGTCCTGTTACACCTCAGATTACAAGTACTACAAATATATGTGCTGGAGCTGATAAAGATGGTGTCGAAGATGATATTCCGTAGATTCCTGTTCGTGCTGCTGTTTCTGCTGCATCTACTACAGAGCAGATTTGCTGGGATGGCAGAGATGCCCATGCACATGCATTAATAGCTTTATCTGTCAAGCGTGCCATTATTCCTCACATTCGCTCTTGCAGAACAGCGAAGGATGCTTGGGATACACTTACCACATTGTACCAAGCTATGAATGAGGCTCGTGTTGCTTACCTTTGAAAATAGTTGGAGAGTGAGCACATGAATGAAGGTGATTCTATGGACAGTTTCATAACGAAGATCAAAGACTTGAAGGAACAGTTGATTTTTGCTGATGAGGTTATACCAGATAGCTCACTTGTGTAGACCATTCTAAATGGTCTTCCTGATTCATATCAAAGTTTTGCTTCTACTCTTCACTTGATGATGAAAGGCAATCCAAATGCTTTATCATTTGAGGATTTAGTCTCTGTCCTGTTACAGGAAGATCAGTCCAGGCAAAACAAGTCCATTATGCCAGTTGCAGATCAAGCTTTCCTGGCTAGTTAGAAGGGCAAAGGAAAATGGTGCTCTTCAACTAGTAAGCACAAATCTGCTAATTCTGCATATTCGAAGAAGGAAGATAAAGATGAGAAGAAATCAAAAAAGCAGAAATGGTTTTGTAAGTACTCTAAAGCGAACGATCATATCATAAAGAACTGTCCAAAACTGGCTCCTAAAGAGGCAAAGAAGAAAGAGGCTGGAATGGTTGTTGCAGAGGCCTCTACACCAAAAACAGAGTCTGCAAACCTTGTGCAGGAAGAAGAATGGGTGTTTACTATTGTGTGCAGTTTTGATCCATCTTCTCATGATGAGTGCATGTCTGCAGTAGAATCAGATGTTTGGTATTTTGACAATGGGGTGACCAAACATATTACCTCATAGCATAGTTTCTTCTCTTCACTCGAGCCTGCCACTATAGGGAATACTGTTACATGCACCAACAACTCCTCTTATCCTATTATGGGAATTTGTAATATCATTTTGACTATTGCTGATGGTAGTTCTTTCACTTTATCAGATGCTTTATTTGTGCCAGGGATCAAGAAGAACTTGTTATCAGTTTGTGCATTAGCCAAGATTGGCTTGATTGTGAAACTTATCAATGAGAGGTGTACCATTCATGATTTATCGTATGGTGATATGATTATTGCTTCCGGCATTTTATGTCGTGGGCTATATAAGCTCATAGACTATGATAGATCAGTAAATGATTTGGCATGTGCAATGAATGATTCTCAGGCTGTGTCAGATGCAAAGCTTTGGCATGCATGCTTTGATCATCTGAATTTCGCTAGTTTGCTACGCCTGCAGAAATCTGAAATAATATTCTCTTTTTCCAAACTTGAGGCACCTAGAAAACATGTATGTGAAGGCTGTATTTTAGGCAAAATGCAGCATTCCACCTTTCCAAAAGATGGTTCAGTTCGGGCTACACAAAAATTGGAGCTTGTACATAGTGATGTCTATGGTCCTATGCAAACACTCTCTTTTGGAAATTACCTTTACTTCATGACTTTCATGGATGATTTTTCCAGGCATGCATGGGTATATCCACTGAAAGCAAAGTCCGAAGTGTTCATGTGCTTTAAATAGTTTTTGGTTTTGGCTGAAAATCTATCAGCATGTAAAATGGGCACCCTCCATTTTGATCAAGGGGGGGAATATATGTCTTCTGATTGTAATGCATTTCTGGCTGAATGTGGGATAAAACACGAGTGTACAGTGCCGTATACACCTCAACAGAATGGAGTTGCTAAAAGAAAGAACAGTTCACTCATGGAGATGGTGAGGTGCATGGTCAAGAGTCAAGCTTTACCACATATTTTCTGGCTTGAGGCTGGCATGTGTGTAGTATATGTACTGATTAGGTGTGCCACTAAAGCGCTGCAGTCTATCACTCCATATGAGGCTTGGCATGATCGCAAGCCATCTATTGATCATCTGCCTATTTTTGGTTGTTTGGCATATGCACTAGTGCATGAACAAATCGTAGAAAATTGGATGATAAGGCAATAAAATGTATTTTTGTTGGGTACAGTTCTAGAAGTAAAGGCTATGGTCTGTATCATCCACATACTAAACACATTGTGGTTAGCGGTGATGTTGTCTTTGTGGAAGATGCTATTCACCCATTGCTTTCATGTACTAATGAGACATCTGTTAGCTCCAAAGACGTGTATGATACTTTGATGCCTCTTTTTACAGGTGGACAGTCTAGTGCTGGTCCTAGTGAGGCAACTTCTCAGCCTTTGCAGGTTTCATATGATGATACAAATCATTCCATTTATGATGCAAATTTACATGATGTACTTGTTCATGAGAGAGCTGATATTCAGGAGGCGAAAATTATGCCAAAATGGCTGGTGCAGACTTTGAGTGACAACAAATTAGATACATCTTTGTCATATCGTACTCGTTTAGGCTCTCATAGTGCCTCCTTTGCATTAGATTGCTATGTTATGGCTGCGTCTAGTCTCTGTGATGAGAATGAGCCTGTTTCTTTTAATAAAGCACAGAATTCAGAAAATTGGATGCCTACTATGCAATTTGAATATGATGCTATAATGAAGAATGATACATGGTCTTTATGTGACTTGCCTCCTGGCAAGAAGGCCATTGGCACTAAGTGGGTATACAAGCTGAAGCGTAAACCTGATGGTACAATTTACAGGTATAAGGCTAGGCTTGTTGCAAAGGGTTATGCGCAGGAAAGAGGCATTGATTTTGATGAGACCTTTGCATCTACATGTCATATGACTACGGTTCGGAGCATTTGTGCACTTGCAGCCCATCATGGTTAGAATGTACATCAGTTGGACATTAAAACAACATTTCTGAATGGTGACTTGCATGAACAAGTGTATGTTTTTCAGCCCCGTGGCTTTGTGCAGAAAGGGCATGAAAACCAGGTGTGCAGGTTAAAGAAGGCATTATATGGTTTAAAGCAAGCACCATGTGGTTGGTATGAGAAGATACATGCCTATCTGGTTGCACATGGTTTTGAGAATAGTCCAACTAAAATCGCCTTATATGTTAAGCGTGCTAATGATGTGCTTCTGATGATTTTTGTCTATGTTGAGGACATGCTGCTCACTGGTCCTATTGAGAAGCATATTGCTGATTTCAAGGCTGATTTGCATGCCTCATTTGAGATGTCTGATTTGGGACATTTGCATCACTATTTGGGCATTCAGTTTCTGCAAGTTGATGGTGGAATGGCTTTGTGTCAAACAAAATATATTGACACATTATTGCAGCGTTTTGGCCTTGAAGAATCTAAGCCTATTGCCACTCGTATGGAGACAGGTTTACGATTGAGTCTTCATGATGTTGGAGATGCATTTGATGTTGTTGTCTATCAACAGGCTATTGGATGTTTGATTTACTTATGCATTACTCGGCCAGACACTCAATTTGTTGTCTCATAGATGAGCAGGTTTATGCATTGCCCAGGAGTCACGCATTGGAAGGCAGTTAAGTGCATCTTTCGCTACATGAATGGTACTCGGCTACTTGGGTTGTTCTATCCCAAGGGGAGATCACTACTGCCACATTTGCATGCTTTTTCTGACTCAGATTGGGCTGGTTGCTATGACACTCGTGTGTCCACTAGTGGTTTTTGCTTCATGCTTGGTAGCTCATGTATATCTTGGTTGAGCAAGAAGCAGCCTACTGTGGCCACTCCCAGTTGTGAGGCTGAGTATAGGGCGTCTTTCACAGTGATTGTTGAGTGTGTGTGGCTGAGAGGTCTTTTGGCTGATTTGGGTGTTGGCCAGTCTTCTATCACCACCATCTTCAGTGAGAGTCAGAGCGCATTGGCGGTTGCGAGGAACCCTCTGTTCCATGCTCGCACTAAGCACATTGAGGTGCATTATCACTATATCAGGGAGAGGTTCTTTGTTGGGGAGATCAACTTGGCATATATGCCCACGTAGCAGAACATTGCAATCCTTTTTACAAAGGCTCTACCTAGGGAGAAGTTTGAACCTTTCCGCAAAGCTTTGGGCTTACTTTCTTTTGTGGAGTGATTTCCACATAGCTTGGAACTTGCTTATACATGAGTGCCAAGTCCTTGTTCGCCGCATCACTCCTAGGGGGGATTTGTTGATATATTTGGGTAGTGACGTGTGTGAACACACTAGGAACACTAGGGCACCTTTTTCCCTCTTTAGGAGGTTTTTTCCCCTGGCTTGTATATACACCTATTGCCCTAAGGGGCTACTTATCTTTGTACATTCTCTAGTAATACATTCAGTATTGTGTGTTGTGCTCTAAGCTTCTTCTTCTTCCTTGTGCTGTTCGTGTGCTTCCATTGACTTCTATCTCTAACACTCCTCAAGAAGCTATTGATAGGTATAGAGCAGCTCAACCATAAGCTCCTTAGAAGTATAAAGCGATAAATGTTACCTTTTAGATATTTCTTAGATTTTAGATTTATTTAGAATTTCATTTACCCGAGTCGTAAAGAAAAACATACCTAATTTACGTGAGCTCTCACAATCACCCTGCGTGTGTCGACGGACTAACCGGTTGACTTTATCCACCAGCCATATGTCTGCAACTTCCCGATATTTGGTGAAACCGACGTGAAGGCTCGGCGCGATACCTTAGGTATAAAGGTATATTTTAATTTATGTTCTGTATATGCATATAGGAAATGGTTGTCTGTGTGCATGGTTGGGAGGATGCTCCCCTTTGCTCTCATGCTCCTTCTCTACACTTTCAAGGAGGAACTCCATGTTTCGTTCCTGTACTTGCCTCCCTTTTTCATTACTAGTCTACATGGCTCATCTATGATGCCGTTTGGTTCTCCTTTGTGATAATCTTGCAGGTAGCTCTGTGGGCCTTGACATTGTTCCCTTCTGAGCCATAGTGGGTGACACATCTAGACCCATTCAAAATAATTGCTTCTCTTTTTCCTCAAAGAAATCTGAGCCTCATTGGGGAAATTCATGGTGATTGCTATCAAGGTGTGGAAAGGATACAAATCTAGGAATGTATCACACGTTTTCTTGCAGTTTTTCCTATAGATATGTCAACTTTGCACTCAGACACGAGGATGTGTCCTTGGGATGTTTGGTAGAGAGTTCTCCTAGTGGTTATAAAACCTATGAGTTATTAGAGAAAACGATGTCTTGAAATCTCTGTCCTATGCTTGTTTTTAGTCCACAACACGCTTTGCATAATGCAATGGATGTTTCTTGTCTCGTTGGGAGCACCTTTTTTGGATCATCATATGAAAGGAGACCTCTTTTTTATGCTACATAAAATGCCATTCTATGTGTGATTTAGCTTCTCAAGTTGAAACTCAAAATCCAAATGCTTTATCATTTGAGGAGTTAGTCTATGTTCTGTTGCAGGAAGATGAGTCCACGCAAAACACGTCCATTATGCCACTTGCAGATCAAGCTTTCCTAGCTAGTCACAAGGGCAAAGGAAAATGGAGCTCTTCAACTAGTAAGCAGAAATCTGCTAATTCTGCATTTTCGAAGAAGGAAGATAAAGATGAGACAAATTCAGAAAAGCAAAAATTGTTTTGTAAGTACTATAAAGGAATGATCATACCATAAAGAACTGTCCAAAAGAGGCTGCTAAAGAGGCAAAGAAGAAAGACGCTAGAATGGTTATTGCAGAGGTCTCTACATTAAAAACAGAGTTTGCAAATCTTGTGTAGGAAGAAGAATGGGCGTTTACTACTGTCTGCAGTTTTGACCCATCTTCTCATGATCAGTGCATGTCTGCAGTAGACTCAAGTCTTTGGTATTTTGATAGTGGGGAGACCAAACATATTACCTCGCAGCATAGCTTCTTCTCTTGACTCGAGCCTGCCCCTACACAGAATACTGTTACATGCGCCAACAACTCATCTTATCCTGTTACGGGAGTTGGTAAGATCATTTTGACTATAACTGATGGTAGTTCTTTCACTTTGTCAGATGCTTTTTTTGTGCCAGGGATCAAGAAGAACTTGTTATCAGTTTCTCCATTAGGCAAGATTGGCTTGGTTGTGAAATTTGATGATGACGCGTGTACAGTTCATGATCTCTCAAATAGCGATGTGATTATTGCTCTTGGCATTTTATGTTGTGGGTTGTATAAGCTCATAGACTATGAAATATTAGTAAATGATTTGGCATGTGCAGTAAATGATTCTCAGGCTATGTCAGATGCAAAGCTTTGGCATGCATGCTTTGGTCATGTGAATTTTCCTAGTTTGCTACACCTGCAGAAATCTGAAATGGTGTCCTCTTTGCACAAACTTGAGGCACCTAGAAAACATGTTTGTGAAGGCTGTATTTTGGGAAAAATTCAGCGTTCCTCCTTTCCAAAAGATGGTTCAGTTCAGGCTACACAAAAATTGCAGCTTGTACATAGTGATGTTTGTGGTCCTATGTAGACACCCTCTTTTGGAAATCACCTTTACTTCGTGACTTTCATTGATGATTTTTCCAGGCATGCATGGGTATATCCACTCAAAGCAAAGTCCGAAGTGTTCATGTGCTTTAAACAGTTTTTGGTTTTGGGTGAAAATCTATCACCATGTAAAATGGGCACCCTCCGTTCTGATCGAGGGGGGGAATATATGTCTTCTGATTTTTAATGCATTTCTAGCAAAATGTGGGATAAAACACCAGTGTACAGTGCCATATACACCTCAACAGAATGGAGTTGCTAAAAGAAAGAACAAGTCACTCATGGAGATGGCGAGGTGCATGGTCAAGACTCAGGCTTTACCACATAGTTTCTGGCTTGAGGCTGTCATGTGTGCAGCATATGTACTGAATAGGTGTCCCACTAAAGCGCTGCAGTCTATCACTCCATATGAGGCTTGGCATGATCGCAAGCCATCTTTTGCTCATCTCCGTGTTTTTGGTTGTTTGGCATATGCACTAATACCTGAACAACATCGCAGAAAATTGGATGATAAGGCAGTAAAATGTATTTTTGTTGGGTACAGTTCTCAAAGTAAAGGCATTCTCAACGCATTCTAGTTAGCCATAATGTTGTCTTTGTGGAAGATGGTATTCAGCCATTGCTTTCATATACTAAGGAGACATCTTTTAGCTCCAAAGACATATATAATATTGTGATGCCTCTTTTTAGAGGTGGACAGTCTAGTGCCGGTCCTAATGATGCAACTTCTCAGCCTTTGCAGGTTTCATATGATGATACAAATCATTCCATTTCTAATGCAGATTTACATGATGCACTTGTTGATGAGAGAGCTGATATTGAGGAGGCAAAAACTATGCCAAAATGGTTGGTGCAGACTTTGCGTGATAGCAAATTAGATGCACCTTTGTCATATCGTACTCATTCAGGATCTCATAGTGCCTCCTTTGCATCAAATTGCTATGCTATGGCTCCGTCTAGTCTTTGTGATGAGAATGAGCCTGTTTCTTTTGATGAAGCACAAAATTCAAAAAGTTGGATGCCTACTATGCAATCTGCATATGATGCTATAATGAAGAATGATACATGGTCTTTATGTGACTTGCCTCCTGGCAAGAAGGCCATTGGCACTAACTGGGTATACAAGGTGAAACGTAAACCTGATGGTACAACTGACAGGTATAAGGCTAGGCTTGTTGCAAAGGGTTATGCGTAGGAAAGAGGCATTGATTTTGATGGGACCTTTGCACCTACATGTTGTATGACTAGTGTTCAGAGCATTTGTGCACTTACTGCCCATCATGGTTGGAATGTACATCAATTGGACATTAAAACAGCATTTCTCAATGGTGTCTTGCATGAAGAAATGTATGTTTTTCAGCCCCGTGGATTTGTGCAGAAAGGGCATGAAAACAAAGTGTGTAGGTTAAAGACGGCATTTTATGGTTTAAAGCAAGCACCACGTGCTTGGTATGAGAAGATACATGCCTATCTGGTTGCACATGGTTTTGAGAACAGTCCAACTCAAAGCACCTTATATGTCAAGCGTGCTAATGATGTGTTTCTAATCATTGTTGTCTATGTTGACGACATGTTGCTCACTGATCCTATTGAGAAGCATATTGCTGATTTCAAGGCTGATTTGCATGCCTCATTTAAGATGTCTCGTTTGGGGCATTTGCATCACTATTTGGGGATTCAATTTATGCAAGTTAATGGTGGAATGGCTTTGTGTCAAACAAAATATATTGAGACATTATTGTAGTGTTTTGGCCTTGAAGACTGTAAGCCTATTGCCACTCCTATGGAGACAGGTTTACGATTGAGTCTCCATGATGTTGGAGATGCACTTGATGATGTTTTCTATCAGCAGGCTGTTGGATGTTTGATTTACTTATGCATTACTCGGAGAACCATTAACTTTGTTGTCTCACAGATGAGCAGGTTTATGCATTTCCCAGGAGTCATGCATTGGAAGTCAGTTAAGTGCATCTTTCACTACTTGAGTGGTACTCGGCTACTTGAGTTGTTTTATCCCATGGGGGGAACACTACGGCTAGATTTTCATGCTTCTTCTGACTCAGATTGGGTTGGTTGCTATGACACTCCTGTGTCCACGAGTGGTTTTTGCTTCATGCTTGGTAGCTCATGTATATCTTGGTTGAGCAAGAAGCAGCCTACTGTGGCCACTTCCAATTGTGATGCTGAGTATAGGGTTGCTTTCACAGCGACTGTTGAGTGCGTATGGCTAAGACACCTTATGGCTTATTTGGGTGGTGGCCAGTCTTCTGCCACCAGCATCTTCACTGACAGTCATAGCGCATTGGTAGTTGCGAGGAACCCTGTGTTCCATGCTCACACTAAGCACATTGAGGTGCATAATCACTATGTCAGGGAGAGGTTCTCTCTAGGGGAGATCAGCTTGGCATATGTGCCCACGCAGAAGAACATTGCAGACCTTTTCACGAAGGCTCTACCTAGGGAGAATTTTGAAGCTTTTCGCAAAGCTTCGGGCTTACTTCCATTTATGGAGTGATTTCCACATAGCTTGGCACTTCCTTATACATAAGTACCAGCTCCTTGTTCACCGCATCACTCCCATGGGGGATTTGTTGATATATTTAGGTAGTGATGTGTGTGAACACACAAGGACCACTAGGGCACTTTTTTCCCTCTTTAGGAGATTTTTTCCCCCCTCTTGTATATACGCCTATTGCGCTAATGGGCTACTTATCTTTGTACATTCTCTAATAATACATTCACTATTCTGTGTTGTGCACCAAGCTTCTTCTCCTTCCTTGTGTTGTTCGTGTGCTTCCGCAGACGTCTATCTCCACATCTCCTCAAGAAGCTATTGATAGGTATAGGGAAGCTCAACCATACGGTCCTTAGAAGTATAAAGTGATGAACATTACCTTTTAGATATTTCTTAGATTTTAGTGTTATTTAGAATTGCATTTACCGGAGTTGTAAAGAAAAATATACCTAATTTACATGCGTTGTCACAATCACCCTGCGTGTGTCGACGGATTTAGTAGGTTACTTTATCCACCAACCATGTGTCCGCAACTTCCCAACATTTGGTGAACCCAATGTGAAGGTTCCGCGCGACACCTTAGGTATAAAGGTATATTTTAATTTCTATTCTGTATATGCATATAGGAAATTTCGCGATTAAAGCAGAAGCGTCGACATCCCTGGTAGCTGAAACTGACTCTAAAACCTTGTAATCTACTGGATGTTGAGGGTTGGTCATTGTGACCTGAGCGCTTCCACGTAGATTTACAAGTAGAAGAAACCTCGTCACACTACCTTTGTTGCTCAAATTTTGTGAAAGCAGCGATTCCAGATGCACTAGGAAAGTTAGAAAATGACCACACTTCTCATAATCCTACTAAGGATGAATCAGAAATTACAATGCTAAGAACAACAATAGAAACAATTGCCAAACATATGGAGACCTTTGCAATTGGAATAGCAACTATAAAAAATATGCAAGAGATTAGATTGAGAGATCAGGAGAAACCAAAAGAGCTAGAGCAAAAGCCAAGGATTCAAATGCCAGCTAGGAGACCATTTAAAAAAGCCTGTAGATGTCTCTGGTGTGATGATGTAGACCACCCACACTAGACATGTAACTTATTTAAAGAGGCCAAGGATAGGAATAGGGTCATGGAGGTTGATGGAAAGATCTCGGACTATGTAACAAAAAGGTCTTTGGCATCAAATTATGGGAAAGGGGGTATGAAGAGTTTCTTTGATGCAGCCACAAGCCAAAATACATATGCTTGTAGCCTTGAAAGTGATGACTCTAATTGTGAATTTTGGAATCAAGTTTATGATACTGCTAGTAGGAGGAAGTTATCAGTTGGGAACTTATATGCTACGAGCTCAGATATTAGAGCAAAGACATGTTGGAATGAGCCAATAGATATGTTCTCTGTTTATGCCCATGAAATTAATGTAGATGAGAAAAGGAAATGTGATGAAGAGGGACAATCTAAACGAACAACTAGGGATAGAAAAGAGGGTGAAACTACTGAGTCAATTAATGAACTATCTAGGACGGAGCCTAGTCAAGATATTAAACAACAAGAACAAGATAAGAAACCTCAGAATAAGGAGAAAGTAAAGAAAGTGGTAGAAAATTTAGAAAAGAAAATAGCAAATGAAGATAGAAGTCAGGATAAACCTAATGAAACTCAACCCATACGTGAAGAAGGTAGTAAGGACAAAAAACAAAAAAAGAAACCGTCGACTTCTCGATTGATCTCTCAAATCAAGAAACAAATAGAGATTCGGAAGGTTATGGATGAAAAAATTAAGAAAGCAAAGGTAATCATGACATTAGAAGAATGGTTAGCATTTTCACAAAATGACGTGAAAGAAGATTTCATGAGTATCATCAAAAGACGAAGAGAACCTATAGAGTATAGAACGGAGGATATAGAAATGGAAGAAAGGAAACAACAGGATGAACCGAAAGTGAGTGTTGTACAAATTAATGAATCCAAGTATCATGAATCTTTTGAACATAGAAATTATTTGGGCTTTGTAATTGGACATTTGGAGAAAGGAAATGATGACACAAATAGTCATTATACTCAGAAACATTTGGCTAGGGGTACCATTGAAACTATGGTTAAGATAGGTAATAATAATAAACCGCAAGTAGCATTAATTAATTTAGGATAAAAAATCAATGTAGTTTTGAGGGAGTTATATAACGAAGGAAAATGACCTACAAATAGGGACCATGGATGAAAAATGAAGGCAGCCAATAATGCTTCTCGCTATTTACTAGGAGCTTCTGCAAATGTTCCGATTACTATTCGAGATGTTAAAGAAGAACATAATTTCTTCGTTCATGATGATTGTTCGTACCCAATTATTTTGGGACAGCCATTAATTTGTGAACAAAGAATGGAGACAAAACTATTGGATGATGGAAGTGCTTTCACAAGAATTCGTTCTCGTGATGGACTTAAATCCGTCCAATTCATGATGTTTTGTATTAACCATTCTCAAAATCGTAGGTCTTTGAGAAAAACTCCTTTAAGACACTTAGATCAGGATTTTGAGTAAATGCCACTGTTGATCGAGATGAGAGTGGACTTTGGTTCGAAATCTCATAAAATCTTGTACATAATTTAGATAAGATGACTTTTTATTTTCCATCTACTACTTTAAATATTTTGCATTCTAGACAAATTCCTAGAAAACTTATAAGAAAATATGAAAAACATTTGAAAAACAAAGGAGATCTCTTAATAGATGAAACTATCGAATATGTTATTGGAACTACACATTGCTTCTAAACATAAGAAGAATTAGAAATTTGTTATCAAAATAAGTCTAATTCCCATATTCTCATCTCTTCACTTGATGTGTATGCATTAATTCAAGAATATGCATCTAAAATTTTTCATGAAAACGACCTGCACTAGAACGACGGGATTTATGCTGGTAGAGCTAATGTACTGCCAAAAGCCAATTTTTCTAGTGCACACTCAAATCCTTACTTGGGCTAAACTTCCATAGAAAGATAATGTATCTACTAAAGATTTAATAACTCTAAGAATTTAGCAACTTGAGCAAGGGAATGAAAGATTAGAAGAAGCTGTAGCTAGTTTGAAAGATTCGCGACTTATAAAAAAAAATATTTTGATAAATCACATAGGTTAAGGCTAAAGCCAATACAAATTAATGATTGGGTTTTAATATATGATAGCACATTCAATTCACAGTATGATGCTCGTCAGAAATTAAAAAAGCGTTGGTTTGGACCTTATGTAGTGGTCAAAGTTTATGAAAATGGAACGTATGCTTTACGAGAGTTGGATGGTACTTCTCTTAAGCATTTAATTGCAGATAAGAGAGTTAAATTATTCAAACAAAGAAATGAAGAAATTTATGACTTAATATATGGTGAAGAAAATGATGAATGAATTTTTAATAAAAATGATCTATAATTTTTTGTTTAAAGAAGTTTCTTCTTTTACATGTATGAAAATAAAAATTTATTTTGAAAACTAATTTTCGTTGCGAGTCTAGATGTTGTTGATTGTTAGCAGGAGTTAAAGATGCGTTTTGATCAAATAAACTAAAGAATGTTTTATGATGAAGATGAAGATAAAGAATAATCAAATGACTTAATTTCAATTATTCATTCTATTTAGTTTTTCTCTTCATGCATTTCATAAATAGGATTTTATTTGTTTTTGATAGAAGGAGGGAATTTATTAAAATTACGTAAATAATGAAGGAGAAATTAAAGTAGAAAAATGTATATAGGTGAAAATCTGATTTAGAGAACTTGTAATGCGTTGTGAAGATAGGAGAGTGAAAAACTTGAACTACGACCCCTAGTAAAAGAGAAATTTACTTTATACTAGTAGAACTCTTTACTTTTTGAAACCGTTTAGCAAATGAGATCCTAATTCTAGCTGTAGCAAATTTCTAGATCCTCTACTCTGATTAGGGGTTAAGCCTTTCCCCCTTAAACAAAAAATTTGGAAAGAAAAATTAAGAAAAGAGAAAAATGAGAACATCAAGTAGTATATTAATGGCTACTGCAAGATGGAAAAAAGAAAAGAAAAAAAGATAAAAGAAAAATAAAAAAGAAATAAAAATATGATTCAGTTGTGGTCTCAAAATCACTTCTGAAATACTATGCGGGCTATATGAGGCGGAGGTTTACTGCACAAGAGTTAGTTCGATGCATCGTATAGCAGACGGCTAAGAAATAAAAGAAAGCATACTTGTATAAATTAAATTTTACCTAAGAACAAGGTTAATGGAATGGTAAGTACCTCAATTATCTAAATATCCTTTACAACGTTTTCTAAATTTGTATTTTTGACTATATGCATTGACTGAAATCATTTCTTATTCATATTTATGTAATTTTAGAAATTTTCTTCATTATCAAAAACATAATTAGAAATTAATATTATTTATAGTTAAATTATAGATTTTATCAAAGAATTGGATACTACTTTCCATTGAATTGCACGCTGGCCCATTGAGACGATGTGCAGGCTTGGTGGGGGCGAATGTCCGAAAGTTTTTCACCTTCCAATTGACGTCCAGAATAATTAAAAAGTTTTTATTGGTTAACTCTAAAACCTCTATTACACTATTGATTAAATGTTTTGCTTGGAACGTATCTCTTTGTAAGTGTTTGCAGGTACAAATGGATGGAAAAAACCTATGTTCATTTTAGGGTTTACCCTAAACTGTTCATTTAATGTGTATTTGAGGCACTTAAATATTGAAACATGGGATACGATCATAGGTTTACATTTAATTATGTGTATATAAAATAATAACATTAATTCTTTGTTAATATTAGGATTAAAGATAGGTTTCCAAAGGGTTTCAATGGGTTTGAAGTAGGTTTTCAAGTGTTTTACAGAGTTTTAAAGGTTAAAACAACAGGTATTTAATTAAATTAATCTATAAAATGAACACTGGTTTCTTAAAAATTAAATATAATCTAATTAGTTATTTTAATCATGTGTATGAATATTAATACTAAGGTATTTAGTTATATAAAACCCCATACTAAGCTTAAATTAAATGAATTATTTAATTATGAAAATATAGGATAATTAAATTAAAATGATAAATTAAATGGATAAATAACTAGTGTGTGCGTGAGTGCTAGATAAAAGAATGGTATGTGAGGAATATGTAACTAAAGTGTTTAAAAGAGTGGAAATAGTAAATGATGCAGTTAAAGTAGTTTAAAGTAAAAATTTAAACGAAAGGTACATGTGGAAAGTGGTTAAAAGAATGGAGTAAGTGAGTTCTATGAATAAAGCTAATTTAAAGTTTGCTGATTAAGTGTAGGCAAAAGTGTGGATGTAGGATAAAGTAAAATCTAAAAGGAATGGTAGACATAGTACTCTATGTGTGTATATATATGTGTGTGTGAAGTGAGTTTTCCCGAATGTTTTTTTTTGCAGGTAATATTTTCTATTCCTTTTTTTTCCTGCTTTTCTCTTCCATCAGCTATTGAGCACATGGTGTAACGCTGTTGTAGACTGCCTTAGACGTGAGAGAGAAGTACACTTAGAATAAGTGAGAGAAAGCTAATTGGACTAAAGATGAGGGTGAGCTCATATGTTGTTCTTACCGCGTTCTGGTGGTACTTGCTTTCAAGAATTATGGCAGGTTTTGATTAAAGTTACGGTGGCCGTCTTAGGTTTCATCCCATGATTTTAGCCAAAGCGGGGCTTATATTCTGATCGTCTGCTCTGTGCCCATTATTCTGATATTTTGTCGGGAAGATGCTGGAAGGTTTTGATTAAAGTTACGGTGGCCGTCTTAGGCTTCATCGCATGATTTTAGCCAAAGCGGGGCTTATATCCTGATCGTCTGCTCTGTGCCCGTTATTCTGATATTTTGTCGTTTTTTGCATCTTCCCTTGAACAATCACACTAGTCACGGCCAATCAGGAAAAGGCCCATCAGAGCTATGGAGTTCCTCCATCCGTGCTATTACCCCTACGTTGACGCTGAAGCCGCTCCTCTGTAGGGTAGAGATGTGTATCTTACTCGCCATGAATTTCATCTCCAATCTACTTTCAGTGATGGTCGAGATCCGTACGGCTCTATGGTGTACAGTGATATGCTTCTTAAGAACGAAGGCTCGTCCGTGCTGAGCTCTTAAAAAATGGAGAAGCAACGATAGACTTTGCACTACAGAGATGGCGAATGGAAACGCGATCATGGAAGAGTGAAGGATTAAGAGCTGGACAAAGAATAGCAAGAGAGGGGAGGATGCAAGATAATGTTGTGCTTTTGTGTTCCTGTTGATTTGCATATTGGCCACCAGTCAAATGTAAATATTACGGGCATGGATGTCGACGGTTGATAACGTTACAACGTTAGAGAGAAGTTATCAGTGTGATGCTTATCTACGCTGACGACTCTGAGAAGAGTGACGATGATCTGCGCTGAAGAAAGATTCAAAGATTCCGTGCCTATTCAGACTGTTTGATCGATCAAAATACAGGGAGAACTTAGGAAGAGGCCGATTAAAGTTGGAGTAGCCTGATCATCCTTTATGGAATCTTGTTTTAGATCAGTTTGATGACATGCTTGTAAAGATTTTGTTTGTTGCAGCTATGATATCATTTGCATTAGCCTACTTCGATGGTCATGGGGAGCGAGGTGCAAATATTTTTGCATACGTGGAACCACTAGTCAATCTCACGATACTCATACTTAACGCTATTGTAGTTCTTTGTCAAGAAAGTAATGTAGAAAGAGCATTAGAGGCTCTTAAAGAAATGCAATCTGAGCGCGCAAAAGTGTTGCTGGATGGGGTGTTCATTCTAGACATACCTGCCAAAGAACTTGTGCTTGGTGATACTATTGAGCTTAGAGTGGGTTACAAGGTACTGGCAGACATGCGAGTGTCATACCTCAAAACTTCTACTTTTTGGGTCGAACAAAGTTCTTTGACGGGAGAGATAGCGCGGCAGTTAGAGTGAAAGAAAGAGTTAGAATGAGAAAGAAAGAGAGAGAGAGAGAGTGAGATTTGAATTGTTTTCCTTGCTTTATGAATATCTATGCATTAAAGTAATTAATTAATAGTTCATTTAGTCTTAATTTCTTATGTATGTGCATGAATATAATAAATAATGAATACATGATTGTGTGTTTGCATGTATATATGTATATGCATGTGATGCACAAAAACATAAGCATGTAAGCTAGGATGAGGATAGGCCATAAGCATGTGTGGTAACAAGTATAAGGTAGTGTATGTTAGCATAAATTTATAGGCATATCTAACATATGTATGAATATTTTTTAGCATGCATACTTGAATGAAAATGATTTATTGAGGTATACTTATATTGCCTAATAGTTTTTTTTTTGCAGACATTAAAAGAAGAAGTGTCCGAAGAGCATTGTGAAAGAGTGAAGATTTCAACAATCTAGCGATCCATCATACTTATGAAAACCTATTGAAGATTTTTTTTTGATCAAGCTATCTATATAGGAATCACTAGAATTTAGCATCCTTTTAGATAGATTTTATCATTTAGAAAGATTTATCTATAGCATTATAAACGCCGATTCTTGTTGTTAGCATTAATTCAATTACTATTTCCATTTATCTTCATTGTCGATGTCTACAGAGCATTCAGTTGAATCTAAAAGTAATGCAACTATAGAAGTCAAAGTAGAAGTAGCTAAGGATAAAATTACGTACGAATCTTTAATCTCTCAATCTTATGATCATTCTCTTACTAAGTTTTTAATGTTATTTTCCATTGCATCTCCCGAACCTCAAGATAGTTTAGATTCATTTCCACCATCTCTAATTAGACGCACGCAACCAGAGCATATTGAAAACCTTCTCCTTGTTGATATATTTTACCTTCTCCTTGTTGATATATTTAGGTAGTGATGTGTGTGAACACACTAGGACCGTCGGGGCACTTTTTTTCTTAATTTTACCTTCTCCTTGTTGATATATTTAGGTTGTGATGTGTGTGAACACACTAGGACCATCGGGGTACTTTTTTTCTTAATTTTACCTTCTCCTTGTTGACATATTTAAGTAGTGATGTGTGTGAACACACTAGGACCGTCGGGGTACTTTTTTCTCTCTTTAGGAGGTTTTTTTCGCCCGGCTTGTATATGCGCCTATTGCCCTTATGCGCTACTTATCTTTGTACATTCTCTAGTAATACATTAAGTATTGTGTGTTATGCTCCAAGATTCTTCTCCTTCCTTGTATTGTTTGTGTGCTTCCGCAGACGTCTATCTCCAACAATTGGTATCAGAGGAGGTCGTCGCTTCATCTAGGGCGCTGTCGCCACTCCTTCCTTTGCAGTCTCAAATTCGCACAAAACTTGGTGAGCATACTCAGGGTGTTTGAGAGATCAAAGTAACTTCGCTCTATGGTGTCGAAATCGCGATCCGAGGTCATTTCGACCTCGGAATATATTATCGCAGTGCTTATGTAGGCTATTTTATCTTTTTGTGCCAAAGATATATACCAGTTTCTGTTCGCTAATATAGGCATCTCAAAGTCTGCTACAGGTCTAGTAGAATTCGTCGGGGCAGTTCTGTTCAACGTGTTGAGATACAGTCAATTTTTTGCATCAAGATATTTTAGTCACCGGCCATGGCTGAAAGCAGTGATCTATTCCGCATGTTGGCTGTTGAGGATAAGTTGGATGGTACCAACTACCCATTATGGGCTTATATGATGCGACATGTATTGGTTGCAAAAGGATTGTGGAACATTGTGCAGGGTATTGAAAGACGTCCTGTTACACCTCAGATTACAGGTACTACAAATATATGTGCTGGAGCTGATAAAGATGGTGTCGAAGATGATATTCCGTAGATTCCTGTTCGTGCTGCTGTTTCTGCTGCACCTACTACAGAGCAGATTTGCTGGGATGGCAGAGATGCCCATGCACATGCATTAATAGCTTTATCTGTCAAGCGTGCCATTATTCCTCACATTCGCTCTTGCAGAACAGCGAAGGATGCTTGGGATACACTTACCAGATTGTACCAAGCTATGAATGAGGCTCGTGTTGCTTACCTTTGAAAATAGTTGGAGAGTGAGCACATGAATGAAGGTGATTCTATGGACAGTTTCATAACGAAGATCAAAGACTTGAAGGAACAGTTGATTTTTGCTGATGAGGTTATACCAGATAGCTCACTTGTGCAGACCATTCTAAATGGGCTTCTTGATTCATATCAAAGTTTTGCTTCTACTCTTCACTTGATGATGAAAGGCAATCCAAATGCTTTATCATTTGAGGATTTAGTCTCTGTCCTGTTACAGGAAGATCAGTCCAGGCAAAACAAGTCCATTATGCCAGTTGCAGATCAAGCTTTCCCGGCTAGTTAGAAGGGCAAAGGAAAATGGTGTTCTTCAACTAGTAAGCACACATCTGCTAATTCTGCATATTCGAAGAAGGAAGATAAAGATGAGAAGAAATCAAAAAAGCAGAAATGGTTTTGTAAGTACTCTAAAGCGAATGATCATATCATAAAGAACTGTTCAAAACTGGCTCCTAAAGAGACAAAGAAGAAAGAGGCTGGAATGGTTGTTGCAGAGGCCTCTACACCAAAAACAGAGTGTGCAAACCTTGTGCAGGAAGAAGAATGGGTGTTTACTATTGTGTGCAGTTTTGACCCATCTTCTCATGATGAGTGCATGTCTGCAGTAGAATTAGATGTTTGGTATTTTGACAATGGGGTGACCAAACATATTACCTCATAGCATAGTTTCTTCTCTTCACTCGAGCCTGCCACTATAGGGAATACTGTTACATGCACCAACAACTCCTCTTATCCTATTATGGGAATTCGTAATATCATTTTGACTATTGCTGATGGTAGTTCTTTCACTTTATCAGATGCTTTATTTGTGCCAGGGATAAGGAAGAACTTGTTATCAGTTTGTGCATTAGCCAAGATTGGCTTGATTGTGAAACTTATCAATGAGAGATGTACCGTTCATGATTTATCGAATGGCGATATGATTATTGCTTCTGGCATTTTATGTCGTGGGCTATATAAGCTCATACACTATGATAGATCAGTAAATGATTTGGCATGTGCAGTAAATGATTCTCAGGCTGTGTCAGATGCAAAGCTTTGGCATGCATGCTTTGGTCATCTGAATTTCGCTAGTACAGCTATCACCCTTTCATTGTTGGTGTCCTCACCACCACATTCCAGCCTTCAGAGTGGATCTAGAAGCTGACCCTCCTAATTTACACAGCTTTCAAACTACCAACACAAGCCAGAAGTATTATGCGATCTACTCGGGTAGACATTCTTTTACGTTCGAATTCCAATACTTTTTCTGACCCGCTCATTTGCAGTTGGTGGTCCTCTTGCAACCTTTTCTGGATAGTAAGGGCTACTCACATGCACATCATTCACTACCACTATTGTTTTCTCATCCCAGCGAATTGCTAGCGTTTTGGACAATGCATCAAATAAATCCTGAGCTTCTGCCGTAACACCAATACCTATGCGTTCTGCTTCCTTTCTATGAGAATGTAATCTCCACTTATCCAGTGCATGTAATGTTTGCTAGCACCGCTAATCTTTCTGTCAAGCTTCGTGAACAAACTTGTTTCTCTGTTTAACTACTTCCAACTTCCACGTACAACAATAATAGCAAAACCACAGATGTACATATATTAGCGTTAAGTGTTTCTGCCTTTTCATTAAGTTAGAGCACGAGTTTGTTCATAATTGATAAGTAAATACAGAGATAATCTTATGTGCAATCAGAATTTATATGCGCGCTATAATTTCAACACCGAATGATTCAATCTTTCTTCGCTATATACCTCTTCTATGTGCACAAACATCTACTGTAAAAAATAATCAATAATATGTTTGTCATAGATGTCAGAGATGGAGTGCTACGTAACATCAGATCATAGGTATTAATGGATAAAACGTGAAGCATAGAATAGGTTATTTTGTTTCAAAATAAACAGAAATTTGCAAAGGTTCACCGTGTCGGCACGAAGTAGATGATTCATAATCAGACGGAGCTACTGGTTGGTAGTTCTGACAAACAAAACATTTAAAACACAAAACATAGCCAACACTTTAAACTTCAAATTGAGTGGCAACGCATCATTGTAAGATAGTAGATCAAAGTACGCATAGTGATGGTGCCATACAGGCTCTGAAAAACCTTAGTATATTCCAATGATCATAAAATCAATAGCGACGAGCATAACTCAATCTAATGGATGAAGATCGCTACCATGGATGCTATCGAAGAAAACATTTAACTGCACATAGCATATCATTCGAATTGCCTCTAAACATTTATGAATCATTTGAATATGAATTCTTTTCCTTAAATTTCTGAGTACATCAGACGATTGCTTCAAAATTAAGCAACGAAAAAGTCGTCAATATCTCTTACAGCTATCGTTCAACTTGAACATGACGTGATCGGAAGTTCTGAGTATTGGTTAGATGGTTTTTCAGAACAACATCAAATTGTGCAGCTTTGTACACTTTGTCCTCATCATTTACTGTTCATGCTTCCATCACGGAATTGCTCATTCAAGACTGAGAGAAAACTTAAGATTAAATGCATTGGCTGTCAGCTAATATACTTGCGCCATTTATCTACGATCGTTTCCTCAAATGATTGTTCTATATGCGTTCGCGTCCCCGGATGATTGTGGCACAACTGGCCTCTACTCAGCATGCATCTCTCCACGCTCTTACTCCTCCTCCATTTGTTCTTCTCAACACATCCGTGAAGACCCCCGTCATGTCTACCCGAAAAAACGAAAGAAAACTCTGTTTGCCTTCCTCTCCACACACGTATTAGTCTCTCCCGTTCTTCTCTGATGATGGCCACCGATCAGCATGCCTCCTCCTTTGTCTGCGCTCCCTCGCTGCCGCCATTCTTTAGTCCTCTATTCGAGAAAAATAGGGCGACCCCCGTAAGTATGTACCCCCTATTCAAGTGGCCTCGAATCTTCTTTTCTCCCCTCCGGATACAGCATCGTGTGCCTCTTTTTTTAGATACCAGATCATATCATTTCAGATAAACATCACATTGTCACCGCTGTAGAGATTTCCTTCCGTGATTTTTCCCCTCTCTATGTGAGAATCGAATCTACACAAAAATGGAAAACAAATGCAACCACTATCAACAACGCGTCCTTCTGAGCCTTGACCCCTTTTTCTACTTCTTTTTTCATGGATTGAAACAAGCGCTTTCAATTGAGCTCTCCGAAATAAACGAGCATCATTGTGGCCACTCAAGTCAACCGTCTTTAGCTTCGTTTTGAATTGATGCTCTTGATCTAGTTTCGGAGCTTCGTCTTCAAATCTTGATGAAATCCATCCCCTCTGAACTTGTGCATCCTCCAGATGCACCACACCATATCTGCATGATATTATGAATTCCAAAGCAAATCAAGTGCATGGGCTAAAACACATGTGCCTATGCACGACCATGTAATGGGCCCTACATATGCATACTCTAGGTGCATGGAAAAACAACATGGTGCAGATAAGGGAGTTATCAGGCATTCGATGACGAGGCTTCATACTTAAATTGAACTCATGGCTTGACATGTATATACAACTCTTTACAAGTGCAATCAAGCGTGCACCTAGGGGTTTAAAAATACTCGTGCTCTTTACATTTCAATTATGCAAGTGTTAGGTGCATGAAAGAAAAACAAAATGGTGTGAAAATTGCGGTTTTATAGTGTCTAAGCAAGGAAACTCTTAATACTCTCAATTCCACTCTCTCATATATACAATCTCTCTTCCTTACTCAGAACTACACTCTCTCTATACTCTCAAAACTTGATTTATTAACTTTTCAATGATGTTTATCTATTTATCTAATGTGCAAATGGACATGTTTCTATTTGTTTTAAAAGAGGTGCTTTGTATACATTTGTACATGCATATTTGGTGTGCAATGCATCTCAAAAATGGGTGCAAAAAAGATTTTGGCTAACAGGACAACTAAGAAAAAAGACAAGGTTTTCTGATATTCACTTCATTTCGCATTTTCATCGGCTTCGTTCGATCTTCTCCTGCATTCAAACACTGAACATGTGATAGGAAATATCGATTCAAAATATATTTATATGTACACATGCACTCCATGATAACACTTCACGAATATCTATTTTTTAATACGATATGTATAGAAGATTCAAAACTGTTGCTCTTTTCACGATCCATTCAAATTCTTGATTCACAATCGGCTCCAAATCTTCACCTGTACTCATAAACTCAGAAAACACATCAGTAGCATCATTTGCAGAAAGATTGTTTGAAAAAAAAATCATTTTCTTGAATACTAGATGCGTTTTCTTTATCTAAAAAATCAAAACATACTTATATTTACAAACGTCGCTTTTGAATATTTACTTCCATCCATCTCAAAAAAAATCAAAACATAATTATTAAGTATTTACATATTTATCTTTACAAAATTTACTTTTACAAATTCTAGGGATTCCTTCCCAAAACATCCTCATGTCTAGGTTTTCTCCGAAAAAACTATGTTTAAATAATGATCATCTTTGAATTGCATTGATCAGAGTCACATTCATAAATATGATAGATTTGTACACAAGCCACCTTATTTTCTTGTCTATCTCTTGGTGGCTTGTCTGGAATATATAGCTCTTGGAAAATTTAGAAATCCAAGCATCGATTGCTTGGACATAGGCTTCTTTATTCATGGTTCCTCCAAGTTCATCATATCCGGAATCAAAAAGATGTATATATGAAGTTCTCAAATTCAACATGTTTGTTTCATTATCAAAAGTTTCTTGCAAACATGCATTTTCCTCTATTTCATGTTTGAAATCATTTGGAGGACTTTCATTGTTCTCATTATTGCGTTTTATATTCCCATCTTTATTAAAATGGGATTCTTGAACTGACTCATTTGGATCCCACTCCGAAAAAAGTGTTCACCCAATTCAGACAATGATCTATATTCATCTTTACAACCTTTAGTGAGAGTGTTTCCTTCTATCAGAGTTCTAGAGATTATGAGATCTGCTTCTACTTCCAACCTATCCAAGAACTCTACATCACTATCTTTGTCATGATCCAAAACTAGTTCTCCTTCAACACAAAGGGAATCCATATCTTCATAATCAAGAAAGCTCTCATCTTCTGTGTCACTAGAATCATGCAAAAGATTATTCTCGATAGAAACATCATCAAGATTTTTATTCTTCTCTATATCAACCTCATCTCTCTCACCCCCTCCTACTTCCTAAGGAGTACTAGTGAGAATATCATTTACTCGTGAAGAGTCAGTGACCAGTGCCCCATCTTCCTCTTTGTGAAAAGACTTGACACCTGCTTCACTAACTTCTTCAAAACACAAGTCATTAAGACTCTCAACATCACTCAAGATTGACTCATCATATAAATCTCTTGAATTTTCTTCCCAGACATCCTTTTGCTCTTCAATCAACTCAACCTCTTGCTCTTTCTCATCATCTCTAATAATTTGATGCATACACACCAAATCTTCATCATCAAACACGCTATCTAATTTCTCACCATCTTCACAAGCCTCACCTTCACCTACTCTTCATCTCTAGAGATGGAAATTTTTTCTTCATATATATCCTCACACAGCTCCTCTTTCACCTCCTCATCCTCAATTCTTTCATGTTTTGGATCCTCTCTGGATTTATATGTTTGATTGAGGGACATTGAATGGACTCCATGTTTAGTTTCATCCTTCACAATCTCATTCACACAAACTAGAGGTCTTGGAGTAGGAATTGATAAAGTATGAGTATCCCCAATTCTATCTTGCACTACATGTGACCTCCATCTCTTGCGTCTCAAGAGCATTGATATGGCCTTATGCACTCTACTCCATTCTTTAGTCAATCCTAAAGGCTCACTCAAGTCTTCTAACATGTCACCTAGCTCTAAGGCCAAATTAGAGTCAGCACTCTTAATGAAGAGCTCTACTTTTTCGTATTCCAAAGCATTTTGATCATTATGGCTCATTTGATCAAATGGGCTCTTGAAACTCTCGAAGTAACTCAGTCACCTCAAGGCCTTTATTTGGAGTGGCCAACCACTCTTGAAATTCATGTCGTGTGGGCATGACTAAATCCTCTAAGTAATAATCTTCTCTAAGCAAAATTTTCAATTCATTCCATGTATGGGATCGCTCTTGAAGAGCATAAATGCTAGGTTTGACACCGGGCATTAGAATCCTTGCAAATTCACTAAGCTTCATAGAAGCATTCACACCATAGAAATCCATTTTCGTATCATAGATTTGCAAGAAATTGGTTACATCTCGGCCATTAAAGAATCCATGCTCTTTTGAAATTACCTCCAAGGCTCTCGTCACTCCATCACTATTTATGGCAGTCCTTTCGGATTTAGCCAACACTTGAAGTAAAGCACTTAAGGCTCTCGGATCTAAGCCTAAAGCCTCCATCATGGTCAAATCTCGGTCAAAATCAAAGTCCTACGCAAACTCGACACTGAAACCCTTATCCTCAAGTCTCTCAGTCTAATGGTCAACTCAAGTCATCTCAAACTCAATCTCAAAGTAAGCTCAAACTACACTCAAAATAAAATCCGTCCCCCTATGCATTTCACGTCGGATTCACGCATGTGGTTGGGTTCTTGCACGCTTAGCGGTGCACACAGAGTGCTTGAAGCAAGCTCAAGTGCGATGGAAACTCGACCAACTTATTAGTTGTACATTTACAAATCAATTTATCATATTTGATTCAATATCATTTATCAACGAGTCCTCAAACATACGTAAGATATTGTGAACTCAAAGACATTGATGTTGTTTGCACACTTCGTAAGTTCTAGTCAATCTCTATATCTACTAGAGCTCTCCTCTGCTCATCAATCGTGTTCTTTACCAATGCAAGATCTCCAAGATTCAAAGAATGATGCATTTAGTTTGTCTCGCTCTAGCAAATAAATAAGATCTATTAAGGAAATGCATACACAATACAAGCTCAGGCGTGTACTGAAACAATATCAAAACTCCCAGAACCATCATATTCAACATGCAAAAGAATCTGATGAGCATTAGACGGAAACAATTAGAAATGAATATGGTTCACGCCTTTTCAAGGATATGAACATAATCCATGATCCCTGTGAAGTCAACAAGCAGAACTCGGACAAAGGTCTAAGCCTTTATTATATAGGAATATCTTAAGGTGTTGTAGCAATTCCTTAGCACCACAACTATCAGCATATCACTGTTGGTGTTCTCACCACCACATTCCAGCCTTCGGATTGGATCTAGAAGCAGACCCTGCTACTTTACACACCTTTCAAACTAGCAACACAAGGCAGAAGTGTTATGCGACCACCTCGAGTAGACATTCTTTTACGTTCGAACTCCAACACTTTTTTTGACCCGCTCATTTGCAGCTGGTGGTCCTCCTGCAGCGTTTTCTGGATAGTAACGACTACTCACATGCACATCATTCATTACCACTATTGTTTTCTCATCCCAGTGAACTGGTAGTGTTTTGGACAATGCATCAAATAAATCCTGAGCTTCTGCCGTAACACCAATACCTATGCATTCTGATTCCTTCCTATGAGAATGTAATCTCCACTTTATCCAGTGCATGTAATGTTTGCTACCACCGCTAATCTTTCTGTCAAGCTTTGTGAACAAACTTCTTTCTCTGTTTAACAACTTCCAACTTCCAGGTACAACAATAAAAGCAAAACCACAGATGTACATATATTAGCGTTAAGTGCTTCCGCCTTTTTCATTAAGTTAGAGCACGAGTTTGTTCATAATTGATAATAGATATAGAGATAATCTTATGTGCAATTAGAGTTTATATGCGCGCTATAACTTCAACACTGAATGATTCAATCTTTCTTCGCTGTATACCTCTGCTATGTGCACAACCATCTACTGTAAAAAAAAATCAATAATATGCCTGTCATAGATGTGAAAGTTGGAGCGCTGCATAACATCAGATCATACGTATTAATGGATAAACCGTGAAGCATAGAACAGGTTAATTTGTTTCAAAATAAACAGAAATTTGCAAAGGTTCACAGTGTGGGCACGAAGTAGATGATTCATAATCAGACGGAGCTATTGGTAAGTAGTTCTAACAAACAAAACATTTAAAACACAAAACATAGCCAACATTTTAAACTTCAAATTGACTGTCAACGTATCATTGTAAGATAATAGATCAGAGTACGCATAGTGATGGTGCCATACACGCTCTGAAAAACCTTAGTATATTCAAATGATCATAAACTCAATAGCGACGAACATAACTCAATCTAATGGATGAAGATCGTTACCGTGGACGTTGTCAAAGAAAAACATTTAATTTCACATAGCATATCATTCAAATTACCTCTAAACGTTAGTGAATCAACTGAATATGAACTCTTTTCCTTAAATGTCTGAGTACATCAGAGGATTGCTTCAAAATTAAGCAGCGAAAAAGTCGTCAATATCTCTTATAGCTATCGTTCAACTTGAACATGACGTGATCAGAAGTTCTAAGTATTTGTTAGATGGTTATGAGAATAACATGAAATTATGCAGCTTTGTACACTCTGTCATCATCGTTTACTATTCATGCTTCCATCACCAAATTGCTCATTCAAGAGAGAGAGGAAAACTTAAGATTAAATGCATCTGCTGTTAGAGAATATACCTGCGCCATTTATCTACGATCGCTTCCTCAAATGATTGTTCTTGTTCTATATGCGGTTGCATCCCCGGATGATTGCAGCACAACTGGCCTCTACTCAGCATGCATCTCTCCACGCTCTGACTCCTCCTTCGTTTGTTCACCTCAACACATCAGTGAAGACCCCCGTCATGTCTGCCCGAAAAAACGAAACAAAAAACTTCCTTTGCCTTCCTCTCCACACATGTACTAGTCTCTCCCGTTCTTTTCTGATGATGGCCACCAATCAGCATGCCTCCTCCTTTGTGTGCGCTCCCTCCCTACCGCCATTCTTCAGTCCTCTGTCCGAGAAAAATGGGGCGACCCTTGTAAGTATGTATCCCCTATTCACCTGGCCTCGAATCTTCTTTTCTCTCCTCCGGATATAGCACCGCTTCCCTCTTTTTTTAGATGCCAGATGGTATGATTTCAAATAAACATCACGTTGTCACCGCTGTAGAGATTTCCTTCTGTGATTTTTCCCCTCTCCATGTCAGAATCGAATCTGCACAAAAATGGAAAACAAATACAACCACTATCAACAACGCATCCTTTTGAACCTGGACTCCTTTTTCTACTTCTTTTTTCATGGATTGAAACAAGCGCTTTCAATTGAGATCTCCGAAATAAACTAGCATCATTGTGGCCACTCAAGCCAACCGTCTTTAGCTTCATTTTGAATTGATGCTCTTGATCTAGTTTTAGAGCTTCATCTTCAAATCTTGACATATATATACAACTCTTTACAAGTGCAATCAAGTGTGCACCTACGGGTTTAAAAATAATCGTGCTCTTTACATTTCATTTATGCATGTGTTAGCTGCATGAAAGAGAAATAAAATGGTGCAAAAATGGAGGTTTTATGGTATCTAAGCGAGAAAACTCTCAATACTCTCCATTCCACTCTCTCACATATACAATCTCTCTTCCTTACTCAGAACTACACTCTCTCTATTCTCTCAAAACTTGATTTATTAACTTTTCAATGATGTTTATCTATTTATCTAATGTGCAAATGGACATGTTTCTATTTGTTTCAAAAGACGTGCTTTCTATACATTTGTACATGCATATTTGGTGTGCAATGCATCTCAAAAATGGGTGCAAAAAAGATTTTGGCTAATAGGAGAACTAAGAAAACAGACAAGGTTTTCTGATATTCACTTCACTTTGCATTTTCATCGCCTTTGTTCGATCTTCTCCTACATTCAAACACTAAACATGTGATAGGAAATATCGATTCAAAATATATTTATATGTACAAATGTAATCCACGATAACACTTCACGAATATCTATTTTTCAATACGATATGTATAGACGATTCAAAACCGTTGCTCTTTTCAAGATCCATTCAAATTCCCGATTCACAATTGGCTCCAAATCTTAACCTTTACTCATAAACTCAAAAAACAAGTCAGTAACATCATTTGAAAACAGATTATTTGAAAAAAAAAATCATTTTCTTGAAGACTAGATGCGTTTTC